>NW_006499920.1:876184-893174 GCF_000471905.2 Amborella trichopoda | reverse complement strand
CCTATCCCCTGTGTGCCTTGCCTCCCACGACTGAGGGAAGGTAGATGCAAATGGTTGTTACCTTTTACAATGGTTGACGGTTAAGACCCATACACATTTTTGGAGATCACTGATTGTAGGTGGAGAGACCAACTGCATCGGGATATCCATACTGCAGGTAATTTATGATTCATGTTCTCAATTTATGATTCTATATCAACCGCGATTAAATTTACCGTAGTTAATAATAAAACAAACCATGTGCATGATTCTTTTTTAGCCCACAGAGCTTGTACTCCAATACCACCTTAGATGATGCATATATCATTGAGGACTTGAAAAACTGCATCTACATGCTTGAGCCTGATCTTGAAACTCAGATGAAAGGTATGCAGTAGGTAAACCTTAATCAAAACGTGTATGTTATAAAAGTTTTAATCCAGAATAATGAATTGCATTTCTATGTTGTACTAATTTCTTGCATACACATCTTGTTATTTGTAGTTTATCTTATACATGGAAAAAAATGTGGAGTTTGCATGCAACAATGCCAAAAAAACAGCTGGAAAATTACACCCAGGTTCGTTATAATTTATAATAGTTTAATACAATACTATTTCTGGGTTTTTTAAATCAATTTTTTCTATTGTTAAGTATTTTTATGTATGTCTATATCAGCAAAATAGTGGACGATATACGAAATTCAAACAAAGAAATTGCAAAAGATTACAATTAGAGTTCTGAGTCAAAACTGTAGTTTCTTGAGATGTGAGATAAACTAGAGTACATTCTAGTGGATACACACCCTGAGGAGGAATAAGTTCAACTTAGACGCTGCACAACTTGGTGTACATTTATTACAATTTAAATTTGAGAGAGAGACATATAAGGATGACCCCGCATAGACTACACGCTGATCAACTTTGATTACATCTTTTGGAGGGACCTCGTCATTGAGTGGGTATCACAAATGACCCCACTACTAGACCAGGATTTCCTTAGTGGGGCAGTTGCCGATATGGATGATAATGCGAATGTTGCAGCACCAAATGAAGGAGACCCGGTGGTGGACATGGATACCGACTATGATGATTATGCAAAGGATGAAGATGAGGCACATAATGATGAGGAGATAAATAGGACAATGGAAAATGACTAGCGAGGTCCAGTCGCCAAGGAATGTAAAGGGGCACAAGATGATACGGTGCTTGATGATTAGGAAGATCCACTGAGATTGGCTCGAAAGAAATGCCGGGCTTCGAGGCATACAACTACTCGACAAGGGAGAGGCAAAGCCTTAGCCGGCACCGTAACCTGATTATTCATGATGATGACAATATCAAAGCTGCTGAGGGCCATAACATAGAACAGGTAAGGTACACAGAACAGGGTGGGAGGGGACCACGAATGCTGGACGAGTCTATGAGATTTTGGCCAATGAGGTACCACGGGAAATATTTCTGACTGAAAATGGGGCACAACTGTGGCATTACAGACTCCATCAGAGCTTACTCAGATTTTTTGTCCATTGAACCCTGATAGAGAGACACAACAATACCCTGATCCCGCTCGCCCTCTCATTACAACTAGCTATCGTTAGTTGGACTTTGCAATTTCATCAATTGTATTAATGTCAAATTAGACAGTATACATTTAATTTAAATTTTTCTATTTTTTTAAATTTTTTGGAGGTTTTGTCCCCTTAAAAAAAAAAAAACTACTGGGTCGGTTAGTCTGGTTCCGGTTCTAACCGCTCACAAGCCTAAGTTTGGTTAACCATTTCTGTTCGATTTTACGAACACTAATATATAATCATTAGGACCCTAAAACTGCCCCTAACCGGACTCGAAAGCCTAGCGGTTCCGAGCTAACCGTTGGTTCCGGTTCTAACGCCGATTTTGCAAACACTGCTATGGACAACCAATGGACTTTTCTCAACTTGTTGTTCACAATTTTTCTTTCCCCTCTTTTTCTATAGAAAAGTATATCCTATAAAATAGATTTTTGTTGTTTCGATAGTAGTATGGTACATGGATACATAACTTATTTTTTTTGTTTAATGCTTTTAATTGTATTGTTATTGTAATGTCATTTTTCATTAAATTTGAGATAGTTTCTGTCCCTAAAACTTCTGATAACGTTTCCCTTTTTAAAAAATTTCAAGTAGTTTATCTCTTTAAAATTTGATATAGTTTCTCTATCTGAAATTTTACGATACGTTCTCTCTCTAAAACATAAAATTTGAGATAGTTTCTCTCTCTAAAAAATTTGAGACAATTTCATTCTCTAAAGAGTTAGTACAAACCATATATAAGTAGGGAAAATATGGTATACTCCTCTTATATATGCAAATATTGCAACCAAGGTCAGTCAACCCATCTTTTTGACAAAATTACCCCCTCGGTCCGAAGATGTCATCCTTGTTCCACATTTTAATTATTGCTATTTTTCATTGGTAGGACAGCAACCGAAGGTTTGGGGCACATCCTAAGGAGTTCGAGGTTCAAATCATCGGACCGCCTTGGCGGTTCATTTTTTTGAAGTCCAGAGAGTGGTCCGAGGTCCCCATCCTTGAACCAAAATTTTTAAAGAAAGAGCAGTACAAGGGTGGGGACCTTGGACCGCCCTGGCAGTTCATTTGTTTTAAGCCTAGAGAGAAGTCCAAGATTGCCGTCCTTGGACCGAAATGTTAAAAGAAGTAGTGGTCCGAGGATAAGACCTCAGACCGCCCTGGCAATTCATTTATTTTAAAGAAAGAAGAAGCAATCTGAGGATTTGAACCTCGGACTGCCTAGGAAGTGCCCTAAACCTTTGGGCACTGCCACAGCAATGAAAAATAAAAAGTAAAAAATTAAAATGAGGTCCGAGGATGGCATCCTTAGACCAAAGGGTAATTTGGATAAAAAAACAATGTCGTGTTGACCAACCTTGGTTTTAATTTCAAGGTATTAGGGGAGAAAATCGTAAGTTTCTAACTTATTTAAGGTACATAATTAACTTTTCTAAAATGTACTCTCTCTCTAAAATTTTAAGATAAATATGATATAGTTTCTCTTTCTAAAAATTTTCAGGTAGTTTCTCTATCTAAACTTTGATACAGTCTCACTCTAAGATTTTAAGATACTTTCTATATTTATAACTTAAAATTTGAGATAGTTTCTCCCTAAAACTTAAAATTCAAGATAGTTTCTCACTAAAAATTTTGAGACAATTTCTTTCTCTAAAATATACTTTCTCTCTCTAAAATTTTAAGATATATATGAGATAGTTTCTCTTTAAAAAATTTCAAGTAGTTTCTTTATCTAAACTTTGATATAGTTTCTCTCTAAAATTTTAAGATACTTTCTCTTTCTAAAATGTAAAATTTGAGATAGTTTTTCTCCTTAAAAATTTAGAGAGAATTCTTCTTTTTAAAAATTTTCAAGTATTTTCTTTCTATAAAATTTAAAATTTGATATAGTTTATCTCTCTAAATTTTCAGATAGTTTCTATCTCTAAAAATTTTAAGATAGTTTTTCTCTCTAGATATTTTCAGGTACTTTCTCTCTCTAAAAGACAAAATTTAAGATAGTTTATCTCTCTAAATATTTGAACTACTTTCGTTTTCTAAGACTTAAAATTTGAGATCATTTTTCTTTCTTGTTTTGAGGTGGTTTCTCTCTCTAAAAATTTTAAAGTAATAACTCTCTAAAACTTAAAGTTGAGATAGGTTCTCTCTCTAAAATTTGATATAATTTCTCCCTCTAAAATTGTGAGGTACTTTCTCCGTTTAAAACATAAATTTTGAGATTGTTCTTCTTTCTAATATTTTTGAGATGGTTTCTCTATAAAAAATTTTATGTACTTTCTCTATCTAAAATTTAAATTTTGAGATAGTTCTCTATCTAAAAATTTTGAGACAGATTATATATCTAGAACTTAAAATTTGAGATATCTTTGCTCTCTAAAATTTTCAAGTATTTTCTTTGTCTAAAACTTAAATTTTGAGATGGTTTTCCTTTCTAAAACTTGAGATAGTTTCGCTCGCTAAACCCTAAAATTTGAGATACCTAAAAATCCGGTATTTTTTATCTCTAAAGATTCAAATTTAGGATAGTTTCTCTCTAAAAATTTTAAGATAGTTTCTCTTTCTAGAAATTTTTAAGTACTTTCTCTCTCTAACATTTTATATAGTTTCTATCTCAAATTTTAAATTTATCTCTCGAACACGGTTTCTATGCGGCCGGCCTGCATATTGTAGAAATATGGGCATGGCAATAAATATAAATTTTAAATATAATTTGATCCTAATTTTTAGAGAATATATAATTTTTAACATGAAGATCATGAATATGAAAAAATAAAATAAATTGAAAACTAGAAATAATAATTATAGGAAAAAGTTTTTATACTTCCCCTACAACATAGAAAAACTATCATTCTCCTATCATCTGGCCGTCCAATTTTGATCAAGAGAGCCACTCAACGTTTGATCTTAAATCCGACGTCTCAAAATATTTTATTTTTAATTTTTTTTATACAAATTGTATGGATATGAAAGTTGGTACATGCCATCTTCTCATTGGAACGCACTTATAAAAAATATTAAAATTGTTTTTCTATAAAATATAATGACCAAAATAACCCTTGAATCTTTCAAGTGTATTTTGATCATTTTATTTTATTGAAAATATTTTTTTAAAATTTTTTGCGTTAGTGCGAGTTTCATTGGATAAGGGGAAGTATATAAGTTTTATATTTTTTCGTTAGTGCGAGTTTTATTGGATAAGGGGAAGTATATAAGTTTTATATTTTTTCGTTAATGCGAGTTTCATTGGATAAGGGGAAGTATATAAGTTTTATACAATAGGGAAAGCATAGAAAGCTTGCCCATAATTATATTAAAAAAACATTTGGATCATTAGTTATAATTTGTTTTAGATGGGCCACCTATTTGCATCTATTTTTAAGATGGATGCTTTATACCTCTGGACCATCTATTATAGAAACGCAGTCTTGCATGAAGCAATTTTCTTTATTTCTCTATTAAAATTTGAGATAGTTTCTCTTTAAAAAATTTCTAGTAGTTTTTCTCTCTAAACTTAGGTGTAGTTTATCTCTAAAATTTTAAAATATTTTTCTCTCTAAATCTTAAAATTTGAGATACTTTCTCTCTCTATTTTGTGGGGGTATTTTGGCAGAAGTAATTGTATTTTATAAAGGGCATTTTTGTAATGGGGAAATCTGGTTAAAAATGAATTGGTATTTTGGCAGAAGTAATTGTATTTTATAAAGGGCATTTTTGTAATGGGGAAATCTGGCTAAAAATGAATTTTTGATGGTAAAGGTAACGGGATAGATTTTATTGTTTTATTCTTGAAATACGGAAAATATTATCTGGAGGGGAATACTTTTATGTCCCAAAATTTGGATCAAAGACGCCGAAAATGTGTCATCTCCACAAAAAAAACATTTCTAAAAATGTATTTAAAGGTATCAAAACAACCCTTTTGTGTTTTTCGTTTTTCAAATGTTTCATTGAAATTATTTTGTCGCATACGAGAAAAAGAAAACGTTTTGTATAAAAATTCTTTTATCTAATGCAATTGGTCTTAAAGGGATATGTTTGGCTCGCAATTAATTTTATCCAGAAAAAGTTACTTTTTCTGAAATTCATGTAATCTAAAAATTATTATTCTATTAGTTGTTTGGTATGTAGTTTACTATAATAATATTATCTGTCGGTGATGTTAAGTTCTTTTTTGCTATTTTTGACAAAAAAAAACCATCGTTTCTAGTAAATTGCTTTGAATAAAGTAAAAATAGCTTTTGAAAAAAATGAACACCTATTTGCAACGGTCTAGAAGTTTATTTTCAAATAACTTTATAATATGTATTACCAAACAACAAATAATTCATTATCAAGATTGACTCTATATTTTTTAAAAAACTTGAGTTTTAACTTTATTGAAACATATGTACATCTAAACACAACGATAATACATAATCCAACACATCTGTATAGGGAAAATATCTTTATATCCCCTATTTTTAAGTTTCACATCTCTATAGACCCAATATTTCAAAATATGTCTTGGACCATAGAAATCATAGGTTTTATATTTTCTAACCTCTTAGACTAGCTTTTATTAATTTAATTCAATTTTTTTAACCCAAACAAATTATAAAATAACAAACCTTTTTAGACCAATCATCTCTCTCTTCCCTCAAACTTCTCCCTCTTTTTCTCTCTCCTCTGTGTATTACCCCAACGCTCTCTTTCTCCCTCCATATTACCCCTCTCTCTCTCTCATTGTTTGATGCTATGTGAAACCCTAATCTACTCAGTTTTTACAGGTGGTTGGTTAGGACTTAAAAGGTTCAATGATGAATTGAGGATTAATTAAGGTTTTGAAAGCTTAGCAATAGAGAATTAGAAGTTCGATTGGTAAATTCAATCATGACCATTCGGAGATTTCATGCTTTGTGAAATCCATTAGGATTTTAGTATCTATTGAAAAAAATAAAAATAAAAATAAATAAATAATAATAATAATAGGGCAAGATGGAATGCCAAAACCTCATTTTGGTGGGACATAAAAATTTCAAGGTCCCTAAAAATGCATATCCCAACGTCATTGCTCAAAACATAAGCTCCATACTCGCAATGGGCTTAGGGAGTGACGGGAGAGAGAGAGGGGTAATACACTCAAGAGAGCGACAATGGGCTTGGGGAGAGAAAAAGATGGAGAAGTTTGAGGGATGAGAGAGAAAAGATAGGTTTGGAAATATATGACATTTTATAATTTATTTGGGTTAGAAAAATAGGATTAGAGTGAAAAAAATATATGAAATTAAAATAGAAGATATAAAAATATTTTCTCTAATATATAATTTTATATATCTATGTATTATAAAATCATGTTCCAATCACATGAGATTTATTATTGGAAAAAGTTTATATAAGGTTTCAACCTTAGATTGTACAAGTACATAGCACTTACAAAACCCACTAGAGAAGGTTAGTTTTTATACTGAAAAACTGCAAATCGATAATGAAAAAAGAATTATAGTCCTAATAATAATTTAACTTCTAACATATTATCTGAACCGTATTGTCAAAATTTTAAATTTCATAATTAAAGACAACAATATAATTTCATATCATCATCGCAAAGCTTTTCGCCACCGAAAGCGTTTTTGACGTAATTTTGAGGCGTATAAGGTCGACACCCTTATACAAACCTCACTTGCTAATAACAGCGAAAGTCAAGAGCAAGGACTTGTCCAAGGTCTAGAGATGTGTGCCAGAAAGGAATCGAGGGCATCGCGAGATGTCCCGCCCTTCCCCACAGCCCGTCGGGCGGCGTCCCTCAGCTCCGCCGCCTTCCTCTTCATTTCCGCCCCCTCTTCCGACCCCATCAGCTTCCTCACCGCCTTCTCCACTCTCTCTGCCTTAACAACGTCGTCCCTCTCGTGCTACTCCTTCACCGCCACCCCCACCCCGAGCACCCCTGTAACTAACTGCGCGTTCACCGGCTGGTCTGAGTGCATAGGCCATGCCACCATTGGAACACCCATGGAGATGCTCTCCATGCACGAGTTCCACCCGCAATGCGTCATGAACCCACCTGTGGAGGGGTGACGCAGTATCTTCAATTGGGGTGCCCAATCCCTCACTATCAACCCCCTCCCTCGCACTCTCTTCTCATACCCTTCCGGTAGCCCAGGAGTATCTTCCGCCTCTCCTCCGGCGAATATGTTCCCTTTGTCTGCATATCTTAGCACCCAAAGGAAGGGATGCCCGATGGCTTCCAATCCTTGCGCTAGTTCCCTCACCTCTGCTGCGCACATTGATACTGTGGTGCCAATTTTCCGACCAATGCATACATTCATGGAACTTGTGTGGCTCTTGAGGCTGCTCCCGCAAAAGGAGTGTCGGCCCCACTGCCCAAACATGGAGAGCGGGGAATTGACCTTCAAGGGCATGGAAGGTGTTGTGGAGCACTCCCTTGTGGAGGTGGTGTTGGAACCTCCGACTGCGTCTCCTTGAAGGTCTCACTTACGCAACTATGCAATGAAGGAGCCCTCTCCTTCACTAGGGAACCATACGGAAAAGCATGTGCTGGTGCAGCGGTAGCCGTACGCCTCGGAATTAGGGCGGGCACTCAGCAGCAGCACCGGCAGCCACAGACATGGCAGCGTCGTGGATGACTACCACGCGACGGTGGGAGCTCGCGAGTTCGCGGACAAGGACAGTAAGTGGAGTAAAGTGGCATCTAAGACAGGCTGGAGGTGGGCCGGGAACTTGCTGGAGGACTCCGGGTCAGGGGACAAACTAGGAAATTGTGGGAAGGGGAGCATGTGAAACCGGAGGTTGGGAAGGGAGGTGCAATCAAAGCCACTGAAGCGGTGAGCGGCCTGTCTCGCGTGGATTTCTGAGCAAGCAAAGACCACCGGCAGGCCGGCCATGCTCGGCAACCACGCAGGCGAACGAACGTGAGCAGCTGGTTTAGGTGGCTCTGCGCCGGCAGCTGCACCACTAGCACCATCACTCCATCACTTGGGGCCTCTTGGCCTGAACCCAATTTGAGGTTTGGAGGAGCGCTCATTGTGGAGGAGGAGTAGGATAATGTTGGCCTCAGGTGGTTTATCATTTATAATGGGCTCATGGGCCCAGCCCAATTAGAACCGTGTTCAGTAAACCAAGCGCAAGTGCCGCGCATCTGCCCAAACAACTTCACTTCCATTTTGTCGTATCATTTTCATTGCTAGGGTCCTTATCGTAAGATCGAAAGCAACATTTCTAGGGTCATCAATGACCTCAGACACCATGTCATGTTGTCGAAAACGACATTTTTAGGCCTCGTGGTCAATGTTATCAGATGGGCCTTTCGGAGCCTGGGTCACTGGAAAATGAAGCATTTGGATACTTCAATTAGATGAGGAAAGCATGAGGTTTTTTTATTTTAACAAAAATAAAAAATATTTTTATAATATATAAAAATTAAAAATAAAAAATTAAAAAGTGGAGTTAGAGGGAGAAACAAGATCGGAGAGACAAAACATACACGAAGAGATGTGAATAGAGGAGAGCGACCGCAAGGAAAGACTATCGAAGGTAAAGAGATATATAGAGCATATTTTTGGTGCAAGGAAGCTCTAAGTACGATGAGTTGATTTTTAACAAATAAAGTACGAAAAAAAAAATCGACAAAAAAAACAAACAACAAGCAATAAAAATAAATAATAGAAAAAATAACACCAGGATTTATGTGGTTCATCACAGATGTGACTACATCCACGAACGAAGGCAGTCGATGCTTTTTACTAAATCAAAAAAAGAAAATTACAAGACGACTTATTTGAGAGAACCAGAAACACAATCTTCCATAAAGCTTTTTTCTCTACAATTTTCTCTCTTTGCATAAAAACCCCCAAAAGTTTTTATCTATTTTTATGGATCTTTTTTACTCTCTAAATAACCCATTATATAGAAAAGGATGGTAAGTGTGCCTCTATCATTTCCCGTAAAGTTAAGAATCTTAACTTTATCTCTATCTACTCGTCGACCTAAGGCTCCATCCTAATCTAAGTAGTACTTATCCACAAACTTAGATCCCAAATAACAAGCTCTACCTAAATAAATAAGCAACCTAAATTAAAAGAAACCAATCTATTAAAAATTAGGGTTTAAGAATTGAAGATAAATCTCAACAAATCTCCACCTTAACTTGAATTTTAAAATATATTCCCATCAACTATTTTCTCCACACGCACCTCCACAGGGGCTCACTTGGGCAACACATTAGTCAAGTCCAAGCATAGCTTGAACTTCTGTAGTAGAAACGGTTTTGTTAACATATCTGCAACATTCTTCATAGTGTCAATCTTCAGTAACCAAATATCACCTTCAGCTATGATCTCACGAGTAAAATAGTATCTGACATCAATATGCTTCGTCTTTGCATGATATACTTGGTTCTTCGCCAAATGTATTGCACCCTGACTATCACAATAAATAATAGTTTCATCCTGTTATAAGCCCTAACAACACTAACGACATGAGAAATGTCTGGTCCAATGCAAACCATTGCATACATGAGGCTTCTAATTGCACTCGCATAGGGAACACGTGACATGTACACTAGATAGAGACACGAGAGCAACGAGAAATTGGCTTTCTCTCTTACTAAAAGAAAAACAACCCAATTCTCCATGAGAACCGCTTATCTACAAGAAACCAATATCTCACTTTGCAGGAGTCTTTAGGAGGCATCATCAATGTTTCTCTTCATAGGAAGCTCTCTTCTCTCTAAGAAAAAATTGTATCTTATGCACATGAGGCTCTATCTCTCTCTCTTTCTCTAAAGGAACCATCATTCCCATTTGGTGACCCAATTTGGGCACACGAATGCTCTCCAATTTCGTCCCATATATATAAGATTAGGAGTCCATAGTAAATAGGAAACTTCCTACTGATGCTACATATATCTCAAAACCACGAGTCCGAACCTTTTTGGATTTCTATTTCCTTTAAAAAACTTATCAATATAAATATCAATCCCACAAAATATGGGAATATCTCAATCCCACAAAATATGGGATTTCCTTATGTTGGTGATTTTGGATAACACCAGATCCAACAATCTCCACCTTGCTATCAAAATCACTTGTTCACCATGCTAGCATCCATTGGATAGCTTCATGGTTTCTTCATCTTTTGCAAAATAAATTTATTCATCATTCTTGCTGAAAAATAATGTTTGCTATCAAATTTCTCCACCTTGAACTTTGCATTCGAAACCTTTATTGCCTTACCGAAGACCCTAAACCAAGGTTCTGATACCACTTGTGCGCAAAACACAATGCCTTGATTTTTGGCAAGAGAAAAAAGGATCGACAAAAAAACAAGCAACATGCAACAAAAATAAAGCAGGAAATAACTAACAGAAAAAAACATCAGGATTTACGTGGCTCGTCACAGATGTGACTACATTCACAAGCGAAGACGATCGATGTTTTTCACTAAATCAAAGAAAGAAAATTACAAGGCAACTTACTTGAGAGAACCAAGACTCCATTTGGTTTGTCATAGATGTGACTACATTCACGGGCGAAGACAATCAATGTTTTTTACTAAATCAAAGAAACAAAATTTTAAAGCAACTTACTTGAGAGAACCAGAGACTCAATCTCCCACAAAGCCTTCTTATCTACATAATTACCGAGAGCAGGACCGAGAATGCCTCCGGTTCTAAGAGCGAGAGCGTCAGATCAATGGCTGCCTAAAGCTCCAGTGCTCGAGCAGTGAGTTCCGGATCGAGATCCTGTATAAACAAGGAGCGTGTTCCCGATACATTGGGATCGATGTCCTTATTTAACGGGAACGCGTTCCATGTACAATGAGATAGTGTTCCCGTGTTCATTAGGATCGCGCTCCCATAGACAACAGGAATGGGATCCCATTTAAAGTTAAGTCGCGCTCCCATCTAAGAAAAATACATTCTTATTTGGAATGGATTGAGCTCCATTCAAGATTGGATTGTGTTCCGCTTAACTTGGAGCCAATCTCCACCTATCCTCTATCTCTCCATCTCTCTCTCTATCTTTCTCTCTCTCTCTCTTGACCATACATGCACTACCTCTTCACATTCACCACGTCTTCAACCTTTGCACCCCTAATCCAATGGACCCATCTGCCAAGATACGCCCCTCTCTATGTCAAACGTTATGAATACATTTGTCAGACTTCACAATGAATGGGCACTTACTCTCTCTTTAGAAAGCACAACAACAACAGAAATCCACATACCCATCTCAACCTTGCTTGCTAATAGTTGGGGACCTCCACGACGATATCCAAAAGGACAAACAAGCATTGAAAATGGCTAAAATCTTCGATGAAAAACTATTCACTGGATTGCAGGCAACTCCATGGTTGTGAAGCTTGGTGATATCCTTGACAAAGGAGGAGAAGAGTTCAAGCTCCTTTATTTTTTAGAAAAACTTAAGCAAGACGCAGAGAAATCAAATGAGAAGTTGTTAATTTATTAGGGAAACTATGAAAGCCGGAATATACAAAGAGATTTTAGGTATATTATAAAAGTTGGCCTTGACGAATTCAAGAATTAAGGCACTGGTTTTCTATAGGAATTCAAATGAAAAACCTTTGTAAAGGATTGGAAATGCAAATTAATATTTTTATTGGAGTACCCAAAAATTATCCATCTAGAATTAGAGCTAGAATAGCTGCTTTGAGTATTGGGGGCCCAATTTATATGTGTTTTTTAGCTGATAACCCTATTGTTTTAAAGGTGCAGTTTGCATACGGACGCATCCATAGGTGTAGAGGTAAGGTGCACCTTCAAATTTTATCATGGTATATAATTTTGATGTAAAGTGTTCTTAGGAATATCTCAAAATCTATTTTTATATCTAATTATAAAATTTTAAATTTAAAAAATGGTTAAAATCAAGTAGATCTATCAACATATGAAAACCTTGAAATTGGACGGTGTGGATAATATGTTGTAAAAAGCACTATTTTTGAGACGTAAAATCTTTTTATTTGTCATAGTCATACATCTTGATGTTGAGATAATCAATCAAAGGGTTTTTCAATATTAAAACTACCTTTTCCGATGGATTTTTGAGGGCCATCCATAGTTCTACATTATAAGGTGGCATCCTTATATAAACTTTTTCATTGTTTTAATGGTGGGTGGCCCTTTTTTTTGTTCATGTTGGGATCCTCCTCCCTAAGGATAGAGTTTCGGGAATGTAGGGATCCCGATCCTAAAGTTCTTGGAGTAGGGATCTAATTTGTTTGGTAACGCGTTCTGTGGGATAGTGGGAGCGAGATCCGTGTGGTAGCGGGAGCGAGCTCCGTTGTGAATAGGATCGAGAATCCTAAAAATAAAAGCAAGCTCCCAAAAAGTTGGGAACGGGTTCGGGACGAGATCCTGACAATGGAGTGCCGGAGCTGGCTTCCGGAGCGGGAGCACCACCCTAGTTGGACGCTCCCGATAACTATGATATAGAGGAGAGAATCCCAACAAGTCTGGAGATATATAGAGACCTCAAAGAATGATGAATACTAGCATGCTTACAAAATGGTGGTGGTGTTTTCAGCTACAACAAAAAAAATGTTGTGGTCTGAAGTGCTTAAACAAAAATAGGGAATTGATGTGTTTTATGGAGTATCAAAAGGTTGAGATCTAAAGCTTCCATCGAGTATTTGGAAAGGGATCGACTACTATAGATCTACATATCTTCGCCACTATCGTAAATTAGTGGGAAAGGGAGATCAAACTCTCTTTTGGTATGTTAACTAGACTCTCTTTTGGTATGTTAACTGGTTGGGACATTACCTTTTTAGATATTTGTTTCTTGAGGTCTTCTCTAAAGTTGTAAACCCATTGGCCTCAGTGAAAGAATTGAGAGGGGAGGGTGCTACTAACAATTATTGTTCTATTATGTGCAGGTACAAGAGCGTGTCTGATGCTTTCATTCATAAATTCCAAAACCTTATGGAGCTATTGAAAAATTTCTTTTATGCTCCTAATAAGGAAGACGCTTTGATTTGGGATCTTAATCTATTGACCTCTGTATGATGATTGATATCGAGCAATAGATCCCAATCTTCCTAAAATTTGGACCCTATATATTCCACTGAAAGTTCAGTTGTTTCTTCAGATTGCATATCAAAACAAACTAACCACAGTGGACAATTTAAGAAGAAGATGATTCATCTTGATGAATGGGTATCTATTGTGTTTGCAAAATGATGAGATAATTGATCACTGTTGTTGCATCCCCATTCACCCAAGAATTATAGAATTAGAGTAAGAGTTTGATTCAATTGCACAACTCAATCCCTCAATATATGAGCTTTATTCAACATTAAATGTACTCTGGTACCTCAAAGATCGGGACAATTTTGTGGTGATCTCTATAAACCAATATAATCCGGAATACTTGGAGAGAACGGAATAGAAGAGCCTTTGAGGGAGTTAGTATGGAGCTAAATATTCGCAATTCCAATATCCTTGCAATGACTGCCGATTGGTTCTCGGTGCATAAAGATTGTAATTTCATCCTCAAAAATCAGGAAATTCAAAACCCTTTAGAGATACACCATAATTAAAAGGCCTTAAACTTAACTTCGATAGAATCTTTGGTAACCCAGAACTAACTGGCTTTGGAGGGCTTAATCGGGACCACAATGGGCGAGTAATAAAGACCTATTTAGGTCCTTGGTAATACAACTATAAACGATGCAGAATCTAGGAGTTCACTTGGAGGTCTCAAGCTATTGGTCTGAATGGATGGGCAAAAAGTGATAGAAGGTGATTATTATAATATTATATTGCTAGGGCGAAACGAGAGATAAAATCACCTTGGAGATTAAGTATTCTATTTGATGAAATCCATTCTCTTTTACCTCCTTGCTTGTTTGAGCTTTGACATGGTTATAGAGAGGGTAGTTATGAGGCTGATGCACTAATTAAGGGTGGTGTTCATCAATCATTGTTGGTCATTAAATCTTTCATATTATTTGTACTTTTTTTATATTTTTTTATTTTGCAATGAAATTTGTGGTTAATATTAAAAAAAAAAACATATAAAGTAAAAAAAAATAACAATAAAAAATTATTTTAAGGTATTAAAAGCAGAAAGAAAAATATAGAGGAGCGAATTCCATCAAGTCGAGAAAAAAAGAGAGATATGGAGATAGAGAGAGGAGAGAGAAAGTAACAGCCGGGAATTAACTAAATTTTGCATAGCCTTGGGGTTTGTGTAGATACACTTTTCTTTTTTTTTTTAGCCAACTTTAACTTTTGACTTTTACCTTTTAATTTTAAAAAGTTAAAATGGTTAAAATATACTAGTCACTTTTTTAAGGGAAAATTACGTAAGAATCCATTATATTAAGCATTATTACAAAATTACTTAAAATTTCATGTTATTTTTCTCTGTTACCACAACAATTTTTGACTTTTTAAAAATAACCCAATTGCCATTTGGGATTTTCAAGATCCCAAATATTCAATCACGCAACGGCCTAAATATGAACTTTTCAAATTTAAATTTTTTGAAATATTAGGATTTTCGGATTTTTATAATCCAAATTGATTTCCTACGCACTCAAATGTAATGTAATTTTTGGATTTAAAATATTTGAATATATGCAACTTCGGATCGTCATCATAACTTTTTCTTAATTAATTGGGGTCGGCTATATGCATCTTGATATGCCATTTCGCACTAGTAAAGGCCATACCCTCAATGAGGCTATAAGTCCTCGTATATTTTCGGACAACTTCCAACCATGTCCTTTTAGACCTACCTTTTGCTACTTTTAGTCTTTCCAGTTGAATTAATTTGCACCTAACAAGTGTTGTACTTGGTCGGCACCACATATGACTAGGCTATCTAAGTCTACTCTCTCTCATCTTATCGATATTGGTACCACACCTAAATTTCCCAATTGGATTCATTTCGAATTCTATTATTTCTTGTCTTGCCACTCATCCATCTTAACATTCTTATCTCTGCTACACTCATTGTATGGGTATATTATTTTTGGTCTACCCAACATTTTGCCCCATAGAGCAAAACTGATATCACAACTATCCTATAGAACTTTCTTTTCAGCTTCATTAGTATGCGATGATCACATAAAAATCCAGTTGCATATTTCCATTGTGTCCACCCAGCTCTAATTCTGTGTTCGACTTCTTCCTCAATCTCTTCATTTTCATGGATTAGTGACCCCAGATATAGAAAGTGGTATTTTTTTGTATTTCTTGGCCGTCAATCTTAATTACGTCATCATCTCTACTCCTATTATTGTATTCCATTTACTTTGTTTTAGTCTGGCTAATTTTAAAACCTTTGAATTCTAGAGCATTCCTTCAAAGTTCCAATTTCGTGTTGACACTGTTTCGGATCTCATCGATAGAAACGATGTCATCTGCGAGCAACATGCAACACATTACCTCATTTTGTAGGTGCCTAGTTAAGTCGTCTATAACTAAGACAAGAGTTACGGGCTTAATGCTGGCCCTTGGTGTAGACATATTGTCACTGAAAGTTCACTCGCCTCTCTATTAATTTTTTTGTACACTAGTTAGTGCTCCATCGTACATATCTCTCACCAAGACGATGTAGTGTCTGGATACTCCTTTCTTTTCCAACACCCGCCAAATAAATCTCGAGGTACTTTATTGTAAGCTTTCTCTAAATCAATAAATACGATGTGGAGGTCTTTTTCCTTCACCTTAAACTTCTCAATCTGTTGTCTAAGTATGAAAATAGCCTCATTGGTTGACCTTTCTGGCATAAAACTAAATTGATTTTTAAGTACATTTGTTTCATGTCTTAGTCGTTGCTCAATCACTTTCTCCCAGAGCTTCATAATATGGCTCATGAGCTTGATCCCTCAATAGTTCGCTCAATTCTGTATGTCTCATTTGTTCTTATAAATAGGTACCACAAAAAATTTTGGGCAATTGAAATCCGAAAATTTCGTGAGATAAGCCCTTGCTACCAACATTTCTCTCATTGCTAATATTTACCCCTCTCTACCTCGATATATATATATAGGAAAAACCTAAAAAAAGCCTATAGGCGTAGTTCTATAGTGTTTCGCTACTGCCATGGACTTGCTCTGTCCGTGGTGGTTTATTGAATGGACCCGCAACGGATCGCTCCGTCCGATTGTTTCGCATGTATTTTGGAGGGCCACAGACTTAGTATGTCAGTGGCGTTCGAAAAACACGTGCCGTTCGATTTTTTCGGATGGCGATGAGCTTATGAGCAAAATCACTGCAGCGTTTCACACATAGGCATTGCGTAGATGCTTATATATACATATATATGACAACGTTTACCTTTGGTACAAGGTAGTCACAATAATCTTGACTATTAGATGTGAAATTGGTAGTTACATGTATTTTATTGATCAAATTCAAAGTTCAAAAGAATTTTTTTTGAACTTTGTGGCACACTCAAACTATCAAATTTC
>NW_006499920.1:843013-871783 GCF_000471905.2 Amborella trichopoda | reverse complement strand
AAAGCTCATTAGACCAAGTTTTTCACCTTGGAGCTGTGCAGCTTTTTATGTTAACAAAAATGCTGAAAAAGAAAGAGGAGTTCCTAGACTGGTCATAAATTATAAACCATTAAATAAAGTTTTAAAATGGATCAGATATTCAATTCCAAATAAAAAAGATTTATTAGACAGAGTTGCTCAAGCTTGTATATTTTCAAAATTTGATATGAAATCCGGATACTGGCAAATCCAGATCCAGGAATAACCTACTGCCATCTGCTGTATTTAATATTTGAGTAGTTTTATCAAAATATTTTGAAGGTACAAGTCCTTCGTTTATGCAATTGAGATTTTGACTTGGACAAACCATTTTTGTACAACTATCTTATTTATCAAATTAACTGAAGGATTTGGTATTGTTGGTATTTCACTAGTCTCTATGGGACCAGTGGTTTCTATTGGATTGTCTGTTATCAAATCATTGAATTCTATTTCATCTGTCTCAGAATCTTGTTGAGACATTTGTTGTAATTCTAATATTTGAATTCTCTTAATGATTCTCTCACCCGAGTAGCTGTCTTGCTCTATCTCCCTCCCACAAGCTATATATATATATATATATATATATATATATCTTAATGATTCTCTCACCCGAGTAGCTGTCTTGCTCTATCTCCCTCCCACAAGCACAATCACTATCTAGGATTTCATGTCAGATAAACACTAAAGGTTTGTGATCTATAGCTTCTTCAATCATTCTTTGAATAATTATTTATCGATATGAAGTTCTTAAACCAATGCATAAAAATTTCAAATTTCTATTGATAAGTGCATCTCGAGTTTGAATTGATCAATTGACATACTAGATTGATGGGTTGGTTTAGTAGCACATAGTACTAATGGATCTTTCACTATGGGCGAGGCCGAGTTGGCCAAAGAATTTGTAGAAATCTTTATAATTGAGAAAATACGGAGATTCTGTATTGACGGCGACCAGGGCGTGGTCCATATTGTTTGGTCAAATGGACATGAGATGATCCAATCCGCACATGTGAACAATGTCGTTTTGTTATTTAGTCATCCAACTAATGATTGAATGTTTACAAACCTCTCCTTCCCAAATCCTAAAGATTGCATGTTGCTCATGCAGGTGTAGTAGACTTGGGTCATGTAGACCTCCATGGAAGCTATCAGGAGGCAATGTAGACCTCCATGGCAGCTATTAAGAAGCACTGTACGTACCATAATTGCTGAATCCGAATTGTATAAATGACTAATAAGGTTACTGATGAAAAATTAAATCAAGTGGATTACATTTAATTGAATGCACATAGACGCAAATACAATCCTTTAAAAGCTATTGTAAACGAATACATTTTTCTTTCATCAATCATCAGAATATAAATAAATAAATCTAATAAGACATTCATATAAAACTCGTAACCTTTAATATTATTTTGAGTTCTTTTAAATTCAAATATGCTAATAAAAGAAAATTTAATCACTTGATCACACCATCTTCCAAAATATTCATCTAAAAGAAGGAAAAAATAAAAAAAGTCCAATTTGAAAAAAAAATCAGGCTCTAATTATCACCAGATATTAAGCAGCACAAACTTAAGATGCATAATATATAGACTCTTGGATTTATTTCGTCGTTTTGAGATATATGTAGCATCAATAGGAAGTTTCCTATTTACTATAGACTCCTAATCTTATATATATATATATATGGAGTTTCTTTAATATTCTAGATTATAACATTTGTTGGATTAAATTATTTCCATAGATTAATATTTCTGGATTAAATTATTTCCCCAAATCTGTGCTTTTATTGGAGTTTTACTTGTTTGTTTTCAGTAAATAATCACAAATATTGGTTCATATGCATATGTAAAAGATTCATTGGAGTGTTTTTCTTAAAAGCCCTAATTAAAAAGGTGCAATTTGTATAGAGCCTAGTATCTAAACAATCAAATTAGAGCCTACCTTCAAATAGTATTGAGGAATGTGGTTTCAATACTCAAAATCTTTGTGATAGTCTTAAAATATATTTTCATTTTTATTTATAAATTTTAAAGCTTCTAAACTAGTGTAGATCAACAGATCTATGAAAACTTGAAAATCTTGAAAATTGACGGTCCAAAAATGCTTTACAAAATACACTATTTTCAAAACTTGAAATCTATTTTTTCCTCAAGTCCATGCATCTTGATATCGAGATGATCAATTTGAGGATATCTGAGTATTAAAACAACCTTTTCTAGTTAAATTGTTGAGGTAGGCATTGTTTAGAGCCTCAGTTCTATATAAACTTTTCCCAATAAAAAAACATAAGCCATAAATCGCAATTTTCATTTAGAGGGGTAATAAAGTTAAAAGCCCTATATCAAATTTCTAACACCTACCTTGATTCTTCAAGTCTACCCCTGACAAATAAATCTCAGGCTTCTCTACAAATTCATGCACCGGTTTGGCTAGAGCAGAGGACCAAAACCGAATGTCAATATTGATGGGGGCCTTGGATTGGTTGCAATATTGGAGCAGCTATAACCAACCCCAATGAGAAAAAGAGCAGAGGAATGGGAGATACAACAAGGAGAAGAACACGGTGAGAGGAGATGGCTCGAGCTCTTAGAGAGAGATAGGACATTGGTTTTGGCGAAGGACTAAGGGTATTTTTGAATATTAAAGATCCAAAAAATTTAAAGTTTTTGGATGTTGAGATTTTGAAAATGAGGCAATGTTGGAAAAAAGTTTCGGCCAACCTGAAAATGGATATGTATGTAATATACGAAAATATGATCGCAATTAGCAGTTGTTTTGGTAATTTTGTAATGATGGTAAATATAATGGATTTATATGTATTTTTTTTTTTTAATGCATTTGAAATATTATATTTACCTGCATTTTCTTTGGCCGAATAATAAGCCAAATCACTTGATTTTTTTTTTTCATTTCGCTTTGGATAAGAGCAAAAAACCGAAGGCTTCAACCTCTTCGACTGAAGTGAAACGAATTTAATAGCATGGGTCCTAATGGGACCATAAAGTCTTTTACCAGCTCAAAATTGACTTTTGAGCTCTTGTACTCCATAGGGGGCATAGTTTTTACTTCTACTCCCACGGTTGGAAGACCCACTGAGAAATTTTTCATTATAAAATGTTGGGAACTACTTAAGAATTACTAGATGATTACTCTAAAAAAAATTGAAATTTTCATTTTATGACGCTTAGATCTCACCATCTAAAAATTGGATGGTCACTATTCAATCTTGAGAAATTTATTTTTTAAAGTGTATAGAGGGTATAATTAGGATTTTTTTAAAATTGAGTTTAATCTATGGGTTGAAGGGGTTATATATCTAAAAATAGGGTCCTAAAAATTAATTCTGAGTGGAATTTCACTCGAGGGAATAAATGAACATTCTAATCCCACCAGAGTAGAATATCGTTTGCCTTGATTTTTTTTTGGTTATTGGACTCCTGTGAGTAGATCTAGGCATTTTGCATCATAGACTTGTAGTCCCTTGGGTGGAGGAGATATGTAGCATGATATTTCCAGAAATTTTGCAATTTATTTAAGAATTTAATTTGAATTTGAACCCAGTTGCTGGTGAGGACGAAAAGGCATCTACTAAAAAATTAAAAGAAAAGAAACTTACTTTCATGTCCCTATGAAACAGTATTATTAATAAAAATCTCCTTGATAATTTCTACTTTCATTCCTTTACTTTTTAAGGTTATCTTTTTTTTTATTTTTTTATTTTTACAAAATAGCCCCACTCCGAATCATCATGGTATGAAGAGAATAACTCTGAGTCGAAGTTCCATCTAATTATTTTTTTGTTGATTTCAAACTTCCAAGTTTTGACAAAACAACTTCAAATCTTCAATATGGCCGAATACATTTCGACAACTCTTTATTTTGGACTTTGAAAATCCTATGTTAAAACTTTCAGGTTTTGTCAACTCTTGCTTTGGGTATAACAGTGTATGGAAAAAGTTTATATAAGGTTAACACCTTATATTATAGAATTAATGTACACCTCAAAAGTCCATCGGAAAATATTGTTTTGACGTCGAGATGTATGGATATGGAAAAAAGATTATAAATATAAAAAATAATACATTTTGCAACATATTATCTCGACATTCCATTTTAGATTTTCATGCATTTATCGATCTAATTGATTTGAACCATTTTTTAAGTTGAAAACTTTGCCATTAGGTATGAAAATAACTTTTTGGGCTATCCTAAGAATTTTTGACACCAAAATTGTATTTAATGACAACGTTTGGAGGTGCGTCTTATTTTGATTATTTAAAATTGTAACTTTATGTAGGCCACACATATAGTGTTCTATATATAATATTATATTATTTAATTATTTAAGTCTTTTGGTGATATTTAGTTATTTCTAGCTATTTTTGGCTAAAAACTTATAGTTTCCAGTAAATTACTTTGAAAAAAAGTAAAAACAACTTCTCAAAACTATAAACACTTGTCTAAAATTGCCTAGAAGTGCATATCATATAACTTTATAATACGTACTACCAATCAACAAATAATTCATTATCAGGATTAGCTTTATTGAATTAGTTTATCAGAGACAATCAGTCTAAACACACCCATAGTATATAATACTATATGCTTATGTTCCTACACAAGTGATTAGAAAATTATATAATACGTCCTACCAATCAACAAATAATTCATTATCAGGATTAGCTTTATTGAATTAGTTTATCAGAGACAATCAGTCGAAACACACCCATAGTATATAATACTATATGCTTATGTTCCTACACAAGTGATTAGAAAATTATTAAATTATATCATCAATCACAGTAAGTGTTCCTCACTTCATTATTAAATTATATCATTCACAGTAAGTGTTCCTCACTTCACCAAAGATGTGCGGTTAAGACTTGAAGAAGACCGGAAAGAACTTGAACATTATAATCACTCCAACCTACCTGGGCATCAAAATCGCTTCCATCATTGCTTCATGCGCCTCTTCGGGTGGGGATTAGCTACTTACTTTTTGTAACTTCTTTTTACTTTAATTTTAATTTCAGAAAAGTTGTCTAAGTATATCTAATATTTCAACAATTTAACATTACCTGTTTTCTTTTTTTTTTCCAGCTATTCCAACTTATGGTCATGTATATTTTATTGGGTATTTTACTTAATTTAAAATAAGTGGGTATAATGTTAAAGGGAAGTGATAACAGTTTTATTATAGTAAAATGAAATGGTGTGGTGGCTTCATTTAAACCATTAGATTAATCTAAAATTCAACGGTGCGGTGTGGCTAAAAGCTCTACAAAGAAAGAACTCACCGAAGAAAAAGACAAAAAAAGAACATGACGGAAACCAAAACTAAACTTGGACAGTCCACTTCCACCAGCCAAAGCTCTCTCCCAATGGAGAGGCCTCACCAGACTCTTGCTCTTGTGTTCCATCCTCAAAGGGGCTCGTCTCCCACCAAGGAAAACAAACTTGTTAAGATAGACGATATTGGAAAGTTTCGATATATCATTCATTGAGGGAGCATGGTGTTTAAATACAAATCCTAACAATATGGGTGAACGACTAATCCCTTGATTGTAGGTATTTTCCTAACAATACACGGAGGGATTTTCCTAACAATACACAGCTGATTATCCATATGGTTTACAGTAGATATACACAGTTAGGAGATTAAATCTTCATCGGCTGATGTGGCAGGCCATATCATAATACTCCCCCTCAAGTTAAAGTGTGAGTGTGAAAAATATCCAGTTTGCTTGATAGAAAATAAAATTGAGCATTGCTGAGTGCCTTAGTCAAAAAATCTACAAGTTGAATTTTTGTGGAGATATGAGAGGTACGGATTAGCCCATTTTGGATCTTTCTCTTATGTGATGGCAATTGATTTCAATGTGTTTCATCCTCTCGTGAAAAGCTGGATTCACGGTGATGTGAAGAGCAGCCTGATAGTCACAATGGAGATGCATTGGCTGAGGATGATGGATGCTTAAATCAGAAAATAATGTTTTCATCCATGTTAACTCACAAGCAGTGGTTTCCATAGAGCGGTATTCAGGCTCTGCTGATGAACGCGAGACAATAGATCGTTTATTCCTTCACCATGACACTGGGCTGATACCAAGATAAGTAATGTAACCTATCGTAGAGCATCGTGTAGTTGGGTAGGTAGCCCAATCAAAATCACAATAGGCAAACATTTGTAATGAATTGTTTGAGGACAAAATGAGTCCTTGGCTAGGTGTCCCTTTAAGGTAGCGAAGAATTCTTTGTGCAGCTGCAAGGTGAGCCTTTCAAGGCTAGTGCATATATTGGCTAAGAGTGTGAACCGCAAAATTAATGTTGGGACGAGTGATAGTGAGGTAGATGAGCCGCCTAATGAGTCCTATGTAAATGATGATATCATCAACGTACACTAGAACGATGTTGATAAACATGCCAGATTTGAAAATGAATAAGGAGTAATCTGCAGAAGATTGTTTGAAACCAGCATAAATGAGTGCATATGAGAATTTTTGAAACCAACACCTTGAGGCTTGTTTCAGCCCATAGAGAGATTTTCGACGTCAACAGACTTTGTTCTCCCCCTCTCGAGCAAACCCTGGTGGTATTGACATATAAACTTCTTCATCCAAATCACCATGTAGCAAAGCATTGTTGACATCGAAATGGTAGAGATTCCAATTTTTAGAGGCTGCAACAGGAAGCAGTCCTCTGACTGTAACTAGCTTGGCGACGGGTGCGAAGGTTTTATGATAGTCTATTTTGGATCTACCCTTTTGCAACTAATCACGCCTTATATTGTTCGACGGTCCCATTTGCTTTGTACTTTATTTTGAATACCCATTTGCATCCAATGTGCCATTTTCTAAGGGGTAGAACTTGTATGGTCCAGGTCTTGTTTAACTCAAGAGCCTTTATCTCTGCTGCCATTGCGTCACACCAAAGAGGGTCTTTAACAACTTGAGAGAAATTCTTGGGTTCTTCCTGGGAACATATAGTGGTGAGAAAGGCTTTATGAGTTGTCGAAAAATTGTTTGGAGTAACGAAAGGTTGTATAAGGTAAGCTTTTCCTGAGGATGGCATAATGGAAGAGAGTCCTTGACGTGATGGATTATAGTGGACAACAGAGCATACGTAGTCCTAAAGTTTCCTTGGCTAAACATGAGTGCGAGTGGACCGGCTAGGAATAGGCTGCGGTGACGGATCGTGATGAAGTACTTGAGGTGGTGAAGAATCTGTATGAGAGACTGGAGGTGAGGTAGGAACATGAGAAGACAATGTAGGTCAGTTATCTTAAGCTTTTGTGCTTTATACAATGAATTGCATTAGAAGATCCTTTCGTTGGCTTCCTTTGGTTCATGGTGCTTGTGCTTTATACTTTGGGTGTCATGGTGCTTGTGCTTTATACTTTGGGTGTCATGGTGCTTATGCTAGATTAGTATTTTGTCTCTTTAAAGTTATTATCTCTCTCTACAACCCTCTAATCTTATATGTGATTGGATATTGTTAAAAGTGCAAAGTCCTTATGGGAATGATGTTTCTTGTACAAATTATTATTGTATACATATTGTCATGGATATTGACAAAGATCAAAGTCATGTCCTCATCAATGATGTTGTGAGTTACGGTGGGATGGATTCTTGGGACATTACTCCTATTGTAGGTGAGGATAAGTAAACAGTTGAGCAGCTTCTCATTATGTCAATGGTGATGCTACTGCTATTGTAGGTGAGGATCATCATACAGTTGAAGATCTGGCGGCTACTACTCATTATGTCAATGGTGATGCTAGAATGATAGAAAATTTTATAGTAAAAGTTGTAAATGAATGTAATGAAAATTTGAAGTTAGAACTATTTGAAGGTATAGAATTTGAATATGAGTAATCTGCGAAGGAGTTCTATAATGAATATGCTAGGCGGGTAGGTTTTAGTATGCATGTCAGCACCTTTTATTGTACGTGCAATGGAACTGCTAATGTTAGAAGATTTGTTTGTTTAAAACAAGGACTCAGAGAAAAGAAATAAATGGACAATGAAAGTAGTGTTAAAAGAACACGTGCAAGTACTAGAGAGTGTTGCCTCAAACACTATTTTTTCCAAGGGATACCATTTTTTGTATGCAGTGTTGCCTCAAACACCATTGTATATGCGGCCTTTTTCCATGGGCCTCCAACAATTGTAACTTTGGAATAAATAGTAATACAATCCACTTTAACACCCCAATAGTTTGAATTCAAAAAAATATTGGGTGTATTTGTCGTTGGTTGGTTACATTGAATGGTTTATCTATGTTTCAATGGTTTATTGACATCATTTTCAAGTATGGCTTTGATAATATGTACGCATGGATTTGAACAGTTGGGGTATTTGATGATTGGCATTGTAACATAAAGAGGGTGAGAAATACAATTCTATGCTAATGAACTTTGAATTGGGTACTGAGTGGATCAATGAATTGAATAAACACCAATCTATACAATTTTGAACACTTGTCTTCTCATTTACAAGTCTTATTTTAGTTCCTCTCACTAAAGTGGTTGAAACTATTGTTGGTGGCAGGTTACCTGACATCACGATTAACCTATTTCATTGATTCACTCCATATTTATTTATTTTGGTTCTTCTAAATTGTTAACACTTGATTTCATGGTTGTTAGCACCATCAAGAAGAAAAATGGAGCACTTCAATCTCTCTTTCTCTTCTGTCTCTCTCCTCTATCTAACTATCTCTCTGTATCCCCCCCAACACACACACATGTTTATGCAAAATTGTTTAAAGACCATCCATCCAACCCACTATTTTATTTTTATTTTTTCTTTTCATCCCCCATCCATGGAAGATATTAGATTTCACAAGGATAAAGAAAGCACATAAAAACAGTATCAGCTAACACTTAGTGAGTAGCAGCCATGTGTAATTAAATAAATCTACCCTTATTGATATGACAAAGTTGTTAAAATCACAACTTTACTAATGGAGAGTTAGTGATTCAATTGTAGCATCTATGTAAAATCGAAACTGTGGGAGCTTGATCAATTCTTGAAAGTCCAGGAAACGAACTTTCACTCCCATGAACTCTCAAACCAATTACAACGGGTGTGGTTATTTGAATGCTATAAGTTAGAGTGTCTAGAGAGTAGTTGGTGCAGCCATCAGATTTGAGGTGGATGTCTACTTCAGGGCTCCACTCCTTTGTATCTATTACATTGACTATCCCTCGAAGTTTTTCCAATCGTTTTCATTTATTATGTTATTCAGACCCCAACCTCTTTCTTGAGTTTTCACTTCTCATGCATATCCATGGTTGACAACTACAATTTGATCGACAATCTTTAGGCTAGCTACGATCTGTGACAACCAATTAGCAATATATGGATCTAATGAGCCACATTTCCACAAGACGTCCAAGCACATCAAGTCGGCATATTATTATGTTCGAAACGAGGTCTAACTTGGAGAGATAAAGACTACGTATCTCCCCACAGAGGCAATGATTACAGATCCTTTAACTAAGGGGTTAGTGGTGAATGTATTGGCCAAACATGTATATGGGATGGGGCTAAGAGAAGGTGAGGAAGAAATATTATAAGGTCAAGTGCGAGATGTTAGGTTTTTGTGGCCATTCAAAGGCTTTATGAGAGCATGTACTAAAAATGTATAATGAATTATTGACTCTAGTGGGAGTATGGTCCACCTTAGACTGTAGGGCATTAATAATGCTTTAGCCTCACATGAGTTTTAACTGGTTATGACTCAATGTGAAATCCAAAACCCGTAGTCTTAAGCTTCGTATAAGCACAACCGATAAGGGTTTTGATGTGGAGTTATCCCTAGATGAAGTCGGAGATGTGCCTACGACAGTTGGCCAGGGGACATAGATTTGACCCCTGTGTGTGATGGATGGTTTGCGAGGACAAAGGCCTAAATCATCATCATTACTATCACACGACATCTACACTAGATAGTCATCTAGGAAGAAACCCTTTGGATAAGGGTGTGTGACGTGTACATGTGCAGAAGAAATGACTCCCTGTACCATTAGACTGTGTTGGAAGGACCCATAGAGCCTACTGTTGAAATGAGCCCTAGATTTGACCTCAAGGAGGGACCTATAATTCATGGTCTAGGATTGTATATTTTCTACTTATTGGCTGACTTTGATGGTCTAATCATAGACCCCTATAATGAGCTGTGGGTCATGGGATTGGTTGGGTCAATTTGAGAAAGTGCAGTGAGATGCGGTTTCTAGAAAGGATGGAGTCATCAGTGTTTTTCTAGTAATCCTAACTCTATGGATCCAATTCCCATAAAAAAAATAGATATATTTGAATATGTTTTAATTATTTTTTAGATAATTAAAAAGACTTTTCAGACCTCTCTTAGTATTTTATTTTATTAAAATATGATTTTAAAATAGAGAAAAATCAATTTCCTGGATTTATTTAAATTAAAAAGAAAAATAAAATATTTGGAGGTCTTATAAAAATTATTTTACTATATGAAAATTATGTTTAAGGTAATGGGGACCCATTGGGCTCATTGGGCCCATCATATTATGGGGATGTGAGACCCATATGGCCACCCACCTCCTCCATACTTTCCTAAATTGAAAGATGATAATTATCCCATATGTTGACTTGATATTTTATGAAACATTTTCATGTAGAGATTTTAATTGATTTCAAAATAGGAATGTGTAAGAAATTAATTGTGATTGATTTCAAAATAGGATACTGTAAGAAATTGATTGTGATTAATTTCAAGATAGGAATGTGTAAGAAATTAACTTTGATTAATTAATTACTTTCTCTGCACAAAATATTTGATGGAAATAGAGTTAAGGAAACTGAGGGATAATGTTTCACATCATTCTTTTAATCATGATGGCTGGTTTAAGGGATGAATGATTGAGATTTCTTCAACCTATAGATCTCCAAGATCAAAGGCTAAGATTAAACCTCATGATGATGGCAAAATACTAACTATCGAAACCCTAGTCTCTTGTCTCTCTCTATTTCTTATCTCTCTCTAAGCAACTAAAAGGGGCACACCCTACTCAAGTCTTCTCTCTCTTCTTCTCTGATCCCAATTAGGGTTTAGAAAAGAGTTAATCCTATGGGGTGGCATGCCCAAACTACACAAGCCCTAGCCCTAGGTCCTTACATCATTCTCATGTGTTGAGCCTTGGTCAAGGAAATCCCATGTGATGCTCTCTGAGGGTTTTTTCCTAGGCTTCCCTGATTGTAAGGTGTATTCTTGAACCAAGATCCCGTGCACCATCGGTTGAGGAGACTCGGTTTGAGATGTACGAAGTCCTTGGGGGTAACCTGAGCCAAGGTACGCAGTATTTCACATTTCGTGTTTCTGTTGCTTTTTTATGTAATTGTTAGTTCTACATGATGAATGCAATTTCCTTTTAATGACATGCAAGTGAGAGGTATTGGCTATGTCACTAAGTCAAAATTGTATTTTGGACACTTGTAAGTGATCCTGGTGGCAATATGTATACGAGAGTAGAAATTTTTTAATTAGTATTGACTTACCCAGTCACCTAGTCCAAGTTTCATTAGCATCAGAGCGATGAATTCTTACTGCCATTTTATTTTATTTATTATTATTATTGTTGTATTTGATTCAAGAGTCATGGCCACAAAGAGTTTTATGGTTGACCTCTTGAAATTGGAAAGATTCGATGGAAGCAATTACGTATTTTGGAAGCATATAGTAGGATATGTCGTTTATGAGAAAAATCTCCATAATACGCTTATCCAATACACTCCACCAGTTCCAAGAGGGAATGCATACGAGTGGCAACACATAAAAGATGATTATTCTCAGTTGGAGCAAAAAAACATGCTCGCCAAGCATATATTGCTTGTTTCAATGCAAGACTCTTATGCATCGGAATATGAGAGTTTGGATACCGTCAAAGCAATACATGAAAAGCTGGAAAAGTAG
Organism: Amborella trichopoda; assembly: GCF_000471905.2. The sequence continues at coordinate 859,807 of NW_006499920.1, read as the reverse complement.
ATTGCTTATCATTCTTTGGTCAAGCAAACTCTTGCTTTAAAGAAGTACCATGAGCTAAAGATGGCAGAAGGAGCAAAAGTTGCATATCATATGCATGTGTTTCAAGCATCAGTACGAGAACTCGAAGCGATCAACATAAAGCCTCATGAACTCATGCAGATTTGTCACTTTTTGAACACTCTCGCAGCTTCTTGGGTGATGTTTATATCATCTCTCTCTGCCCGAGAGAATACTCCCAAGTTAGAGGAGCTTTTTATCCTCCTTAAGGCCGAGGAAGAGAGGAAAAGTGCATGTGATGCACCCGCACTCTGTGATGCGGTGCATGTGACTAATTTTAAGCCTAATGCATCAAGTTTTAAGAAAAAGAGTAAAGGAGAGGGTAACTTTATTAAAAAGAAAAACAAAAGTAAGAGGGAGAGAGAGAGCCCAAAGCAAAGAAAGAGTGCTATAAGTGCAGTACGGTGGGACACAGCTAGATTCTGTAAAGAGAAAAGGAATAATGTCAAGGGGAATTGCGAACACGCTTGTGTTGTATTTGAATCTATACTTGCTATTCCTAAGGATGCTACTTGGTGTTTTAACTTGGGTGCTACAGCCCATGTGTCAAACACCAAGAAATGATACCACAATTTCCAACCCTTGGACCTTGATACACAATTTATCTACATAGTGGAAATCAGAAGACCGAGATGTGCGGCAACAATGGTACTGAAGCAAACACTTTATGCTCCCAAGATGAAGAAGTGTTTGGTCTCAGTCTCAAAATTGGCTAAGGCCAGGTATGTCACAATTTTTGCTGCTCATAAGGTGATTGCTAAGACTCGTGAAGGAGTCCGTATGACCCGTATGTTAAACAATGGCTTATTTGAAATTGAAATAAAGAATCAAGTTGCTTATATCTCATCCCCAGAATGCGAGAATGATGTTTATTTGTGGCATATGAGATTATGGTACATTAATTATAAAAGAATGGAAAGATTAAAGAAGGATGGTCTATTAGAAAATTACAAACGATATTTTACCAAATTATGTGAATCGTACGTGCAAGGAAAATTGGTAAAGAAACCATTTATAAAAGAGCTTTTGACATTTTCAAAGTCATCCACAGCGATATATGTTGTCCCATGAATGTGGCAACCAATTACCATAAGCGATATTTCATCACTTTTATAGATGACCACTCTCATTTTGGCTATATTTATTCATTTATTGCATACTAAGTCCAAAACCCTAGACCGTTTTAAGGAGTATAAGGCCGAGGTAGATAACCAAATCAATAAGAAAATAAAAGTCCTAATAATCGATAGGGGAGTATGCTTCACAGCTCTTTGTGTACCCATATTTTAGCCCTCTTTATTAGTTATAGAAAACATGCTTGTGTATCCAAAAAAATTGCCAAATATATTTTTATCCAAAATACCATGAGTATACAAACCATGGTTTTGAATACCTTAAGATCCAAACGACGCCTAAGTAATCCAATTAAGGTGCACCTCAAAATTTTATCATAAATGTAGCTCTGATATAAAAAATTTTGAGAATTTATTTTCATCTCTAATCATAAAATTTTAAACTCTAAAAATGGTTCAAATTAAGTAGATCAATAAACATAGGAAAATTTTGAACATGGACGGTCCAAATAATGTATTACAAGATTCACTATTTCACTTACTTGAAATCTTTTTTTTTTTTTCTCATATTTATACATCTCGATATCAAGATGATCAATTAGAGGATTCTCCAACAACCAAACAACCTTTTATGATAGATTTTTTAGGTGCACCAATAATTCTGCATTTTTAATGTTGAACCTTATATAAATGTTTTCTAATGCAATAATCAAAATAAGCAATAATCAAAATAACCTACAATTTTGAGATTTAAAAGGATATTTTGTCCTTTTCCATAATAATTTTAAATTTCAAAATCAAATAGAGATTCTTTTGTTAATTTCCCAATTTTTAAAGCTTATTCACATGAGAAAACAAACTACAAGCAAATACGGCTGAAGGCAATCAGCGTTAAGTAGTCCAATAAATGCATTAAATAATAAATGGCAGCAAGAATTGTCTTAAGGACAAGAGATGAGTTCGAGAAAGGAATCAAGGGCGGCGCGAGCCCTCGCCCACCACCTTTCGGACGGCGCCCCTCAGCTCCGCCGCCTTCCTCCTCATCTCCGCCTCCCTCTTCAAACACCATCAGCTTCCTCACCGCCCTCTCCACTCTCTCTGTCCTAACAATGTCGTCCCTCTCATGCCACTCCTTCAACGCCACCCCCACCCCGAGCACCCCTGTAACCAACTGCGCGTTCACTGGCTGGTCCGAGTGCAGAGGCCATGTCACGATCGGAATGCCCATGGCAAAGCTCTCCACGCACGAGTTCCACCTGCAGTGCGTGAAGAACCCGCCTGTGGAAGGGTGGCGTAGTATCTCCAATTGGGGTGCCCAGTCCCTCACTATCAACCCTCTCCCCTCGTACCCTTCTGGTAGCCCCTGAGGACCCTCCGCCTCTCTCCTGGCGAATACATCCCCTTTGTCGGCGTCTCTTAGGACCCAAAGGAAGGGCTGCCCACTGGGTTCTAATCCTTGTGCTAGCTCCCTCACCTCTACAGATACCGTGGTGCCAAATGCGACATACACCACCGACTGCGGTGCTTGCTCGTCCAACTACTGCAGGCATTCATGGAACTTGTGTGGCTCTTGAGGCTCCTTCCGCAAAAGAACTGTCCGCCCCACTGCCCAAACATGGAGACCGGGCGATCTCTGTGCGATCTTGCTCAGGAACTGGCCTTCAAGGGAATGGAAGGTGTTGAAGAGCAATCCCCTGTCGAGGTGTTGGAACCTCACAGCGCGCGCCAAGACGTCCATGAAGCTCTCATTTATAAAACTACGCAATATAAGAGGTGACAGGCCGGGCACGACAGGCTCCGGATGGTCATCTTCTTCCCTCCGAAAGCATATAGCAGAGCACGCACTGCTGCAACGGTAGCTGTACGACTCGGAATTGAGGGACTCAGCAGCTGCACGAGCAGCCACAGACATGAGCATATCGTGGACAACTACCACACGACGGTGGGAGCCCGCAGGTTCGCAGACAAGGGTAGTAAGTGGGGCAAGGAGCTGCTCAGTGGCATCAAAGACAGGTTGGAGGTGGCCGGGGAACTTGTTGGGCAACTCGGGGTCCAGTGGCAAAATAAAATTCAGGGAAGGAGAGGATGTGAAACCGGAGGTTGGGAAGGGAGGTGCAATCCAAGCCACGGAAGCGGTGAGCGGCCTGTCTTGTGTGGGTCTCGGAGCACGCAAAGATCACCAGCAGGCCATGCTGGGCGTGCACGCAGGCGAAGGTGAGCAGCTGGTTGAGGTAGCTCTGCAGCGGGAAGGGTACCAGTAGCACCACCACCCCATCCCTTGGGACCTCTTGGCTTGAACCTAAGTTGGGGTCTAGAGGAGCGCTTATAAGATTATTCAAAAAAATTCTAGACTTCATTCATTCCCAATTCAAATTTGCATGCATTGCCTGCTTTCGACACCTCTCTCCCAATCTTGGGACTCTTCTCTCTCAATCTTGGTATTCCTCTCTCTCAACCTTGGAATTGTGACCTTAAAAACTCTACACAATTCTTTTACATCATTTCAAAATTACCCTTAACATAACTTTCTCAAATTTTCCCTTGCATTTAAATCTAATACCCAAAATACTCTTGAACATAATCAAGCTTATTATTAACATTTCCCCTTAAGTTTGATTTTCCAACTTGGTTACTCCTAATATAAATTTCAATTTTTGAAACATTTCATGTTTGAGACATTTTGTAAAAATATCGGCAACTTGATCTTGCGCCTTTGTATAAACAAGTTCAACCTTCTTCTCTTTCAATTGGTCCCGAATGAAATAGAACCATGTATCAATGTGCTTGCTTCTCTTATGAAACACCTGGCTCTTTGCCAATGCAATTGCCGACTTGTTATCTACATGGATTTTGGCGGGAGTCTCTTGAGGCTTTAAAAGCTCTTTAAGAAGATTCCGTAACCACAATACATGACACGTACTTGATGTGGCGGCTACATACTCGACCTCACAAGTTGATAGTGTCACAATCGGTTGTTTCTTCTATGACCATGTGAATGTCGTGCTTCCCATATAGAACTTGTACCCGAAAGTGCTTTTCCTATCATCCAAGTCTTCGGCCCAATCACTATTAACAAAACCTACAAAATCACAAACATTAGAGCATGAATAAAATAAACCATGGTCAAATGTGTCTTTGATATACCGGAGAATCCTTTTTGCCGCTTTCAAGTGAGAGGTATTTGGAGTCTCCATGTACCGGCTTACCAAACCAATTCTATAGAGAATATTCGGTCTTGTACATGCTAGGTATCGGAGGCTTCCCACTAAACTTTTGAAAAATGTAGGATCAACCCTTTCTCCATCACCTTCTTTTCTCAATTTGAGACCACTTTCTACCGGTGTATTTGCCGGATTACAATTCTCCAATTTAAATTTATTGAGAATTTTTTTTGCATAAGATTTTGTGATACAAAAATTCCATCATCCATTTGTTTAACTTCAATGCCAAGAAAATAAGACATGAGCCCAATGTCGGTCATTTCAAACTCTTTAATCATGGATTCTTTAAACATGCCCAGATTATTTCCCGTATAGATCAAGTCAACATACAAACAAACAAGCAAAATGCCTCCATTTCCATTTTTCTTTATGTATAGGGGATGTTCATACCCTAGGTGTTTCTTTTAAACCATACAGAGCCTTTTTCAATTTGTATACTTTAGTTTCTTGCTCTTTTTTCACATATCCAATTGGTTGTTCAATATACACATATTCTTCAAGAACACCATTCCAAAATGGCAATTTCACATCCATTTGAAAAAAATTTCATTTCATTTGGGCTGCAAGAGAAATGATTAATCTAATAGTTTCCAAACGATCAATGGGGGCAAATACCTCATTATAGTCAATTTCGGGTCTTTGCATGTACCCTTTAGCAACTAACCTTGCTTTATACCTTTCGATATCCCCATAAGCATTTCTCTTTGTCTAGTAAATCCATTTCACACCAATTGATTTGTGGCCCTTAGGAAGTATTGTAAGCTCCTATGTGTCAGTCCTCTCAATTGCTTCAATCTCTTCATCCATGGCCTTTTTTCACACTTTATTTTTACATGCTTCATCAAAATCAATAGGATCCAAATCTGCATAAAGATAAAGCAATGTGAGATCTTCATTTTCAACATCAAGTCTACGAGCAACCGAATAAATTTCTTGAAGTTTTTTGTTTTCATGGGCTTATGAGATTAACTACTAGTTAAAATAGATTGGCCACTTGAAGAAGCATCATGAATAGGACTCAAAGAGCCATCTTGATGCTCAACTTGTCCCTTATTTTCCACTTCATTGAGCTCAATAGTTTTCTTTTCTTGATTACTTTTCCAATCCCATACTCCATTTTCATCAAAAATCACAAATCTACTCAAGAGTACCTTTTTAGTGATAGGATTGTATAACTTGTAACCCTTTGTGTTTTCTCTATAGCCAATGAATACACACTTTTCTCCTTTGTCATCAAGCTTTTCCCTTTTCTCTTCGGGAATTTTAGCAAAAGCCACACCCCCAAAGATTCTTAGAGCTTTACATTTGGCTTGTAGGAGCTCCAAGCTTCTTTGGGTGTCTTATACCATAAACCTTTTATGGAACACCTATTCAACAAATATACCACACAAGCAACAGCCTTGGCCTAAAATTCTTTTCGCATTTCTTTTTCTTTTAACATGCATCTTTCCATATTCAAAATAGTTATATTCTTTCTTTCCGCCACACCATTTTGTTGTGGTGTGTAGGATGTGGTTATTTGGTGGCAATCTCTATGTTCTCTTCAAAAATTTTGGAAAGCATTAGAATTATATTCTTCACCTCTATCTGATCTTATCATTTTAATTTGAAAACCACTTTGTTTCTCCACAAAAGTTTTGAATTCCTTAAACACATCAAAAACTTTCGATTCTTCTTTAAGGGTATAAGCATATGTTTTGCTACTATAATCATCAATAAAAGTTAGAAAGTACCGACTTTTTCTATGTGAAATGGGCTCAAGTGGTTCACACACATCTGTATGCACGAGTTGGAGAGGCTTTTGTGCTTTCCTTGATTTTCCACTCTTGAAGCTCTCTCGATATTTCTTTCCTACAATACACCCTTCACATACTCCATTTGGTTGCTTGAACCATGGCCAACCATTCACCATTTTTGCTTTTGACAACAATTTCAAACCACCAAAATTGAGATGCTCAAAACGAAAATGCCATAACCATGAATCATCATTCAAAATAGATTTGAGGCATTTCACATTTTCACTTTTGATGTTCATTGGAAACATTCTTTTCTTAGTCATAATCACTTTGGCAATCAAATTGTTTTTTTGGTCCCTCAAGTAAGGGCTACCGTTTTTTATAAAAATATTATAGCCTTTTTTCCAAAAACTGCCCCACACTCAAAATGTTATTTTTCATGTCTGACATATAATATACACCAGAAATAAATTGATGACCACCATTCTTCATTTTTATCAAAATTTTACCTTTGGCTTTTAAGGGTCTTTTTTATAAGTCTCCAAATGTTACATGCCCATGACTTAATTCATTCAATTCCACAAACAATTCCTTTCTAGCACACATGTGATTGCTTGCAGCAGTGTCAAGATACCAAGTATCCATTCGATTATCATTCTTATCATTATAAGCTAATAACAAAGTTGGTTCTTCTTCATAATTTTTCTTTTCAACAAAATTAGCTTTTTCAAATACATCATTTGGGAACGGTATCTACACTCGGAACTATAGTGGCCATATTTTTTGCAATTATAACATTGACTAATAGATTTTCCATACCTTGAATTATTGTATGGCCTTTAAAAATTACCTCTTTTGATGGGATAGTTGTTGGACAGCGCCGGAGCCCTATTTTCATGGGATAGAGGACAAAGGTGTAGGTAAGGTAAAAATAGGGGAGGGTAGTTTAGGTATTTTCTTATTTTTTATTTTTGGTGGGGGTATTTGCATAAAAAATGTATTTTGGAGAGAAAAAGTTTTGGGACAAGTTGCATGAAAAGTATAGTCTAGTTTTTTTTTGTAATTTTCCGAAAAATCAATTGATTTCAAAATACTTTATGGCCGGATCAGGACACTTGGTGATGTTGTTTCCCCAATATCAGTAGGAACATAGCTTGGTGGAAGGCATGGGTGACAGACATAGAATCAACGGTCCCACACCAATAGTCAATAATTGAAGGTGATGCATGGGCTAGGACCCATAACTTCTTCCGCCCCCATAAATCAAAGAACCAGCTGAGGCCAACAAAGCAACATTATCCTCCTCCCCAATGAGTGCTCCTCCAGACCTCAACTTGGGTTCAGGTCAAGAGGTCCCAAGGGATGGGGTGGTGGTGCTAGTGGTACCCTTCCCGGCGCAGGGCCACCTCAACCAGCTGCTCACCTTCGCCTGCGTGCTTGAAGAGCATGGCCTGCCGGTGGTCTTCGCTTGCTCTGAGACCCACGCAAGACAAGACAGGCGGCTCACCGCTTCAGTGGCTTGGATTGCACCTCCCTTCCCAATCTCCGGTTTCACATCCTCTCTTTCCCTGAATTTCGTAATTTGCCACCGGACCCCGAGTACCCCAACAAGTTCCCAGGCCACCTCCAACCTGTCTTTGATGCCACTGAGCAGCTCCTTGCCCCACTTACTACCCTTGTCTGCAAACTCGCGGGCTCCCACCGTAGTGTGGTAGTTGTCCACGATATGCTCATGTCTGTGGCTGCTCGTGCAGCTGCTGAGTGCCTCAATTTCGAGTCGTACAGCTACCATTGCATCAGCGCGTGCTCTGCTGTATGCTTTCGGAGGGGAGAAGATGACCATCCGGAGCCTGTCGTGCCCGGCCTGTCACCTCCTATATTGCGTAGTTTTATAAATGAGAGCTTCATGGACTTCTTGCCGCGCGCTGTGAGGTTCCAACACCTCGACAGGGGATTGCTCTTCAACCCTTCCATGCCCTTGAAGGTCAGTTCCTGAGCAAGATGGCAGAGAGATCGCCCGGTCTCCATGTTTGGGCAGTGGGGCCGACAGTTCTTTTGCGGAAGGAGCATCAAGAGCCACACAAGTTCCATGAATGCCTGCAGTGGTTGGACAAGAAAGCCCAGCAGTCGGTGGTGTATGTCGCATTTGGCACCATTGTATCAATGAGAGCAGTGCAGGTGAGGGAGCTAGCACAAGGATTAGAAGCCAGCGGGCAGCCCTTCCTTTGGGTCCTAAGATACGCCGAAAAAGGGGATGTATTCGCTGGGAGAGAGGCGGAGGGTCCACGGGGGCTACCAGAAGGGTACGAGGGGAAAGGGTTGATAGTGAGGGACTGGGCACCCCAATTGGAGATACTACGCCACCCCTCCACAGGCGGGTTCTTCACGCATTGCGGGTGGAACTCATGCATGGAGAGCTTCACCATGGGTGTTCCCATGGTGGGATGGCCTATGCACTCGGACCAGCCAGTGAACGTGCAGTTACTTACAGGGGTGCTTGGGGTGGGGTCGGCGGTGAAGGAGTGGCATGAGAGGGACGACATTGTTAGGACAGAGAGAGTGGAGAGGGCGGTGAGGAAGGAGGAAGGGGGCAGAGCTGAGGGACACCGCCCGAAAGGCTGTGAGCAAGGGTGGGACGTCCTCTACCGCCTTTGATTCCTTTCTCGAACTTATCTCTCGACCTTAAGACAATTCTATTCGATATTCATTATTTAAGATTGTCTACAAAAAGACAATTTATCTTTTGTACGAGGATGTCTCAATTATTCTTGTCTCTCAAATTTCAAAACGGGTGATTATAAGAGTGTCGTTTGATAGACACAAAGTCTTAAAAAAACAAATTCTTCAATTTGACATCTAATCAGTAGAAATAATTGTAGCTTTCAAAAGATAAATGATCTTTGTAGACATTATTTATTGTATTTGTTGGACTCGGTTACGAAGACCTACATGATTGGCTACAGGTGTATATGTTTTTATTTTATTTTTCTCAGGATCTATGAGCATTAAAAATTGGGAAATTAAAAAAAGAATCTCTATTTTCTTTTTAAATTTAAAATTAGTATAGAAAAGGACAAAATATCTTTGTGATTCTCAAAATCCCAATTAACCAAAGAATCTCTATTTACCTGTTGAAATTTAAAATTAGTACAGAAAAGGACAAAATACCTTTAGGAATCTCAAAATTTTAAGGGCATTTGGTTATTTTATGTATTTTAAAATAATTTTATATTTTTTATCGAATGCACTTTTTATGAGACCTAGGCTTTTGGAAAACATACTAAAGCCTGATCTAGAATCCTCATTTAGAAAGCATTTTAGACATCGAAAAACAATTTTCAATACTGACTAGAAAATTTAAAGTTCAAAAAATTGTATGGATCTTGTGAAACCATGAATACTTATATTTAAGAGCGAAGTAGATAGTCTAGATAATATGTTATGATATACATTATTTTAAGGGCTTGAAATACTAAATTTTTTCTCACTAACGATAATGCTCCAGATCAAGATGATCGATTTAAAGGTTTTTCAGTACCAAAACTAATGTGAGACGTTATTTATTTTGATAGGACTGCATCCCTTTCAAAACATTTTCCGTTTTTATAAATATGAGATGATGAGAGGAATCAGCTTCCCCAAAATTCTCTTTGAGTCTTCTTCAATTATCAACCTCATATCCTTGGTGAAGCGGGAAAACGTTTACTGCGAATGATGACATAATTTTATAATTTCTGATCACTTGTGTAGGAACATTAGCACAGAATTATATACTATCGGTGAGATTAGATGCCCACATTGTATCTCATAATTAGCCATTTTTAAAATTTAAAATTTTATAGTTAAATATAAAAATAGATTTTTAGATAATCCTCATAACATTTTACATCAAAATTATATACCATGATAAAATTTGGAGGTGCACCTTACCTCTACACCTACGAATGCATCTGTATGCCAACTGCACCCTAAAAAAATACTCTAGTATAACTTTCTTCTAGAAAAAGGATTTTTTTATTTTATTTTTTTCTTGAGGAGATGGACTTAACAATAACAAGGGAAATTTATGTACAGACTAAATTTTTTTACCGTTATAACGGACTGGCATGAAAATAGGTTGTTCTTACCTAGAATGTTGGATCCCTAAATTTTTTTTATTTTTTTAGCCAAATTTGCATCCAGTCCAATTTTTTAAACATCGGACCGTCTTAGTTTTCATTCTCTCTCTCTGTCCTATCTCTCAACCCCTTACAAAAATCTCGCTCTTTCTCTCTCTCTCCCCATGTATGGTATGTGATGCGCCACGATATCCCATGAGTGATCTAACAAGATCAATAGTTAGCAAATGTCTTACTACAGTGTTTTGAAAGAACTTTTGTTGACTGAGAGAGAAAGAGATTCTCTGATTGCGTTTGATTAACACAAGATATGTGCATTTGCACATGCCCTAGAGAGGCAATGCCTATAGCAGTGATTGGGTGTGTGATCATGTTGGATAGAAAATCCTTTTTTTTTCAAACTCTCTTAGAGCGACAGATCTAAATGTTCGCAGTTTTGCTGTTCTGATTTTTCACTGCCATTAAGCATCACTGCCATTAAGCACTTCAGTTATGCCTGAAGTCAAGGGAGGTCCTCACCGGTGTTAGGAAGCTAGCATTATGCCTTTGTTACCGAAACTAATGAAATTTCTCACCATTGTCAACCTTCCCGTTTTTTCCTCAAAAAAACCCAAAATCTTTAAGAGAGAGATCTGCCGGGTAATGGGAGTAGGTCTTTGAGAGAGAGAGAGAGGCCTGATAGCAAGAAGAGATAGGAGAGAGAGAGCGAGATTTTTGAAAGGAAGAGAGAGAGGACAGAGAGTAGGTGAGACAAAAAAGAGGAGAAAAAGAATAGAACAAAGACTTCGAGAGCGTAACTAAGGCGGTCTGATGTTTGAAAAATTGGACAGGGGGCAAACTTGACAAAAAATAAAAAAAATTATGAGATCTATTCTTCCAAGTAATAACAACCTATTTTCGAGCCCTTTCGTTATATATTGGTAAAAAAAACCCTGTCCCATACGTAAATTTCCCAAATAACAATTTAAAGAGGGAAAAAGTTTATATAAGGTTGCAACCTTAAAATGTAAAACTACATATTCACCTAAAAAATCCATCGAAAAAGGTTGTTTTAATGTTGAAAAACCCTCTGATTGATCATCTCGACATCGAGATGTAAGATTATGAAAACAAAAAGATTTTGAGTCTCATAAATAATGTATCTTACAACATATTATCTAGACCATCTATTTTCAAGATTTTCATATGTTTATAGATCTACTTGATTTTAACTATGTTTGGAGTTTAAAATTGTATAATTAGATATAAAAATAGATTTTGAGATAATCCTAAGAATATTTTACATCAAATTGTATGTTATGATAAAATTTGAAGATGCGCCTTAATTGCATTGTTTAAGGTTGCAATGGAAACCACACCCTTTAAAGAGAGGACCATACCCTAAAAAAAAAAAGAGAGAGAAGGTCGGGCCGGGAGCCATCCCGAAAGCTATTTTTTGGCCTGAAAGCAGGCCGAACCAGAGTCTAAAATTGAGTTTTTGGGCTGGGCCAAAGAATTTTGGCCTTTTTTTTTATCCGCCCTGGTGGTAGCCCAAAGTATATATGCCTAGGAGGTCTTATGCAAAGCCTTTTCTGAAATTGTCTTTATCAGGTACTATCAGAAACTCCATTCTCTCAGTGGCATCTAAACACAATGTGTACACCTAATGTGACAATCTCAAGTGCATTCATGATTCACAAAGAGAAAGAATTTTAGGCCAGCATGGATGGCACATATAAGCTCCCCCACAACACCACCCCATCATTGATGTTTACTCAAGTTAGTGTTGGGTTCATGTGGCCTTTAAAAGCCTTATGAGTGCTTGTAAAATGAAATGATAGAGTGGAATCTGAACTCACTGGGAGTATAGTCCCTCGTGGGCCATACTTAGCAAACGATGTTTGCAGATATCGGACTGTGCTTGACAATCTTGGTCAGTTGGTTAGAAAAAACCCATGTCACTTGGGCATAAAGAAAAAACCGAGAAGGGTTCTAATGAGTTAGCCCTTGATGATGTTGGAAAATATGCCTGGATGAGTGAGCCGAGGGACTGTGTGACCCCTGTTTGTAATGGTGGTCTACAGAGACGGGGGCCGAAGCCTCATCCATGTGCCATCACATGGCATGCATATCGATAAATCGTTCGGGAAAGCCAGAAATTCACTTTTTAGGGTGAAGCGTATGCATATTCAAGAGATACCCCTATGCACCATAGGAGCTATGGTCGCGTCAGGTCTAAGAGACCTTGACTAGTCTTTAGGGGAGGACCTGAAATCCACAGACTGAGATTGCGATCCCTTGGCTCATTGGGAGGATTTTGGTGACCCGCTAATGAGCCCCTACTTGGATTGTGGGTCTTAGGAAACATTGGGTAGGTCTCATAAAGCAAGTGTGGTATGTAGGCCACAGTTGAAGGTGGAGTGCCCCATGATTGTTGATTCCTAAACCGTATGGATCTTTTTCCCATCAAATTAATTTAATTGTGTTTGTTTTACGATGAAAATTATTTTAATATTTTTATTTGAATTTTTATGAACCCCTGGATATTTTATTTATAATTTTTGGATCATATACAATTAAAGATATTGATTTTACAATTGTTTAAATATTCAAATAATATTCTAAAATCCTTTTATTAATTTTAAATATATAAAAATATCATGGGGGCCCATTGTGCATATCGGCCTGCCATATTTTTTAGAAGGTGGGGCCCATGAGTGCCTCCCTTGGGTGGCACTCCCCACCGTTATTCTCTTTCCTATTTTTTGGTGATATGGCATGTGGCCATATGGTTGGAAGATGTTGACTAAATATTGACTTGATATATCTTTGAAAGATTTTGTGGAAAGATCGAGTAGACTTGTCCTATTTTGTGGTATGCACAATATTTTGGTTAGATTTAATTTATTTAATTTCTATTGATGAGAAAATGGTTTTGAAAAAGGGGATAATGGTTCATGCACTTTCTATAATGTTGATGGCCCATCTATGGAATGGATGACTCAGATCTCTCACCCCACAAGTCACCCTTGATCGATGGTCTATATTCAATCTCACAAGAAGAGGCAAGCCAAAGAAAACCCTAAGAAATCCTAATTTTATTTAAAGCCTATAAAAAATTATTGTCTCTACCAAAAAATATCTGCACATTATCTTTCTATCTCTCTCTCTTAAGAAAATTTATCTCTCTCATGTTTGATCTCTCTCTCCCACATTGTGAAAGAACCTAAGGGTTTAGGTTATGGAGTTCTTCTCTCTTATATCTCAAATATGGATTTATGGCTTTAGGGTTTAGCAAAAAGAGAATCCATCTCTCTCAAAACTAGGTTTCTAAGAAATTCACCTAGGGTTTGAGTTTGTGATCAAAGGGGTTCATGTTCCATTGGTGTGGCTTGGCCGAAATTTGCTTTTTCGGTTCGAGAATGAAGCTAGACCGTTGATCCCGCACCATCAGATGGTGGTGACTCGGTGTGGGGTGTAATAAACTTGGTTGAGGTAATCTCCGGCACTCTTCCTTTTGTTTCTTGCAATCTTATCTTTTATTCTCAAACATAGTGCATAGTTGTTTCAATGGCATCAAGTTGTTAAGATCTTGATTTTATTGTTACGTTGATTTTATTATGAAATTTATCTTATTATAATGAAGACCACATGTAAGTGATCTTTGCCAAAAAAAAGGGGTGAAGAAAAAAAAAAATGTGTTCCTCGGTAAAAGAGCACATAGGTCTTTCTTTCATTGTTATCAGAGCTATTGATACTTGATGTCATTAGTTATCTTTTCTCTTTATTGAGTTGAGATCAAGCTTGGGAATACGATATAAGAATGCTAATGACCTTTGTGGTCCAGAAATACACCCACGGTTAAGAATCATTGAAATATTCCAACACCGAAAAGGCACTCTGCATAATGAGTATTCTGGGCTATTTTGGAGTAGTTATATAAAGAATATAATGAGATATTTTTCTATTACATACTTCAGTGATATTTTGTGTCTTTAAGAGAAGGATCTACTTGAAAATTTTCAGTGGGAAATCCTAAGGGAATTAAGAGTTATGGAATCATCAATGAAGGGTGTCAGTTCTGACCCTGTAAAATCTAGGAACTGTTCATTGAGTTTCGTGATTTTTTCCACCAATCACATGATTTTTTTTCTAGCTGAAATTTTACTATAACACACAAAATTGAGTCTAATTTCAAGAAAAAAAGGCTTCATTAAGAAATTCCTTGTGGTTTGAAAGATATGATCAATTTATTGAAGGGTGCACAAGTACTGTTTTCTGCAAAGAAAACTATGTCCATGACTTGGAAGTCATGATTTTATTTCTATACTTAACATAATGTTTTATTGTCCATACTAAAATTTTCAAATCCCATTCTGAGTCTATTTTCTAATAAAATTTATTTGAAAGAGAAATATCTACGGGAAGAGATGAATAAAAATTTTGGATTGAAGAGAGGTCATCCTGAATTTTCTGTAATTTGGTATGTTATTCATTGAGACATGAATAACTATATTTATCAAGCCTACTTAACAAAATCATATGAGGCTTGTGGAAATATATGTGTTATCATTATGTATCTGATTTCAAACAAAGTTGGTTTGAAATGGAAACTCCATGAGAGGAGAGAGAAAATACAATTTTACTAGATAGTGTTCATCCTGGAATTCTGCAGTATGATTTATTTTGTGATATGAATGTCACTTAATTTTTTCCTTAAAGAAAAGTATTATTTGGGATTCAAACTATGATGTTGTGATTTTATTTTGAGTCTAGTTTTCAACATTAAAGATTTTAGGAATAAATTCTTTGTGATCTGAGAGAAACAATTTTTTATTGAGAGGTGCTCAATCTGATTTTCTGCTGAGAAAATTGCATTGTGACCTAAATGTCACTGAAATGAAGACTCACTATATAGTATGATTTAGAAATGGAACTGAGCATTATTTTATATTTTTTAGTCTATTTCAATACTCAAAAAGATTCGAAGATAAACTTTTTATGAGTTGACATATGACATATTTTTATCATGGGCTGCTCATGTTCTATGCTGCAGTAAATTAAAAGATGTGGCATGTTAAGGCACATCCTTGAATTCTTAATTATGCAGACCTTTAAGACTCATTTTAAAAAGCTTTACAGTGTGTCATGAGTATGGTTTATTATAGTATAACTTCAGAGAGATGTAATGCAGAGTTAGCAAGATAAGAGACTCTATGTGAAGAGTATTCGATCTGGAAATAGCAGAAAGAATAAGAAATACAATACCTATAAAAGTATCTTGGTTTCTTCAAAATGAAGGGATATATAGAGAGACTTGGTGATAGCATAGAAACACTAAAGATCAGTGGGAGAATCGAAATTGTGATATTTGACATAATGGGATGACGAAGATATTTTCTTCACATTGTAAGATAGGAGAATCCACGTGCTGAAGAGATGGACACTTCGTGACATGTGAAACCAATGACCAATATATTCTCTATCAGTTGTGTGCACTTCCAATATCACAAAAGCTTATCAAACAAGTGAAAGCGATGAATCAAGAAAGCCTAGATACTACACTACATGGTTTTGAGGTATAAAATCTATCCCACATTATATGATAAGGTCATATAGGGAAAGAGGATTCAATAACTTTGTTTAATGTGCTTTGGTTATATTTTGGCTAATTGTTTTATGAATATATATGGAGTGTATGGACAATAAGTGATAAGTGCTAACAAATTTGAAAGTATCGGTTTTGAATATCTTGTGTTTTTGTGCCTTCTTGTGCTTGAGTATGAACTACTTAAGGTAGTGATACACATGGAGATATGATTTGATCAAGGGCTTTGAGCCCTAAGGATGAAACACAAGAGATGGGTGTGGCTCATTCATATGTAAGCACAAATGGAGTATTCTGATAGAACTCGGTCTTGGTAAGCATCCTCTCAATAATGTCTATAATATGATGTGTTGCATGTGATGATGATCTCTTGATAAATTCTCTATAATTGCAAAAAATGAAGTATTTTGTTAAGGATTTAACCGATATTATTTAGTGGTGCTTTATTTTGGATAAAATTATCATATGGTATATATGATTTGTTTTTTGTGGCCATAAACTTGACTTGCTAGGAAATTAAAGGTGAATGCGGTAAAATGATTTATGAAGACTAAGCATGTATTTTATAATTAAATTGGATGATTTGAGAAAAGCCTAAGTCTATGAATATGGTTTTGAAAAAACCACATAGTCTTGCAACGTCCACTAAGTTTTTATAAAAATCATTTTAAACTGTCATACTATTATGTAACTATTGCTTGTGAATGCATATATATATACCAAGTCAATTTTTTTTTATTAAAAAGAAAAACATTCTGTCTTGGAGGTATTTATAAAAGTGGGAGAAAAACTATCATGCACTGTTTTTTTTTTAAATACCTATATGCCTTGACCCATGTTTCTAGTTATTTAGAATCCTCGATTACTTAAGACTTTGAACCATAGGGAATGTTGTAGGAATGTCATCATGTTGGGCTTCCTTGACACATATTGTGTTGATTAGATAACTTAGTTTGTATGAATTTACTACCAAGATGTCTAATGTGATTGAACCTATGTAGT
>NW_006499920.1:823040-842123 GCF_000471905.2 Amborella trichopoda | reverse complement strand
GTATGTTGCAATAATTGAGTGGGAGCTGCTACAGTCCCACGTTTTTTAGTTGCTTTGATATTCAGATATACAGATCAAGCTATCTCACAGATCCAGATGATGCGAAATCTACATCTGGATATGTGTTCATGCTTGGAGGGGGTGCAGTTTCTTGAAAATCAAAGAAACAGAATATGACGAAATTGTCCACCATGAAGGCAAAGTACGTGGCGTGCTGTTTGGCGATCGAGGAGGCTGTATGGATTAAGAAATTTCTTAATCGACTTGACTTTCACATCGTGCGTTGTGAGGCAATAAGAATTTTCTGTGACAGCACGGTGACGATATGCGTGTCAAAGGAGCCATGATTCCATAAGAACTCCAAACATATAAAACCATGTTTTTATCACCTAAGGAATGAGGTGAGATTGAGAAAGATCGAGATCCAGAAAAACTAAATATACTAAATATTCCAGTGGGAGCGCCTGCTAGTATTTGGCATGCCAAATGGAACAACAGACTAGATTGTTGTTCACCTATGGAACCCAAATGTTTGGTGCTGGTTATATGGCTACAAAAGGGAGCAGCTTATTTGAAGAACTCTTTTGAGCCCATGAAGATACAACCCCATACGATGAAGGTACGCGATAGTCTTTTGCGACAACAAGTCCATGATTCGCAATGTGATGTGAAAGATGAGCTACGACCATTTTTGGGATGAGATCCGAGCAGCAAAGAGAAAAATGTGTTGCCTCTATAAATCCTTTTGTGAAAGATTGACGACGAAAGCCATATTTAATGTATTGAGAGAATAAGTAAAAATGCTTGAGAGAGATTGTAGTTGGGAAAGAGAGATGAGAATGAGAGAAAGGGAGAAAGAGAGAATGTAAGGTCTTCAAAGGCCAAGTGGGAGATGTTGGGTTCATGTGGCCTTTAAAGGCCTTATGAGTGCTTGCAAAATGAAATGATAGAGTGGCACATGACCTCAGTGGGAGTGTGGTCCCTCGTAGGCTATATTAAGTATATGATGTTTACAAATACTGGACAGTGCTTAATGATCTAGGCCAGTCGGTTGGGAAAATTCCATGTTACCTGAGCATAAAGAACAAACCAGGAAGGGCTCTAATAGGTTAGCCCTTGATGAGGTAGGAGAATATGCCCGAATGAGTGAGCCGAGGGACTGTATGACCCTTGTGTGTGATGGTGGCCTACAGAGACGGCGGTCAAAGCCTCATCCATGTACCATCACACAACATGCATATCGATAAATCGTTCGGGAAAGCCAGAAATCTACCTTTTAAGGTGAAGCTTGTGCATGTGCGAGAGATACCCCTATGCACCACAGGAGCTGTGGTCGCATCAGGTATAGGTGACCTTGACTTGTCTCTAGGGGAGGATCTGAAATCCACAGATTGGGATTGCGATCCCTTGACTCATCGACCGGACTATGATGACCCGCTAATGAGCCCCTACTTAGACTGTGGGTCATGGAAAACATTGGGTCGGTCTAATAAAGCAAGTGGTGGTTTGTAGTCGACAGTTGAAGGTGGAGTGCCTCATGATTGTTGATTCCTAAACCATATGGATCTTTTCCCCATCAAATTAATTTAATTGTTTTGTTTTATAATGGAAATTATTTTAATATTATTATTTGAATTTTATGAATCCCTGGATATTTTATTTATAATTTTTAGATTTATAAAATTAAAGATATTAATTTTACAATTGTTTAAATATTCAAATAATATTTTAAAATCCTTTTATTAATTTTAAATATATAAAAAAATCATGGGGGCCCATTGTGCATTTGGGCCCGCCATATTTTTAAAAGGTGGGGCCCATCAGTGCCTCCCTTGGGTGGCACATCCTACCCTTATTCTGTTTCTTATTTTTTAGTGATATGGCATGTGGCCATATGGAAGATAATTACTAAATATTGACTTGATATATCTTTGAAAGATTTTGTGGAAAGATTGAGTAGACTTGTAATATTTTATGGTATGCACAATATTTTAATTATATTTAATTTATTTAATTTCTATTGATGACAAAATGGTTTAGAGAAGGGGGTTAATGGTTCATGCACTTTCCATAATGTTGATGGCCCATCTATGAAATGGATGGCTCAAATCTCTCACCCCAGAAGTCATCCTTGATCGACGGTCTATGTTCAATCTCACAAGAAGAAGCAAGTCAAAAAAAACCCTAAGAAACCCTAATCTTTCTCAAAGTCTATAAAAAGGGATTGTCTCTATCAAAAAATCTCTACACCTTATCTTTATATCTCTCTCTCTTAAGAAAGTTTATCTCTCTCATGTTTGATTTCTCTCTCCCACATTGTGAAAGAACCTAAGGGTTTAGGTTATGGAGTTCTTCTCTCCTATCTCTCAAATATGGATTTATGGCTAAGGGTTTTAGGGTTTAGCAAAAAGAGAATCCATCTCTCTCAAACTAGGTTGCTAAGAGAATTCATCTAAGATTTGAGTTTATGATCAAAGGGTTTCATGTTCCATTGATGTGGCTTGGCCGAAATTTGCTTTTTCGGTTCGAGATTGAAGCTAGACCGTTGATCCCGTGCCATCGGATGGTGGTGACTCGATGTGGGGTGTAATAAACCCGGTTGAGGTAATATCCGGCACTCTTCCTTGTTTTTCTTGCAATCTTATCTTTTAGTCTCAAACATAGTGCATAGTTGTTTCAATAACATCAAGTTGTTAATATCTTGGTTTTATTGTCGTGCTGATTTTATTATGAAATTTATCTTATTATAATAAAGACCACATGTAAGTGATCTTTGCCAAAAGAAAGGGATAAAGAAAAAATAATAATAATAATAATGTATTCTCCGGTAAAAGATCATATAGGTCTTTCTTTCAGTTAGAGCCCTTTTATGTGCAAATCTCGCTAATTCAGTTTCGAATTTCGACACACGAACAAAACCCCACGTAGTGAGGGGAAGACAGTGTTGTCCATGATTTAGGAGCGACACAAACAGGCCCCTTGCTGTATATGTTGATGGTCATAGGCAGAGCAAATGTAGCAAAATGTGGAATGAGTTTGATATCGAGCAATGCATAAATGCCCCTTCCACCAGGGCCACTTGCCTTGAAACTAAATGTGACTCCATGACCGGCCACCAGATTCATTTTCTACTTCTCATGAAACCAACATGTTGTCATGAAGTAAAGATGCAGAACCCTCATGGGCCCGTTACAAACCCTACTAAAAACCTGCCATGGTTTAGGGAGCGATACAAACAGAATCAAGTATTATTGCCTCTCAATTACCAACCCTACTAAAACACAGGGATCCTACCTTTCGTTCTATGAATCCCCTTACTATCTCACCCCATGAAGGTTTCTGATGATAGGTGCTAAAACAAAACCCACCATCTTCATGATTGAAATTTTCCGACATCAGATTCAGCTTCTCCACCAATCAGCCCCCTCCATCTACACTCTTTCTGAAACAGAAGGGCTTTAAACCCATCCATATGGTTCCTAGATTAGGAAGCTACCTTGTGAGTGAACAAAATCAAATAAATAGTTGACAATTGGAGCCACATCATGTATCTACTTTTCTCTGATGTATATTGAGTCTAGTAAAAATATGAATGCATGTTCAAGAATATTTCACAAACTCATAAAACAAATGAAAATATTTACCTTTAGAACTCTCTTTGCAGTCGCATAACGAAAACACAGGTATTTCCAAGGAAGCTACAGAGAACAGAAAATAGAGTAAAATGCTGAATTGCACATTGATGCATTCACAACACTTTCATCATCTAATGAAAACATAGAAGTTGCATGATAAATATGTCTCCATTTCCAATAAAAACGTTAAGTATTAAATTCTTTCCACTAAATAGGAAAAACTCAGAGCAACCACAATGTTTTCTTGTTTATCCCTGCATATTATAGGAATGTAACAAACTAGGAGAAGTGGTAACTGGTTTTTCTGAAAGCTGTAAGCAGAGCTACTTCTGCCAAAAAAATGCAGTGCCATCAAACCATAGCTTATTGATGAGCCATTTGATATCCATTCCTCCATATTATAAACTGTTTATAAGCATGGCTTTCCCCATTAAATGGATCATGACCATAGAGTCCTCGAGATACCTAAATATTGGCCATGGATGGAGTTCACAGTATCGTGCACTTATCATAATTCTAGCATCAATAGAGTCCTCTCGAGGCATCCCCAAGTCTAATCACTCATGCTTTTGTGGATGTTAATACAAATGCTATCACAGGCTAGGAGCAATAATTTCCAGCTAACCACCTGTATCTGATGGTAAACTTCAAGACTTCACGTATTTTCGACATACCATACCTAAGATCAAAGAAATATTTCAAATTTATAGTGACAAACACCTTCCAACACACATTTGGCCAATAACTTCATATATCAATAACTTTAATTGACTTGAATAAAGATCACAGCAAAAATGGTGTAGCCTCCTACAACATTAACTGACGGTTGTGAGAAATAACCTTTCACTATATTTCCATTAATCAATAAGAATTCAATACAATTGTGTATTTATACAGGGCACAACCAATACTTACTAAAACTATAGGATACCGTTTCTATATAGGTATAGTATAAGATTAGACACTGATAGATCTCCATAAATAGTTGTCATATCCGTTGTAGTTACCATGTCTGTTCACACTCTCTCTCAAACTAAAGATGATTTGAAAGGAATCATGGAGAGTTTGGAATGAAACTATGAGAAGGAATGCGGGGGATGAGACTTAGTGAATAAATCGACGAGTTGTGCTGCGGTGGACACATATGGTAAAGAAATGGTGCCTGCGAGATATTCTTGTTGAACATAGTGGGAATTGACTTCAATATGTTTCGTATGCTCATGGAATTCCGGATTTTTAAAAATATAAATGGCACTCATGTTATCACAACACAGTGGAGTAGGAGTGGAAATAGTGACTCCCATGTCTACGGGCAGCCATCGTAGCCAAACAATCTCGGTGGTGGTTTGTGTCATAGCCTGGTATTCAACTTCTGTAGTAAATTGAGCAATGCATTTCCGTTTCTTGCTTTTCCAAAAGATAAGAGAATCACCAAAAAAAATGTAGAACCCTGCAGTAGATTTGCGATCACTTGGATTTCTCGCAAAATCAAAGTCGATATATGCCTGGAGCTCAAGGGAGGTAGAAGAGGAGAAAAATAAGGCTTGGTGACGGGTAGCCCTGATATAATGAATGATATGCAAAACGACAGCAAGATGCACAGAATGTGAGGCACTAAAAAACTGACTAACCACATGTACTGCATGAACAATGTCGGGGTGTGAAATGGTCAGATATGTCAGTTTCCCAACCAGTTGCTTATAAAAAGTTGGGTCAGGAAAAGCTTCTTCATCTGGAGCCCGAAATTTGACATTGACTTTAAGAGGGGTATCAACTTTCTTTATATCATTCTGGAGTCGAGCTTGAGAACAAGTCTCTAAAGCATATTTTAGCTGTGACAACAGATAGCCACAAGGAGAACATGCAACTTCTAATCCAAGAAAATACCACAAGAAACCCAAATCTTTCATTTCAAACGTGCTACTGAGCTTCTGTTTGATTTTATGAATTGTGCCCATATCTTTACCAGAGATAATCATGTCATCCACGTATAGTAATAAAAGAATCTGTCCATCAGAAGTCTTAGATACAAAGAGCGCTGGGTCATGATGACTTTATCGAAATCCAACTGAAAGAATTTCATTACGAAATTTTTCAAACCAAGCACGACGTGCTTGTTTGAGTCCATATAAGACCCGTTGAAGTTTACACACACGTTTTTTGGAATTTACAATACTAAGAGGTAACTTCATATATATTTTCGTACCAAGATCACCATTGAGAAAACATTTTTGACATATAATTGAAAGAGAGGCCATTACTGAGCAAAAGCTACTGAGATTAGTGTATGAACTAAAGACATGAGCAAAAGTTTCTACAAAGTCAATGGCATATTGCTGATTGTAACCTTTTGCTAGCAAGCGGGCTTTGTAGCGTTTGAAACTGCCATCTGCACTGGTTTTAATTGTATATACCCATCGACAACCTACAACAATTTTTCCTTTCGAGAGAGGTGCCAAGTCCCAAGCATACATAACCTCAAGAGAATTCAACTCATCATTCATTGCTTGTTGCCACTCAAGTTGACTTGCAGCTTCTTTATAAGTCTGAGGTTCAGAAAAAGAATGAAAAAAAACAAGGAATGTTTGGTGTTGAGGTAAGAAGGTTTCATTGTAAACAAGTCGGGAAGGTGGAACAAATACCCGGGTGCTCAGTCTAAGAGCAGAGAGTGGCAGAGGATCAACAGGTGCAGGGTTCTGATCATAACTATCAACATGAGATGGTGGAGTTCCTGCCTGGACTTCAAAAGGATGGACATGGGTGGAATGTGAAAGAAAGGCCAATATGATCTTTATCGGTATTTTTTTTTTTTTAATCCCTTTTCTTTTCTTTTCTTTTGGTAAAGATAACTTGCAATAACTTTTGCTTCAAATAAAAATTTACCAATCCAAAAAAAACTTCGATGCCATTAAACCAATTTTCTTTAACCAAAGAAAGTCACCACAAATCTTGTGCTTGAGAATGTAAGACTATAATATTAAATATGCAAGAAACAAAAGAGAATGCCGGAGATTACCTCAATCGGGCTTATTACACCACACACCGAGTCACCAACATCCAATGGCACGGGATCAGCGGTCTAGCTTCAATCTCGAACCGGAAAAACAAATTTCGGCCATACTTGAGTAAGCACCCTTAATTTTCTACAAAATTCTAACCCCTAGAATTTTCTAGGCTTATCCCTAAATTTCCCAACCCTTGATATTTTAGAACATGAGAGAGAAAATGGTTGAGCTAGGGTTGGAGCATACTGCTCTAGGGACTTTAGGAGAGAGAGGGTTAGAGAAAGTTTGTGAGAGAGATAGATGTGTAGAATTGAGGGGGAGAACACCCCTATTTATAGTATAAAATTAGGTTTAGGGTTTTTCATAGTTTGCCTCTTTCTGGATATTGAATATGAACCGTTGATCAAATTGACTTGTGGGGTAAGAGATCTTAGTCATCCACTCCATAGTTGGGCCATCAATATTATGGAAGGTGCATGAACCATTATTACCCTTTCCTTAAACTATTTTCTCATCAATATATTTAAATAAATTAAATATATTAAAATATCATGCATTCCATAAAATTGTATAATCCATCTCATATATTCCATAAGAATATCCACTCCATAGTTGGGCCATCAATATTATGGAAGGTGCATGGACCATTATCTCCCTTTCCTTAAACTATTTTCCCATCAATATATTTAAATAAATTAAATATATTAAAATATCATGCATTCCATAAAATTGCATAATCCATCTCATATATTCCATAAGAATATTTCAAAAGATATCAATTTAATATTTGCTATCTCAATTAGATAATATATGGTCAAAATATAACCTATAATATTTGACCACATGCAACAAGATCAACTTTCCAAATTTAAATAGCTTGATCACAAAGTAATAAAGGGGCATGCAAGTGGTGGGGTGTGCCACCCATTTGTGGCATGTGTGGGCCCCATCCACTTGTCACATGGTGGGCCCACGTGCACTATGGGGCCTCATGAGATTTTATAAATAGTTTAAAATTAACAAAATAATTTTAAAATATTATTTAAATTTTATAACTTTGTAAAATCAATAACTTTATTTTTATAAGTCCAAAAAATTATAAATAAAATATTAAAATACTTACAAAATTCAAATAATAAATCTAAAATAATTTTTATCATAAAATAAACACAATTAAATTAATACGATAGGAAATGGATCCATAAGGTTTAGAAAATCAACCAGCGATCATGGGGCACTCCATCTTCAACTGCGGACTACATACCACACTTGCTTTATCGAACCGACCTAGTGTATCCCATGACCCACAGTCCAAGCAGGGGGCTAATTAGCGAGTCACCAAAGTCTGGTCGATGAGCCAAGGGGTCGCAATCCCAGTCTGTGGATCACAGGTCCTTCCCTAGAGACCAGTCAAGGTCACCATGACTTGATATGACCACAACTCTATGGTGCATAGGGGTATCTCTCGCACATACATATGCTTTATCCCAAAGGGTGGATATTTGATTTTTCCAAATGATTTATCGATATACAAGTCGTATGTTGGAACATGGATGAAGTTTTGGCCCCCGTCTCTGTAAGCCTATCATCACACGCAAAGGTCACACACTCCCTCAGTACACTCATCCAGACATAAGCTCCGACCTCAGCAAGGGATAACCCAGAACCCTTCTCGGTTATTCTTTATGCCTATGTACCTTGGGTTTTCCAACAGACTGACCTAGATCAGCAAGCACAGGCCGGTATCAACAAACATCATTTGCTTAGTATTGTCCTCGAGAGACCACACTCCTACTGAATTTATGTTTCACTATATATTTTATTTTACAAATACTCATAAAGCATTTAAAGGCCACATAAACCCAACAGAATGACCAAAGGAATTAAGAACAGAATCAGATAAGGGAACCAAGAAAGAAAGGTGAGAGGGTGAGGAATTAGTTTTATTGTCAAACACCACATGTCGGGATACCCAAAGTCTTTTGGTCACAAGGTCATAACACTTATATCCTTTTTGATGATCAGGGTAACCGATAAAGCAACATTTGAGCATCTTTGGAGATAACTTATCTCTTTCAGTTGGTGGTAACAAACAATACAAGTGTAGCCAAATACACGTAGGAAGGAATGATCAGGTAGTCGTGTAGATAATTTTTGGAAAGGTGTTTCGTCAGATAAAATGAAGGATGGCATGATGTTAATGAGAAAAATTGATGTGCGAACATCTTCTGCCCAAAATTCTTTTGGGACAAATGTAGAAAAACGAAGGGATCATGTGGTTTCGAAGATATGATGATTTTTACGTTCGACAACACCATTTTGTTCTGGTGTATAAGGACAGGTTTTGTGGTGTTGAATGTTGTGATTAGCCAAAAATTGTTGAAGCAACCTACTGGTATATTCCCCTCCAGAATCTGAGCGTAGAGCTTTGATTTAAGTGAAAAATTAAGTTTCTAAATAAGAATAAAACTGAGTGAAGATTTTAAAAAATTCAGTGCGATTATTTATAAAGAAAACCCATGTATAACGAGTATGATCATCAATAAAGGTTACAAAATAGTGTGACCCTACTTTAGATGGTATAGGTGCAGAACCCCACACATCAGTATGAATAAAATCAAACATAAAACGTGAAATAGAAGTACTTCGAGAAAAAGGTAAAGCATGAGATTTAACGAATTTACAAGTTGCACAATGTTGGACATCAGTAAAACTGTTATTTCGCATAGTACCAAGCACATTGCGGGAAAATAACGAGAAGAAGAGATGTGACCACGACGTTGATGCCATAGAGATGTGTCATCAATAGTAGAAACAGCATAGACAAAAGAGATTGGCATATGCAGATAGTTTAGGTAGTATAAATTTCCAACTTTACGCTCAGTCTCAATCAATTGCCCTCACTGTCGATCCTGTATGTGGCAAGAAGATGGAGAAAAAACAACGTTAGAGTTTGAAGGGTAATCTGACCAACAGACAATAAATTCATGGCAAGGGAAGGAACACGATACCTAATTCTCTCAGCACGCAACAATTTAACTTTGCTATTTAATTAAGAACTTAATTTGAATTTTAGCCCAGTTTCCAGTGAGGACGAAGAGGCATCGACTTAAAAATTAAAAGAAGAGAAATTTATATTCACGTCACCCTGAAACAATATACCTTAATTTTCGTTTAATTAGAAACGAACTTTCAACATTCATAAACCTAGTCCACAATTTTTTTTTTTCTAAATTTTGACATTTTATTTACCAAAATAGCCTTTACGGTAGTCGTATTACCGTAATGACTACCGCATTACGGTACTTTATGATAGGGCATTCACGGTAATACGACTACCATTAAGATTATTTTGGTAAAAAGAGATGTCAAAATTGAAGCAAACGGTGTGGACGAGATTTTTGAAAGTTGAATGTTTTTTTCTGATTAGACAGAAATTAAGGTTATTTCTAATAATTTCCTTATTATTAATAAAAATCTCCTTGATTTTTTCTACTTTCATTCTTTTAGGGCAAACCTTCTATGCTTCTCCTACTATGCTTCTCCTTCTGCATAAAACTTTGAGGGCAAGCCTTCTATGCTTCTCCTACTGGATAATTTTTACGGCAAGCCTTTTATGTTTCTCCTACTACATAAAACTTATGTACTTCCCCCTATCCAACCGTCTATTTTGAATGGACAACTAAGATGGCCCAAAATGCAATGCCACGTATCTATACTATTTTATTTTAAATTTTTTTCTACAAAATATTTTGACACCAAATTTTAAGCATCCACTTCTCTCTTGAATTCGCACTTGAAGAAAAAAAAACGAAAAGGAAAAAAAAACAATAAGATAAAATAACCAAAATACCTTGAAAATTTCAAGGGGTATTTTAGTCATTATATTTTGTTGAAAAAAAATTTAATATTTTTTAGGTGCACTCCATTGAGAACATGGCACATAATAAATTTTATATTCATACAATTTGTAAAAAACAATAAATGTAAAATACTCTAGGGCATCAGATCTAGATCAAGTGGTCAGTGCCTAACTTGATCTATAAATTGGATGGCTGGATAGGGGAGGGGAAGTATATATCTTTTATGCTATAGAGGGGAAGTATAGAAATCTTTCCTATTTTTTTAAGTTTTCTTTTAACTTTTTTATTTTTCCCAAAATAGCCCCACTACAAATCATCAAGGTTTGAAGAGACAATGACTGAGTCCAAGTTAAAAAGAATTTTTATACTGTGACTTCAAACTTTCAAGTGAAAACAACTTCAAATCTTCAATCGCTGAATCCATTTCGACAACTCTTGATTTTGGACCTTGAAAACCCTATGTTAAAACTTGCTGATTTTAATATTAGAAAACCATCTAATTGATCATCTCTAGAGATGTATGGATATAGAAAAAGAATATTTTAAATCTAAAAAATAGTACCTTTTGTAAGAAGTGTTGTCAAATTCACTCTGCTTCGGCCGAAAAGACCGAAGCCTTCGGATTTTAGGCCTAGACCAAAGTGAAGAGAAAATTGGTGTTGCCGCTTCAGTCAAATTTGGGCTACTTCGAGTCTACTTCGGGCAGATTCGAACGAAGCTTCAGCCTAAGCAAAAAAATATGTACTAAAAGTATATTTTTTATTTTTTAAAAAAATTTACTTTTAATTTTTTTCATTATTTTTATATATAAATATCTAATTTATTTATATTAAATTAAAAAAATCCAAAATCTACCCTCTAATCGGCCGAAATACCGAATTGCTTCATTTTTTTCACCAAACCAAACAAATAAGACTCCAAAGCGAATCTAACAACATTGCTTGCAACACATTATCTGGACTGTCCATTTAAGATTTTCATGCCTTTATAGATCTGATTGATTTGAACCATTTTTTAAGTTTAAAATTTTGCTATTAGAGATGAAAATAACTTCTCGGGCCATCCTAAAATTTTTAACACCAAAATTGTATCTAACGACAAAGTTTAGAAGCATGCCTTATTTTGATTATTTAAGGTTGTAATCTTATGCAAATCACACATATAGTGCTTTATAGATAATGTCATCTAATTATTTAACTCTTTTAATGATATTGGTTATTTTTGGCTAAAAAGTCATGGTTTCCAGTAAATTATTTTAAATAGAGCAAAAAGAGCTTTTCAAAAAGCTAAACATTTATCTAAAACTACCTAGAAGTCCATCTCATATAACTTTATAATACATACTACCAAACAACAAATAATTCATTATCAGGATTAACTTTATAATACATACTACCAAACAATAAATAATTCATTATCAGGATTAACTTTATTGAAACAGTTAATTATCAGATACAATGTGTGCATCTAATCTCACCCATAGTATATAATTCTATGTGCTAATGTTCCTACACAAGTGACCAGAAAATTATAAAATTATGTTATCATTCACAGTAAACGTTTTCCCGCTTCACCAAGGATGTGAGGTTGATAATTAAAGAAGACTCGAAGAGAATTTTGGGGAAGCTGATTCCTCTCACCATCTCACATTTATAAAAACGGAAAATGTTTTGAAAGGGATGCATTCCTATCAAAATAAATAACGCCTCACATTAGTTTTGGTACTGAAAAACCTTTAAATCGATCATCTTGATCTAGACCATTATGGTTAGTGAGAAAAAATTTAGTATTTCAAGCCTTTAAAATAATATATATCATAACATATTATCTAGACTATCTATTTCGTTCTTAAAAATAAGTATTCATGGTTTCACAAGATCTATTTTGAACTTTAAATTTTATAATCAGTATTCAAAATTGATTTCCGAAATGCTCTCTAAATAAGGATTCTAGATCAGGCTTTAGTATTTTCCAAAAGCCTAGGTCTCATAAAAAGTGCATCCTATAAAAAATATAAAATTATTTTGAAATACATAAAATAACCAAATGCCCTTAAAATTTTGAGATTCCTAAAGGTATTTTGTCCTTTTCTGTACTAATTTTAAATTTCAACAGGTAAATAGAGATTCTTTGGTTAATTGGGATTTTGAGATTCACAAAGATATTTTGTCCTTTTCTATACTAATTTTAAATTTAAAAAGAAAATAGGGATTCTTTTTTTAATTTCCCAATTTTTAATGCTCATAGATCCTGAGAAAACAAACTAAAAACAAATACACCTGTAGGCAATCATGTAGGTCCCTGGAACCGAGTCCAACAAATACAATAAATAATGTCTACAAAGATCATTTATCTTTTGAAAGCCACTTATTATTTCTACTTATTAGATGCCAAATTAAATGTTTTGGAGTGAGTCATGAAATTGAAGAATTTTTTTTTTTTCTAACTTTGTGTCTATTCAATGACACTCTTATAACCACCCATTTTGAAATTTGAAATACAAGAATAATTGTGACCTCCTCATAAAACAGATAAATTATCTTTTTGTAGACAATCCTAAATAATGAATATCGGCGAGAATTGTCTTAAGGTTGAGAGATAAGTTCGAGAAAGGAATCAAAGGCGGCACAAGACATCCCACCCTTGCTCACAGCCTTTCGGGCGGCGTCCCTCAGCTCTGCCGCCTTCCTCCTCATCTCCGCCCCCTCTTCGGACACCATCAGCTTCCTCACCGCCCTCTCCACTCTCTCTCCTAACAATGTCGTCCCTCTCATGCCACTCCTTCACCGCCAACCCCACCCCAAGCACCCCTGTAAGTAACTGCAGGTTCACTGGCTGGTCCGAGTGCATAGGCCATGCCACCATGGGAACACCCATGGTGAAGCTCTCCATGCATGAGTTCCACCCGCAATGCGTGAAGAACCCGCCTGTGGAGGGGTGGCGTGGTATCTCCAATTGGGGTGCCCAGTCCCTCACTATCAACCATCTCCCTTGGACCCTTTCCTAGTACCCTTCTGGTAGCCCCCGAGGACCCTCCGCCTCTCTCCCAGCGAATACATCCCCTTTGTCGGCTTATCTTAGCACCCAAAGGAAGGGCTGCCCGCTGGCTTCTAATCCTAGTGCTAGCTCCCTCACCTCCACTGCACTCATTGATACAATGGTGCCAAATGCGACATACACCACCGACTGCATTGCTTGCTTGTCCAACCACTGCAGGCATTCAAGGAACTTATGTGGCTCTTGATGCTCCTTTGTAAAAGAACTGTCGGCCCCACTCCCCAAACATGGAGACCGGGCGATCTCTCTGCCATCTTGCTCAGGAACTGGCCTTCAAGGGCTTGGAAGTGTTGAAGAGCAATCCCCTGTCGAGGTGTTGGAACCTCACAGTGCGCGGCAAGAAGTCCATGAAGCTCTCATTTATAAAACCACGCAATATAGGAGGTGACAGGCCAGGCACGACAGGCTCTGGATGGTCATCTTCTTCCCTCGGAAGCATACAGCAGAGCACGCGCTGATGCAACGGTAGCTGTACGACTCGGAATTGGGGCACTCAGCAGCTGCATGAGCAGCCACAAACATGAGAATATCGTCGACAACTACCACACGACGGTGGGAGCCCGCGAGTTCGCAGACAAGGGTAGTAAGTGGGCCAAGGAGCTGCTCAGTGGCATCAAAGACAGGTTGGAGGTGGCCTGGGAACTTGTTGGGGGACTCGGGGTCCGGTGGCAAATTAGGAAATTCAGGGAAAGAGAGGATGTGAAACCAGAGATTGGGAAGGGAGGTGCAATCCAAGCCACTGAAGCGGTGAGCCGCCTGTCTTGTCTTGCGTGGGTCTCAGAGCAAGTGAAGACCACCGGCATGCCATGCTCTTCGAGCACGCAGGCAAAGGTGAGCAGCTGGTTGAGGTGGCTCTGCGCCGGGAAGGGTACCACTAGCACCACCACCCAAGTTGAGGTCTGGAGGAGCACTCATTGGGGAGGAGGATAATGTTGCTTTGTTGGCCTCAGCTGGTTCTTTGATTTATGGGGGCGGAAGATGTCATGGGTTCTAGCCCATGTATCACCTTCAATTATTGGTGTGGGACCGTTGATACTATGTCTGTCACCCATGCCTTCCAACAAGCTATGTTCCTACTGATATTGGGGAAACAACATCAGCAAGTGTCCTGATCCGGCCATAAAGTACTTTGAAATCAATTGATTTTTAGGAAAATTACAAAAAAAAAGTAGACTATACTTTTTATGCAACTTGTCCCAAAACTTTTTCTCTCAAAAATACATTTTCTATGCAAATACCCCCAACAAAAATAAAAAATAAAAAAATACCTAAACTACCCTCCCCTATTTTTACCTTACCTACAACTCTCTTCTCTATCCCATCAAAATAGGGCTCTAGCACCGTCAACAACTATCCCATCAAAATAAGGGCTCCGGCGCCGTCCAGCAATAGCGCTCCGGCACTATGTAAATGCGAAAGTACGGTCCGACAGTAAGGCTCCAACACTGTATAGAGTACGGTCCGGCAGTAAGGCTCCCACACTGTGTATAGGGCGATCTGACAGTTGCAAAGACGAGCATTACTGAATTCCAGGGATCCGACACTATGTAAAGGACGGTCCGACAGTACTCCGTTTCGGTCCAATAATTATTTTAGGGCGCTCCAACAATATGATAGTGTACTCCAGTAATATACTACTGGGTCCAAAAGTCAACGTCAAGTCTGTCCAAAATTATTTTTGTATACGAAAAAAGCTTTTCTGTCACAAAAAAAATAAAAATAAATAATAATAATAATAATAATGAACTTTTTCCCTTGGGAGTATTTGCATAAAAAGTTTGTTTTGAGGGAAAAAGTAAGAGAAAAAGATAAGTTAGAGTAAGTTGCATAGAAAGTATGGTCTTGATTTTTTTTTTTTCTTTAATTTTTTGTTTTATGAAAAAATATCCAACTCGTGTGATTGGCCTTGAGTGCTAATGTTATCCTCGTATGGGATAACGCTGCATGCATCAAAAACTCCTGGACCCTCAGGTAAAAGAGATATCTAGCATGATCTTTTTGGAAATTTATGAATTTATTTAAGAAATTAATTTAAATTTCAACCCAGTCGCTGGTGAAGACGACAACGCATCTACTTAAAAATTAAAAGAAGAGAAATTTATGTTCATGGCCCCTAGAACAACATTATTATAAAAAGGGTGCAAAAAGGGTGCAGTTTGCATACAGACCCATCCGTTGGTGTAGAGGTAAGATGCACCTTCAAATTTTATCATGGTACATAATTTTGATGTAAAATGTTCTTAGGATATCTCAAAATCTATTTTTATATCTAATTATAAAATTTTAAATGTCAAAAATGGTAAAAGTCAATGGCTTCAGACTTTGAAGATCCAAAGCCAAAACTTCAAGTCTTAATTCGAATCTTTGCAAGATCTGAACTAAGATTTATCAAGATCTTAAGTTAGGGCAGTTTAGAACATTAAAAAAGATGATAAAAAGGTGGTTGCATCCAAAAATGACTCCAAATCATGCTAATCGGTGGCACCAGTGAAGCCCACTAGTTTGCCAACAAAATGATAGGACTTTCAGCTGCCTAAATGATTCTATCATGAAGTATATATTCCGAGGTCTTAAGCAAAGCCTTTCCTGAAATTGTCTTTAGGTACTAAATTCCATTCTCTGAGTCGCACCTAAACACAATGTGTACACCTAATGTGACAGCCTCAGGTGCATTCATGATTGACAAAGAGAGAGACTCTTAGGCCAGTTTGGATGGCACATATAAGCTCCCCCACAGCACCACCCCATCACTGATGGAGGAAACAGCTTTTCTAAATGTTTACTCAAGTTAGTCCCCCTCAATGTGCAAATTTCACCAATTCACTTCAGAATTTCGACACACGAACCACCCCACGTAGTTAGGGGGGCCTGCATAAGGCAGTGTTGTCCATGATGTAGGAGCGACACAAACAGGTCCCTTGCTGTATATGTTAAAGGTCATAGGCACAGCAAAGGTAGCAGAATGTGGAATGTGTTTGATATCGAGCAATGCATATAAGCCCCTTCCTCCAGGGCAAATTGAGCTTCAAACTAAATGCGACTCCATGACAGGCCACCAGATTCACTTTCTACCTCTCATGGAACTAACATGTTATCATGAAGTAAAGATGCAGAACTCTACTGGTCCCATTACAAACCCTACTAAAAACCTGCCCTGGTTTAGGGAGCGACACAAAAAGGGTCAAGTATTATTGCCTCTCAATTACCAACCCTACTAAAACACAGGGATCCTATCGTGCGTTCTATGAATTCCCTCACTATCTCACCCCATGAAGGTTTCCTATGCTAGATGCTACAACAAAACAAATAAACAAAACTCACCAGACATCAGATTCAGCTTGTCCACCAATCAACCCCCTCCACCTATACTCTTTCTGAAGGCCTTTTGACAGAAGGGTTTTAAGACCCATCCATATGGTTCCTACATTAGGAAGCTACCTTGTGAGTGAACAAAACCAAATGAATATTTGACAATTGAGCCACATCATGTATCTAGTTTTCTCTGATGTAGATTGAAAAATATGAATGGATGTTCAAGAATATTTCACAAACTCATGAAACAAATGAAAATGTTTACCTGTAAAACTTTCCTTGCACAGTCACATAAATAAAACTCAGGTACCTCCAAGGTAACTATCAACAACAGAAAATAGTGTAAAATGCTAAATTGCTAAATGATGTATTCACAACACTATCATAGCCTAAAGAAAACATAGAAGTTGCAAGATGAACATATATCCATTTCCCAAAATAAAACTAAGTATTAAATTCTTACCACCAAATAGGAAAAACTGGGAGAAAACAGAATGTTTTCTTGATTATCTCTACATATCATAGGAATGTAACAAACTAGGAGTAGGAACTGGCTTTTTCTGAAAGCTGTATGTAGACGACAAAATTCAAAATTCTTTTCTCACTTTTTTGCTTCATTGCCCTCTCTTTCTCCATGAAAGAGACACAAATAAATGTAATGATATTTTGTTTTAGTGATGCCCTAGAACAATGAAGTGCTCGACTTGTACATCTTTGTTCCAGATACATCATTCAGATGCATTCTCCCTCGGTCAATACAATAGACAGTTGCCAAAGGTGCACATTATTTACGAATTGAATTTTTCTCCCACAGATAAAATGTAATAAGCAACCAACTTCACCCCAGAAAAACTTCATCATTACATGCTGAGCAATTTTCAATCTTCCTAATTACTTATTTAACTAACTTATCTTCCTTGGTTGCCAATTGCAAGCCAAATTGATTATGTTCTTTTCTTTTCTTCGTTGGGAGAGCTACTTCTGCCAAAAAATGCAGTGCCATCAAACCACAGCTTATTGACGAGCCATTTGATGTCAATCCACCATGTTATAAATTGTTTTTATGCATTGATTTGCGGGGCATTTGCGCATTACATGAATTATGACTATAGAGCCATCAAAATACCTAAATATTGGCTATGGAGTT
Source organism: Amborella trichopoda (assembly GCF_000471905.2). The sequence continues at coordinate 824,104 of NW_006499920.1, read as the reverse complement.
CACAGTATCATGCACTAGTCATGGTCCTAGCATGAACATAGTCCTCTGGAGGCATCCCCAAGTCGCATCACTCGTGCTTTTGTGGATGTCAATAAAAATGTATCACAGGCTAGGAGCAATAATTGCCAGCCAACCACCTGTATCTGATGGTAAACTTCAAGTCATCACTGCTTCTCGACATGCCAAAGATCAAAGAATATTTCAAATTTATAATGCCAAACTTCTAATACGCAATTGGTCAATAAGTTCATATCTCAGTACCTTATCAACTTAACTGCAAAAAATGATGCAGCCTCTTGCAACCTCAACAGTCAAATACCCAAGAGATACTCTCTATTTAATCCTCATTCTGGCAATGCTCTCAATAACATTAACTTCAACCTCGCCCAATCCCAAAATGAGCATTCACTTCCCTTATTGTATGATTAACTGACCATATCTATCAATTATCGTAGGACTTCGCCCTCCCCAGCTCTTCCATCATCAATGGGCATGTCAACAAGTCTGATGCTACAAAGTCTAAGGCAAGGTCCTCTACAAGAGTCCATGGACGGTACCTGTTTCCAATGAGAACCCCAACTTGCTTTTCCAGAGGCACATACGAAGAGAAGTGCCTGTGTTCATGGACGTGCTCTCCGACAAACTAATTCGTACCTATTTCTCTTAGCACACAACAGTTCAGCTTGTTAATACTTTGTGAATCATTAACATGCCAAAGAGAATAATTCCCGTCTCATACTCACCACCTCGCTACTCTCATCATTACAAAAGAAAGTTATTGATGAAGAACATATCACAAATTTCACCAAATAGATCTCCTTTTTGAACAACAACCAAAAGCATCTCGCCAATTACATTGATTAATCGTATAACAAATGGCTACATCACTTTTTATTTGCCATCGGTCACATAGTCCTCAAACAGAAATACATCAAACCAGTGTTTAAAATTCGCCCACCTGGGTGCCTATGTGAGCTAGGGCCCTATGCCCATTGCCTGGGGCCAGACAGGCGCCTTAGACCTCTTATATATATATATATATATATATATATATGAGAATAGAT
>NW_006499920.1:787525-823020 GCF_000471905.2 Amborella trichopoda | reverse complement strand
AGTGTAGATCAACAAATCTATGAAAACTTGAAAATCTTGAAAATTGACAGTAAAAAAATGAGTTACAAAATACACCATTTCCAAAGATTGAAATCCATTTTTTTCTCCTGTCCATGCATCGTGATGTCGAGATGATCAATTTGAGGATATTTGGGAATCAAAACAACATCATCTAGTGAAATTTTTGAGATAGGCTCTAATTTGATTGTCTATAGCCTCGGCTCTATATAAACTTTTCCATATATATATCTATATATATATATTGCCTCAGACCAAGCACGTTACATATATAATATATAGAGAGGGTTTTTGTTAGGGTACTCTTAGACCAGTGTTTTAAAAAGCACTAGATGGCACCTAGGCAGTTGGGGGAGTCCAGGCTGCCCAGCACCTAGGCAGGCGCCCAAAACTTGAGCGGCCTAGTAGAAATTTTTATTTTGTTTGGGTTTTCTCTCTCTAAAATCTTCTAATGGGTTTTAGATTTAAAATGAACCTAAAACCCATAATTTTGCCCCTTTAGTATTAAAAAAATATCCCAAAAATACCCTCAAGGAGCCATATTTCCCCCCCTGGACAGGGCACAGGCCTAGACGGCCGCCTAGGCAGGTTCAAACGGGCACCTAGGTAGGCGCCCAGGGATATCCGCCTAGTTTGGCCGCCTAGGCCTTGGTGATGCGCCTAGGCCTTTTGGACCGCCTAGGCACTGAGCAGTTCACTTTTTAAAACTATGTCTTAGACATGGTTTATTTCCTTAGTGTACTCAACATTTTTGGACTCTTGATACCCTTGCCCCTACTATGTAGTAACTTTTTTATCAAGGGGTATTTTAAGTAGTTAATCAATTGCAAAATAGAATTTCTTGATAGAATAAAAAACCTATTAATTCTATTAGAGAATAACATCATCATCCACATGAGGTGTAATATCACCCCATATAGAGCATTAATTGTTTTTTAACCACTAATAGAATGCCACTAGTTTCTTATAGAAATATCTATTCTACACCTCCTAATAACAGAAAATGTCCTTGCTCAAAAACTTTATATTAAAAAACAAGGGTAATGAGTGTTCAATGAATGATGAGTATATTAAGAAAATACTCTATGCATGGGAGCACCCTAACAAAACCCACTAGACACGCACATACCGTTTTCCTTTCATCTAACGAAGATACAATCACTCTTAGCTATCAGATGTTTAATCCAACAGCTTGGGGTGTGTCACAAAGTTTTAGAATGTTTTTTAAATTTCGGCGCTTGTCAATGGCACACTCCAAGCAGCAGATTTCAAACCTAATGACCTAAGAGTGATTGTGACATCCTTGTATCAAAAGTATGTGATTTTATTTATAGATTTCCATTCATACATACATATAAACTCACTATTGGTGCGCCTCAATCATGAGGTGCCTGCATAGGTTGGCAAGGTGCTGCCTTGGTGGCCTCTGCTGCATTTTTACCGCTGCATCCATTAACACAAAGGTTAATGGACAATTTGTAGTTTGAGTTAGGCTTTCAAGTGTAAATCAACTACATGCTATGGTCATGTAGGACCCTAGATTACAAATGCCTAGATACTGTCTAAAAAGGAATTCAAACTAACTTATGGCCCCAGGTAGCACCGATGGAAAAGCTTGAAACTAGCACTCTGATTTTATTGACATCTATCACAAGATTTGTTTCACTTTCATTATTTGTTGACGGCATGTCTTATCAATAAAGAATAACACTGTACAAGTCTTTTTTTTTTTTTTGACAGAAAGGTTAACTTTGTATTTATAATAAAAATTACAAAATAACAAATATAAACATGGCATCCCACAAGTTGGGTGCTCAGACTACATCAGTTACAGTAGGAGGGAAGATAGAGCAAAGAAAGGAGAGAAAAGGGAAAGAAAGAATGGCAAGGAAGAGAGAAACTGAGATTATGGGAGTATATGAAAAAAGAGGACCCAATTATAGGTGCTCAAAATTCTCCCTGCTTCGGCCCGCTTCGGTCTGATTCGGTCTCTTCGACCGAAGCGTTGACCTCTTTTGTCGAAGCACATAATTGTCCTTTTTAAATACAATTATGTGCTTTAATCTGCTTCAGTCGAATTCGAAATTTTTGGCTGTAGCACATATTTGTATTTTTTTAATATTTTTTTAACATTTTTAAATTTTTATTTTTAAAATTTTTATAATAATATAGTTTTATATATAAACATATTCTTCATTTATATGACATTTTTTTTTAAATTCCGAAGTCATCCTCCGCATCAGCGAAAAGCACTGAATTGCTTCATTTTTTCCCACCTAACTGAAGTAGAATCTAAAGCAAATCTGACAACACTGGTCAAATCTATTTACAAATACATCTTTTATTTGGTGGCTACTTATAAGCCGACCCCAATTAATTGGGAAAAGGCTTTGATGATGATGATGATGTGGTAGCTATTTCTAAACATGTTAACAAGTAAATAATCATCAACTAACCGCTAATCTTTATATATGCATGTTGAGGTATAAAACAATCATCATCTAGCATAGAAACATATAACCAGGGCCACTAACCATTGTTTACTTTATTCCCTCGTTAGTATAGAAAGCTATATCACCCAACAAGAGAGAAAGAGCCTGAAGATAATTATGCATGAGCAAAACATAGATTTTGTACAACAACACCATTACAAACCAAACTGAAAAGTGATAGACATAAGTGACCTAGGGTCACATCTCAAATCAACTAAAACACAATACAAGTATAAGCTCTTAGGGCTTCCTTTGAGATTCCAAACAATGCTTAAGTGCCATCAGCGAACAGAAACTAATCTCCACCTAAGAAACATAATATTCATAGACAAATACAATGTTAAACAAAGTGAAAGAAAGTCACAAGCATTCAAGTAGTCACAGTTGCAATCAACCTAGTAAAAGCATAAGCCCTCTTTTTCAATGTTCAAGAAGAGCTCTCAAGGATCTCAATTGAATCACACAATGCTTTCAAGCGCCACCGTAGAACAAAAACTGATGACCTTGTGAAACCGGTTCACATGAGCTGGCAAGTCCGGTACCCTCCTCCAATTGCATTCAAATTTGGAACCAATCTCACATACGCAAGAAGGATACATTTTGCTATGCTCTTCATTAAAAACATAGATTAGGTTCCCAAGGCCCACACACTTCAAGCTCGCAAATTTGTCATCCTCCTCACTATCAAACAGGCTGTACAAAAGGCCTCGAGGCATCTCCCCAATCTCACCAAACTCCATTGTTTGCTCATCAACACTCCACAACCTGAACAAAGGACCACTAGAATCGTTGCAAAGACCAGCAAGAACAAGTTGGCCCACACAAGCCATAAGGAAAGAGGACACAACACCAGGAGGCCTCAATGTTTGAACCCGGTCCCAAATGTGGAGATCGAGATCAAAGGAACAAATCGAACAAGAGTATCTCCCAAAAACAAAGAACTTTCCATTGAGTAAAGCGGATGAGAGGGACTGAGATGAGTTGCCTGATTCAAATTCAGTGGGCAAAGCGGGGCAAAGCTCCCATGAATTCGAATTCGAATCATAAATCTCGACCGCCAATTTATCCTCAATATCAACCAACCCACCTATAAATCTGACTCCCCCAACTACTATAAACCTGTGCTTGCCCCCTTTTTTGAACAGACCCACTAATGGGTTACACCTAGAGAACCGAAGAGGAGCAGTCTCTTTCCATGAACTACTAAGCACGGGGGCATAACAAAATCGAGAAAAAGTCGATGAATTGCTCCAAAAGAAGAACCCACCTGAACCCACGAAGGAATCCTCCTGGTTTGGTTCAGGAAAGAGGTAAGTGGGCAATCGGGTCCATTCATTAGCCTCTGGATCAAAACCAAAAACCTGGTTATTCTTCAAGAAAATATTGTTTCGGCCATAAATGAAAAACCATGGTTTCTTTGACTGCGAAACACGAGACGCAAAGGTTTTCTCCGTGATCAAAGAGTGCCATAGCTTGCACACAGCTCTAGCTCTGATGATGGACCTTATGGGAAGGTAAGAGAAAATCAATTCGATTAGGTCTGAACTGAGAGAACCCCAATTGGTGGTTTCAGGCCTAGAGGCAGATTCCAACCACAAATCCATGGAAATGCATCAAAACATTGGATCCCGAGTCAGAGAGAATAGTATTCTTATAGAAGAAAAAAGAAAAAAGCTGAAGCGAGAAGAAGACGAGACATAAATGGATAAAATTAAGCGACAGATATAGGGAATTTAATATTGACCCTGACGCGATCGCAAAGATATTATAAACCCATTTCACCTGCCTCCCTTTGGGGTAACTCTGTAACTTGTCCTTGAACCTCCACCATCAACACAGATCTCTCTCTCTCATACAGAGGCAACACATGCTAAAGCATCGGTCTCTCCTCTCTCTCTCTACACTAAAGCACCCACCTCTCATGTATGCTCTCTCCCTCTCTCTCTACAGTGGTAGCAGGTAATGGAGATTGAATTCGTGGTTGGGGTGGCGTTGTCAACGGTGGGTAAGAATTTGGAACCTTCTCCTCTTTGACCTTTGCCCCTGCTTTAGAAGCAAGCAATTCGAGCTCCGAATCGGACGCGCCTCACATCAAGAACTCGATTTCCGTGACCCTAAAGGGTCCTTGGTAGGGCCGGCAACGGGCTAGGGCTAGGTTAGGCTTAGGCTGGGCTAGCCTTGGCCCTAGCCCTAGCCAGGCTTTATTCCCTTGAAGGCTGGGTCGTTCCTGTCCCTTAGCCCTATTAGACCAGCTCGGCAAAATTACAAAAAATTAATGCAAAAAAGATTAGAAAATAAGGGGTGGGCTGGGCCTATATAGGCTTAGGCTGGGCAAGCCCTGACCTTTCTTGATCTCTTCATTTTTCTAGACACTTGACTCAAGATATAAAAAATGAGCTCGTTTTCGTATATGGTTTCAAGGGACATGGTTACATACGTAATGTCTACAAAAAGAGAAGAAAATGAGGAGTTTGAAGGTCAATTAGAACTTGTGAAGAGACCAAGGTTAAGGGACATTTACCGCCACAAAATGGGATGGGGCTATGATGGGGTGGAGTTCTCAAAAGGCCAGCATGAGTGTTGGGGTGGCTTAAGGAACAATGCAAGTTGATGGTTGTTTGTAAGGGCTACCAGTTTTTAGGCTCTTCCCTCTCACACCTCTAAACACCCAATTCATTATTCCTTTTTACCACTCTTTTTCTAAACGCCCAACATGTTCTCCACTATCACATTCTATCTCGAGAAACCCAATCCAATTCTTGCCTCGTCTCATATTCCATCTTTAGAATTCCATTCTCATTTTGCACCCACCCACATTTTCTCTAAAAACCCAACTATTCATGCCTCTCGTATTCTCTATCTAGAAACCCATCTTTTTTTTTTTTTTTTTAGCCTCCACTCATATGTTCTCAAGAAACACCAACCTCATTCTAGCTCTACCTCACATTCTTTAGAGAGAATACAAGAAAAGAGAATATTCCCCAAAAAAAAATAATATATATATATATATATATATATGAGAAGAGGGAAGAATGCATTGGGTTTTCCAATAGAATTAGATATCTCTCTAAAAAATTGGACGGTTTCCATTCAATTTTTAGACATTGTTTTTTTCAAATGCATGGATGGTGCAATTAGAAATTTGTTTTTTATTGGGGTTAATCTATTGGTTGAAGAAGTTACACCTCCGAAAATTTATCCCAGATGGGGATTTTACCCAACGGAGTAAATGGTCAATATACTCCCATGGCCGTATAATATGTTTTGGCAAAGAAAATTCCAAGAAAGGGTAGGCGTTTCCTATACCTCTAGTAGAAACTAGACAAATATAAATGCCAATGCCTGATCAATGCAACTTCATTTGAAGAAATTCTCACTTATATAAAATTTTATTTCTATTGACAATGAGAAATTTTTTACCATTTAGTTACCGATTGTAATTATTACAAAATTTGGTGGCTTTTCATTGTGTTAGCCAAACAACGGCCACTTCTGTTCACCTGTCGCATAGGAGATAATATTTCTTTTGAGGGGTCCAATGTACTGAGCACCATGGAAGGCAGCCGCCCTTAGAAGGTTTATGGGTCCAAGATCGACTGAGAAGGCCTTCTGAAAACCATCAAGGATAGCCATCATTGTCAAATTAGCCATCTTCCTTTCTTTCTCATATTTCTTCAACAGTGACAGCTGCATATGTAAAAAAGCAAAAAGCATTGTTCAGCTATGCACGCAGGCGAAAGCTGCATATTTTCTCAAATACCAAACTGACCACCAACATAGTTATCCATCAATGAATAAATATAGTAAAATAGAAAAAAAAAATTTAGAGATAGCTATATCGAAAAGAATTTACAAAAAGCACATAATATATATACCTTTGAAGATGAATATGAAATTCCTCAAGCTTTAGGAATTAAAAGAAAAAAGAAAAAAAATCATGCATAAAATCCATTTAATTGTGCAAAACAAAATGTAAATACAAAAAACTAGACATGAGCAAATAATAAACAAGACGAGAAGTTGAAAAAAGAATAAGCCACGCAAAATCACTATAAAATATATGGGTATAGGGAGGTAATGGAATGGAAAAGAGAGAAAAGAGGGATGGAGTAGTATAGTAGCATGTGGTAAGTTCTTCTTTAAAGGAACAAAAGAAATCGCAAATTATTATGGCCTTTTAAATAAATAATTGCCTAAATATTGATGAGGCATAATGGTTACCCTCAATCAATGTTACACGGTTCATGCTTCTCTGTACACCTTCAATATACTAGGTATGTATCTCTAAAATCTAAATCAATTGCCACCTCCTCTCCCAACTAATGAAGCTCTATGTTTTTCCCCTCTTTGTAAACCTCTTCCTTCTTTAGAATCTGTCTTTCAATATCTATCACTTGTTTCTTCTAACCCACCTTAAACAAGTTCCCTTTCTCTTTAAACAGAATTAAATTCAGGTCACATAATCTTTCTCTTTCTCTAAAGAAAGTACCCCATCCTTATCCTGTCGATATCCAAAATGATCTACCTTGTGCTTATTCTTCCAACCAAAACATGCCACTGTTTCATCATCAATGATTAAGCCACCTCTGTAATCTGGCTTATTTCAAAAGATTTACTTAATTTGAGTTTTGGATATTTTTTTTTCGATCTCTTCAACTTAGGTGATGTATCTAAAGGAGGAGATAGGAAACAAAGAACTGAAGGGAATTATCTAAACCTAAAACTAGATAGCCAGTTGGGCTCTCTTATATGCTAAGTGCCTTAAACTCTCATTTTCTTAAAGACTCCTGCTTTAACCTCTCTCAAGGTAGGTTCTGTTCTAGTTAAATGCCAGGTGTCTTATACCTACTGTGGTTTAATGTGTGTGTGTGTTTAGAGAGAGAGAGTTAGAGATACCATTGAAAGTTACATATTGCAAATGTGGTGGCAGTTGTCATGATTGAACAAGTAGCAGGATGGAGAAACAGCATCTGAGACAAACGGGCCCAAGACTTTGTCAAAATTACTGCAGCGAATATGTTTTTACTGTCATGGAGACTTTATTTTTTGATATAGATCTGATCTTTGATTGCTGAGATTATCAATTCGATGGGAAACCCATGTGTTGTGCTACTACTATAAACCGAAATTGTTAAAAGTCAGTCCTAAGAGAAAATAAATTGTCCTCTGCCACAAGTGATTAAGACAAACTGCAATCAGGGATTTCAGTTTACAGCAAACTTAAAGAAACAAAATCAAATATGCACTAGTATTAGCTTTCCAAATACAAAAACTTCAGAATTAACTGCAAATAATTCATTATTATGAAGGAACAAATTTAAACACATGTCATAAGTTGTAATTTAACATAAAAGTGTGCATGGCCATATGATTCGAATTTTACCTCACCAATGTCTGAACCCACTAAAATTCCTTCCGCAATAATATTTGAAAGACAAATTGCATCACCAAACCCCAAATTTACTCCTTGGCCTGCCAAAGGATGTACAGCGTGAGCTGCGTCGCCAATAAGCACCACACGATGTGATGCATATTCATGTGCATGCATAAGAGACAGAGGAAATGCCATCCTTTCGGAGACCAACTGGTCTATTTTGGGAGGCACCTCAAAACTTTCTTTCATTGAAGATATTGCACCCCCTGCCAACCATGAGAATTTATCGATGAAACCAAGATTGGAATGAGGATGAGGACCATATCCATAATCCAAAGCATGGTTTATCGCTTTCACAAAATCATCCTCATGCATTGATTTATGATTGGAAGCCTCATGGGGAGTCATTGTCCACACAATATTACTGTATGTATCCCCTATTGGTAAAAGTGCTATGGGACCAGATGGAAGGAATCGTTGCCATGCACAGTGATTTTCAGTTGCGTGTTTAACAGTGCAGATGACTGCATGCTGAGAATAGTTCCATCCAGTTGTTTTCAGTCCAGCTATTTTCCTAACACTTGACTTGGCTCCATCAGCTCCAACCTGGATCAATTTCCATCAGTCTAATGCAGTGAAAGAGTAAAGTTCACAGGTGAAAGAATCAGAGTGTAGGACAGACAATATAAAACAGGGAAAGCATAATATAGTCCATCAGATAGTCCAATGGATAGTGATAGAGTGACGAAATGGATGGTGAAACCACATATATTTCAATATAGACAGTCGGTTAATAACTGCCTGATGGAAACGGATGGTGATAGAGTGACGCCAACCATAAACATGATATCTCTATGTTGGGCATTTGCGCCATGCTATCGTGATCACCATCCATCATTTCAATGTTTACGATGGAAATCGGACAGATCTTCCGACGAAGATCTCTCGGATTTTGACACCTTAAACTGCTAAAAATAATGTGGTAAAGAAAGTAGGACAAATTGAATTCCGATCTGAGGCAACATCTGCCCAGAAACGCGTAGATCCGCTCTCAGATCTGTGGCAGAGCCAGCATGATCCAAAACATTAAAACACGAGTTCAAAGCAGCAAACTGACCAAAATTAATCAAAATAAAATCAAAATATTAAGAAGAAGAAAAAGAAAGAAAAGGTAAGAGAACAATTCCAAACCGAGCCAAATGGCCCGGGACCCCCAAGCCTTCGAGGGCTCGCCCGTATCAGAACCAACGTCCTCTTTGCCTCTCTGATTCAGAAGTTGACCAGAAGATCTCTGATTTAAAAGGGTTGTTGTGCCCTAGAGATGATTGAAGAACTAGGGTTCCTTAGGTCTAGGTTAAGATTTCTCAAGCTTAGGGTTAGGGTTTTTCAGATTAGAGTTTCATAAGCTCACGAAGTTAAGAGGTTCAAGGCCAGACTTTCTCTAAGCAAAGGGGCTAGGGTTTCAATCTTCCTCCCCTCCTTAATGGCCACGAAAATGAGGTTTTTATAAACTGAAATCGTTTGAAAAAGGGAAACTTTCCATCACCAGCCAATTGTCAACCCTAGACTACCTTTCTGGGGTCCCGGGTCTACGCGACACTGCCAGTGTCGCCTAGCCAAATTTGGCCAAAGTGAGAGAAAGTTCACCCAAAATGGTAGGGGATCATTCTTGTGCGGAAAATGCCGTTTTCGGGCAGTCTGGGCTGGGCGACACTAGCAGCATCGCCCAAGTCAGGGCTGCCCAAAACGGCAACTTTCTGCCCAAGACTGACCAATGAGTTGTCCTGCAAAAAACGGAAGATTTCGGGTCAAACTGGGTTGGGCGACTCTGTGTGTCGTCCAGTCTGGTGGGCGGCACAAAGCATATCGCCCAGTCTGAGTTGGGCCACATTAGGTGTGTCGCCCAATCTAAAAATTGACCGAAATTGAGAATTTTCAGCTCAGGTGTGCAGTTCAGGCTGTTGTGAAGCTCCCAGAAAACATTTGGGTCAAAAAGAGTTATTTTACTATTTTTGGTATTTTTTTAGTAAAACAGGGTGTTTGCCAGATTCTGGATCAAAACAAGGTATCTGCAGGGTTCTGAGTAGGCAAAATGGTTATGGATCATAAGGTAGGTTGTGTGGGCTATAGATTTGGGTTTACTAGGATAATGCGGTCCTAAGGGTTCAGAAAATCACAGAATTTGTAAAATTTAAAATGGGGACAATTGAGTGGCAAAGAAGTAGACACTCTTTGGCGTTCCCTATCCTACAAGGGGCAGGTGAATGTCAAAGATAATGTAGACATTTTAAATTTCTTCCTGACATCAAGTGATCAAAAGGTGCTCCAACTAATCCTTCCAAGTCATTGGGCTCACGGAGCTCACCCACCTAAGGCATTTTCCTCCTAGGGTTTTCGGCGTGAGATGTCGGTGAATTACACAAGCTTGAAACTCGAGTTGGATTTTCTGGCCATGCCATTTAACTTCAGGGGTTTTTCACAATTTCATATTCTTAAATCTGGCATTTTCTTTGTTTTCCTTAAGGTTTTCTAAAGCTTTCTATAGGAAAAGGCTTTCTATAAGAAGAGACTTGTCTGGCCGATTCTGAAGAGAGAGACGAGGCAGCAACGCAGTAATCGCGGCAACGCGGTAATCATCATATATGGGTGTCTAAGCTCCTTCGTTTTTAAAAGTCGTTTTTAGAAATTTTGAAAACAAGGGGGAACTTTTAAAATAGAACCTAGAGCTTGGACAGGTCACGATTTTAACAAAGAAATTAAAGTTTTTGAAAACACAAGACATATAGTGAAAATTTTAAAAAAGAGATATTTCGAAAACAAAGCTGGTTAGTTGTAACTCCTGCAACCATAGAACCTTCTAAGCAGTTTAGCATCATGCAGTGATGGACCATACACTCGATCTTTTTACGTCATATGGGGCTAGACGGAATACACCTGACTTTTTACATCATACGAGGCTAGATGTCACCTACCTCGACTCCTTTAAGTCGCACGAGTTTAACGTTGAGTTGGATACACCCGACCTTTTACGTCATACGGATCTTTTACGTCCTACGGGGCTAGGCGGAATACACCCGACCTTTTACGTCATACGGGGCTAGACGTTAAACTCGATACACCCGACCTTTTACGTTACACGGTGCTAGACGTTTTCTGAATACACCCAACCTTTTACGTCATACAGGGCTAAACGTTTTCTGAATACACCCGAACTTTTACGTCATACGGGGCTAGATATTTTTCTGTCTCGGCACTTTTATGTCTCACGAGTTTACCGTTTTTCTATCTCGACTCTTTTATGTCGCATGAGTTTGACGTTTTCTTAATTGAATTTTGGTTAACAGTTTAGGCTTGTGCCACCGAGGAGCGTTTTCTTTTTGACTTTTTGAAATTGGGTGACAATTAGGCTCATGCCACCAAGGAGTGAGTTAAAATTTTTGAAATTAACTAAGATGTTTGAAAACATTCAAAATTTTTTTTTTTTACAAGGAACCAAACTTGTTCCCTTAGTTTCCAAAAATGACGGGGGGCATTTTTTGAGAAAACATTTTTGGGCGGCACTGGTGTTGCCGCCCGGGCGGCACTGGTGTTGCCGCCCGAGCGGCACTGGTGTTGCCGCCCACACAGTCTAGGATTTGGGTGACACAGGTGGTGTCGCCCTGAGAATTTTTATTTATTTATTTTTTTTTTGGGTGGGCGACACTTGTGCTGTCGCCCTAGAAAAACAAGAATTTTTTTTCTTTTTTACTTTCTTAGGTGGGCGAATTTTTTTTTTTACTTTCTTAGGTGGGCGACACCACAAAGTGTCGCCCTTGAAAAACAATTGTTTTTTTAGTTTTTTTTTGTTTTTTTTTTTTTTTTTTTTTTTTTGTACGTACTACGTACGTACTAAACTAAAATTATTTTTCTTTTTTTTTTTTGTAGTAGTCGTGTCGACAAAAATTTTTTTTTTTTTTTTTTGGAAAGACAAGAAGGGGAATTTGAGCTAGGCGACACAGCCTGTGTCGCCCAAAAAAAATTACCTTCACTTTATATCGGCTGTGTCCCCCTTCTTTCTCACTCTAAAACTGTTTCTTTTCCCCTATTTTTATTTCTTATGTTCACTGTCCTGTCTACCTCATCATTTTCTTTTCAAGGATCCACTTCCTCCTTTGAACCTCATTGTTTCACTCTCTCTCTCTCTCTCTCTCTCTCTCTCTCTTTAGAATTGGGTTGGAACCATTCCAACTTCCACATTTCATCTATTCCCAACCCTTCTTCCTTCATCAAAGCCCCATTTTAAACCCACAATTTAGCCTCGATTTCCACGGTAGTGTGAAGATGGAAAGCGAAGGGCGTCAATGGACACTCGGATCGTGCGATATTTCTAAATCAAAGGGGCAAGAGAAGGTACAAGCTTCAAAACCAAATGAGAGGGTGATTTTGGCGAGATGAAATTGTATGATTTTTTTGCCCGAATTTTGAAAAACTTGTTTGAATTACATAATTCACTTAAAAAGCTTTAATTGTCATGTTTTCACTTTTGGTAGAAAATTTGTTTCAATACCATTTTTTTTTGCTGCAAAGAATACCTGAACATGACCATGATGTGTTTGTTGAAATGCTTTAGTGAAAATTGGGTTGTCCTCTTTTTGGGCGGTTTTGAAAGGGGCATGCCATTGATTTTGGCTCACTAAAAATGATGATTTCCTTCCCCAAATTTCGAAGTAGAAGATTTGTAAAGCTTTCATGGGATATTTTGATTGTGGTTGGGTATTTTTTTGAAAGATTGTCCGAACACGTGTGGGTTCTACTCTTGAAATTGCTTCTGAGGTGCTTATAAACAATTTGGTTAAATGCTTGAATAGTCAAGAGTTGGGTTGAATCCTAATTTCTTAGCTTGGAGTTTGTGTCTTCAGTATAGGCCTTTTAGCTTGAATCGTGCCTTGAAAAAAAATATAGAGGGGATTCCACAATCCCATAAGATCAATAAAATGGGAAATAAAATTCTGGATATCTCAAAATTCCATTTTTATTCATCCATTGAAAATGGGTTTATTACAAGCACTTATGCAATCAACTCTGATCCCTAGACCGAAATTTCTACCGTCCAAACAGACTTCAATGAAAATAAAACTACTGAAAAATAACGGTAATCTCACTACAACACAGGGGTATTTTGGCCCTTGCCCACTGTCCGAAGAAAGAAAAGGTGGTAAAGAAACTTTTGACCTGAACCCAAGAACAAATAAACTTTCTCTAGCACAAGAAACTAGGATTTAACCCAACTCTTGACCATTCAAGCATTTAACCAAATTGTAAATAAGAACCTCAGAAGCAATTTCAAGAGTAGAATCCACACTTGTTGGGACAATCTTTCAAAAAAATACCCAACCACAGTCAAAATATCCCATGAAAGCTTTACAAATCATCTTCTACTTCGAAATTTGGGGAAGGAAATCATCAATTTTACTGAGCCAAAATCAGTGGCATCTCACTTTCAAAACCACCCAAAAAGAGGACAACCCCCATTTTCACTAAGGCATTTCAACAAACACATCATAGTCATGTTCAAGCATTCTTAGAAGCAAAAAAAAATGGTATTGAAGTAGATTTTCCACCAAAAGTGAAAACATGACAATCAAAGCTTTTTAAGTGAATTACATGATTCAAACAAGTTTTTCAAAATTCGGGCAAAAAAATCATACAATTTCACCTCACTAAAATCACCCTCTCAATTGGTTTTGAAGCTTGTACGTTCTCTTGCCCCTTTGATTTAGAAATATGGCGCGATCCAAATGTCCATTGACGCCCCTCGCCATCCATCTTCACCCTACCGACGAAATCAAGGCTAAATTGTGGGTTTGAAATGGGGCTTTGATGAAGGAAGAAGGGTTGAGAATGGATAAAACGTGGCAGTGGAATGGTTCCAACCCAATTCTAGAGAGATAGAGTGAAACAATGAAGTTCAAAGGAGGAAGTGGATCCTTGAAAAGAAAATAAAGAGGGAGAGAGGACAATGAACACAAAAAATAAAAAGACGAGAAAAGAAACATTTTTAGAGAGAGAAAGAAGTGGAAACTGTGTGTCGCCCAATTCAACTTCCCATTCCCGTCTTTCCAAAAAAAAGTATTTTTTTGGGCGACACAGGCTATGTCGCCCACCACCAAAACAAAAAATTCTGGGGCGACACCACAAGTGTCACCCACCTAAAAAAGTATAATAATAAAAAATAAAAATAAAAAAAATTGTTGTGTTTCCAGGGCAGCACCACAAGTGTTCCCCACCCAAAAACTAAATAAATATAAAAACAAATTCCCAGGGCGACACCACCCGTGTCAACTAAATCCCAGACTGTGTGGGTGACACCACCAGTGCCGCCCAGGCGACACCACTAGTGTCACCCAAAAATGTTTTCTCAAAAATGCCCCCACTCAAATTTGGAAACTAAGGGGGAAAATTTTGGTTCTTTCAATAAAAAAAGAATGTTTTCAAAATCTTAGTTAATTTAAAAAATTTTAACTCATTCCTTGGTGGCATGAGTCTAAACTGTCGACCAATTTCAAAAAGTCAAAAAGAAAACGCGCCACGGAGGCACGAGCTTAAACTACCAACCAAAATCCAATTCAGAAAACGTCAAATTCGTGTGACGTAAAAGAGTCGAGACAGAAAAACGTCAAACTCGTGTAACGTTAAAGAGTCGAGACAGGAAAACATCTAGCCCCGTATGACGTAAAAGGTCGGGTGTATTCAGAAAATGTCTAACCCCGTATGACGTAAAAGATCGGGTGTATTCAGAAAACGTCTAGCCCCATATGATGTAAAAGGTCGGGTGTACTCCGTCTAACCCCGTATGACGTAAAAGGGTTGGGTGTATTCCGTCTAGTTCCGTATGACGTAAAAGGTCGGGTGTATCCAATTCAACTTCAATACGACGTAAAGGAGCCGAGGTGGGTGACATCTAGCCCTGTATGACGTAAAAGGTCCGATGTATTCCGTCTAGCCCCGTATGATGTAAAAGGGTCGGTTGTATGGTCCATCAATGCATGACGCTAAACTGCTTAAAGGGCTCTATAGTTGCAGGAGTTAAAACCGCTAACCAACCTCGTTTTTTGAAATATTTTTCTCTTTTCAAAATTTTCACTATATGTCTTGTGTTTTCAAATATTTTAATTTCTTTGTTAAAATCGTAACCTGTCCTTGCTCCGGGTTCTATTTAAAATATCCCTCTATTTTAAAAAATTCTAAAAAGACTTTTAAAACAAAGGAGCTTGGACACCCGTATATGATGATTACCGCGTTGCTGCCTCCTTTCTCTCTATGAAATCGGCCAGATAAGTCTTTTTCTATAAAAAATCTTTTCCTATAAGCCTTCGGAAACCCAAAGGAAATCAAAGAAAATGCCAGATTTAAGAATATGAAATTGTGAAAACCCCTAAAGTTAAATGTCATGGCCAAAAAATCCAACTCAAGTTTCAACCTTGTGTAACTTACCATCTCACGCCGAAAACCCTCGGAAGAAAATGCCCTAGGTGGGTGAGCGCAATGACTTGGAGGGATTAGTTGGTGCGCCCTCTGACCACGTGACGTCAGAAAGAAATTTAAAATGCTTGCATTATCTTTGACGCTCACCTGTTCCTCGCAAAGAGTGTCTACTTCTTTGCCACTCACCTATCCCTCGAAGGACAAAGAGTGCCAAAGAGGGGCAACTGTAGACACCCCATTTTAAATCTGGCAAATTTTTTTCTGAACCCTTAGGACTGCATTATCCGAGTAAACCCAAATCTATAGCCCACACAGCCTACCCTATGATCCATAACCATTTTGCCTACCCAGAACCCTGCAGATACTCTGTTTTTTCCTAGATTCCTGCAAACGCCCTATTTTACTAAAAAAATCACCAAAAATGGTAAAATAACTCTTTTTGACCCAAATTTTTTCTAGGAGCTTCACAACAGCCTGAACTGCACACCTCAAGCTGAAAATTCTCAATTTCGGTCAATTTTAGCTTGGGCGACACACCTAATGTCACCCAACTCAGACTGGGCGATACGCTTTGTGCCGCCCACCAAACTGGGCAACACACCGAGTGTCGCCCGACCCAGTTTGACCCGAAATCTTTCGTTTATGGTAGGACAACTCACTGGTCAGTCCTGGGCAGAAAGTTGTTGTTTTCGGCAATCCTGACCTTGGTGACACTACCAGTATCACCCAGCCCAGACTGCCCGAAAACGATAATTTCCGCACAAGAATGATCCCCTGCCATTTTGGGCCAACTTTCCCTCTCTTTGGCCAAATTTGACTGGGCAACACTGCCAGTGTCACCCAGACTTGGGACCCCAGAAAGGGGGTTCAGAGTTGACAATTGGCTGGTAATGGAAAGTTTCCCTTTTTCAAACGATTTTAATTTATAAAAACCTCATTTTTGTGGCCATTAAGGAGGGGAGGAAGATTGAAACCCTAGCCCCTTTGCTCAGAGAAATTTAGGCCCTGGACCTCTTAACTTCGTGAGCTTATGAAACCCTAACACTAAGCTTGAGAAACCTTAACCTAGACCTAAGGAACCCTAGTTCTTAAATCATCTCTAGGGTACAACAACCCTTTTAAATCAGAGATCTTCTGGTTAACTTCTGAATCAGAGAGGCAAAGAGGACGTTGGTTCTGATACGGGCGAGCCCTCGAAGGCTTGGGGGTCCCGGGCCATTTGGCTCGGTTCGGAATTGTTCTCTTACCTTTTCTTTCTTTTTCTTCTTCTTAATATTTTGATTTTATTTTGATTAATTTTGGTCAGTTTGCTGCTTTGAACTCGTGTTTTAATGTTTTGGATCATGCTAGCTCTGTCATAGATCTGAGAGCGGATCTGCTCATTTCTGGGCAGATCTAAATTCGATTTGTCCCACGTTCTCTACCACATTATTTTTATCAGTTTAAGATGTCAAAATTTGAGATATCTATGTCGGAAGATCAGTCCGATTTTCATAGTAAACAGTTTGGCATTTTTTTAAGGAAATCAAAGAAAATGTCATATTTAAGAATCTGAAATCTCACGTCGAAAACCCTAGGAGGAAAATCCTAGGTGGGTAAGCTAGGTGAGCGCAATGACTTAGAGAGATTAGTTGTTGTGCCCTCTAACCACATGACGTCAAGGGCTTTCACAACTTCAGATTCTTAAATCTGGCATTTTCTTTGATTTTCTTAGGGTTTCCTGAGGCTTTCTATAGGAAGAGATTTGTCTGGCCGATTCCGAAGAGAGAGACAAGGCAACAACGCGGTAATCGCGGCAACGCAATAATCGCGACAACGCGGTAATCGCGGCAACGTGATAAACATTATATACGGGTGTCCAAGCTTCTTCGTTTTTAAAAGTCTTTTTTATAAATTTTGAAAACATAGGGGGAATTTTAAGAAAATCACCTTTCAGCACGTAACTAAGGAAAATAATCCGTTCGCCGACAGCCTTGCGACCCTTGCCTCTATGGTTGATATTCCTTCAGAAATCACCATGTTGTCATTCTACATCAGCAACAAACATGACCCTTCTCCACCAAGGATCGAAAAAGAAATAGAGCAAGAAAATGAGAATGGGGAAGTGTCTCTTGTGGCTTCAGATGCGTTAGTTAAAGTAAAACCATGGTTCCACGATGTTCTGTCCCTGCTGAAAGATGGTTTATACCCGAAGGAGCCACCAAAAAGGATAAAGAAACCTTTCGAAGGCTTTCTATGGGATTCTTAGTAAGAGGTGATCTCCTATTCAAGAAGTCCGTCGATGGCATCATTCTACGGTGTCTCGATCAGCTAAAAATCGACCAAGTACTGACAGAGTTACACAATGAAGGAGGTCATTCTGGGGCAACCACCTTAGCTCAGAAAATTGTTGGAAGTTCGTTAAGAGGTGTCGCAAATGCCAACTTTATGGTGACCTCATCCATGCACCGTCTGTACCACTCAACTCAATACCGCCCGTATGGCCCTTTGTCATGTGGGGTCTTGATATCATCGGAATGATCTCACCCAAAGTCTCAAACAGCCACCATTTTACATTAACGGCTATATAGTACTTCACAAAATGAGTAGAGGCTGCATCATTTGTTAAAATTGGAGGACATGTTGCCCGTTTCATAAAGAACAACATTGTATTCAGATTCGGCGTTCCTAAGTCGATCATTATTGACAATGGATCTAACTTCAAAAATGAAAAGGTCACGAAGGTATGCAAAAAGTTTTGGATAACGCAAAAATTCTTCACCTTACTACCCTCAAAGAAATGGACAAGCAAAGGCCACGAACAAAGGACTTCTCAAAGTTATAGACAGAATAATAGAAGGTGACAGAGATTGGCACGAAAAGCTAAATAACGCACTATGGGCCTACTAGATACCCGAGAAGACTCCTACTGGCATGACCTCATACTCATTTGTGTATGGTATGGTCATTAAAGTTGAGATACCGTCTCTCCGAGTGCTTACTCACAAAAATTCATGAGGAACAAAATATCGAAGCACGAATCGCTGCCCTCGTTACTTTGGATGAAAGACAACTACGAGCAACACAAAATATCATCTTACCAGTGTAGAATCGAGAGGGCATACCAAGGAAAAGTTGGTCCTCGACAAATCAGAGAAAAAGGGACATGATACTCAAAAAAATCTTTCACACTACAGCAAATCCACACCCTTCAGGCAAGTTCAAACCTAATTGGGAGGGGTCATTCATGGTTACCCGAGTGCACGCAGGCAATTCTTACAAGTTCAAAAATCAGGAGGGGTACGAACTCAACGACCCCTTAATGCGATGCATCTCAAAGAATACTACCCGTAACGAGCTCAAAAGTGTGGTGAAAACCTGAAAAGGCATCAAAAAAACAAAAAATATGGACGTGTGAAAACCTGAAAAGGCATCACGGGTAAAGAAAAAAAAAAGAACAAAAAATTTTCGATTCAAAACCTCAAGTATAAACAAGTACCTGTGGGTTAAAACAGTATTGCACAAGCAAAACACTCAAGTACAACAAATACTTGCAAGGTCCAACAATACTGCACAAGCAAACCCTAAGACGAAGACACCTCAGAAAGATGTATGAGGGTGACATGAATGGAAAACCGAAATGACTTCGACGAACCCTGGAAGAATGTCGAGACCTCTCCAAAATGGAAGCTCGGCAAGAATCCAAAGAACTCTTCATGGACCAACGAAGCACAGGATAAAAGCTCCAAAGGTGAAAGGACAACTTCGAGACCTTTGAGTTCTCACGATCCCATAAGGAAATCCTTTTATCATCTTTGGATAAAACATAATAAAGAAAATGTCCACCAAAGGGGTCACAAGTGGTTAAACTGTAAGACCCACGCTTCAAAAAAAAAAAGGAGAAAACAAAAAAAAAAATCTTAAAAATTTCATTTCAAAACTTTTCTTTTCATAAAAAAAAAAAATTCAAAAAGAAAATGCCCCACGGTGGGCTCCAAACAGTTTATGATGAAAATCGGACAGATCTTTCGACGAAGATCTCTCGGATTTTGACACCTTAAACTGATAAAAATAATGTGGTAGAGAAAGTGGAACAAATCAAATTCAGATCTACCCAAAAATGAGCAGATGCATTCTCAGATCTGTGGCAGAGCCAGCATCCACAACATTAAAACACGAGTTTAAAGCAGCAAACTGACCAAAAAACTTAATCAAAATAAAATCAAAATAGTAAGAAGAAGAAGAAGAAAGAAAAGGCAAGAGAACAATACCAAACCGAGCCGGATAGCTCGGGACACTTGAGCCTTAGAGGGCTCACCCGTATCAGAACCAACGTCCTCTTAGCCTCTCTGATTTAGAAGTTAACCAGAAGATCTCTGATTTAAAAGGGATGTTGTGCCCTATAGATGATTGAAGAACAAGGGTTCCTTAGGTCTAGGTTAAGGTTTCTCAAGCTTAAGGTAGGGTTTTTCAGATTAGGGTTTCATAAGCTCACGAAGTTAAGAGGTCCAGGGCCTAACTTTCTCTGAGCCAAGGGGCTAGGGTTTCAATCTTCCTCCCCTCCTTAATGGCCACGAAAATGAACTTTTTATAAACTGAAATCGTTTGAAAAAGGGAAACTTTCCATCACCAGCCAATTGCCAACCCTGGACTGCCTTTCTGGGGTACCGGATCTGGTTGGCATTACCAGTGTCGCCCAGCCAAATTTGGCCAAAGTGGGGGAAAGTTGGCCCAAAATGGCAGGGGATCATTCTTGTGCGGAAACTGTCGTTTTTCGGCAATCAGGGATGGACGACACTGGCAGTGTCGCCAAGGTCAGGACTGCCCAAAATAGCAACTTTCTACCCAGGACTGACCAGTGAGTTGTCCTACCAAAAATAGAAGATTTCGGGTCAAACTGGGTTGGGCGAGGTCTGGTGGATGGCACAAAGCATGTTGCCCAGTCTGAGTTGGGCGACACACCTAGTGTCGCCCAAGCAAAAATTGACCAAAATTGAAAATTTCAGCTCTGATGTGTAGTTCAGGCTGTTGTGAAACTCCCAGAGAAACTTTGAGTCAAAAAGAGTTATTTTACTATTTTTGGTGATTTTTTTAGTAAAACAAGGTGTTTGCAGGACTTTGGGTGAAAACAGGGTATCTACAGGGTACTGGGTAGGCAAAATGGTTCTGGGTCACAGGGTAGGCTATGTGGACTATGGATTTGGGTTTACTAGGACAGTGTGGTCCTAAGGGTTTTAGAAACCACAGAATTTGCTAGACGTAAAATGGGGTGTCAACATTCATCAGTAGTCGTGACCATTAGACCATGGTTTTCTATAGCTGATTCAACTCCAGTATACTTTCTCATAGAAAGATTTCTCATCCCTCTCTTCATGCTTGGACAAAGTAAGCAACATAAATAAGCATAACATGCAATGAAGGGAAAAGAACATAAACAAGCATAACATGCAATGACGGGACACCGAAGATTACCACAAGTTTTGTGTAGAGAGTATTTCCATCACTTAGATCCAACTTTGCTAAGCATCCGTGACGTTTGGGGTCTCCAGAGGTTCGGCTTGAATAATTTGATGTCTCGATATCTAGCATATCAACTGCAGAGGGAAAGTGTGACTGTAGTGACATAGAGGTCAACTTAGCTGGGTAAATTCTCTCACCAACTCCTGCATCCTGTTGACATATAATTTCTTTGAAAATCTTGCAACAAACTTACAGATGCTAAAAGAAGGTCCTAAACAAATTGCAGAAGCTCAGTGTTGAAATAAGCATTGATTAAAAATATAAGTACAGGTCCGCAGAACTATAAAAAATTCATGCACATATTATTCATCCACAGAATAACAATTATTAATAATGTTTATATTCCATCATTGCATGACAAAGCGAATACTAAAGAGAAGCAATAAATCTACATAATATATACTTGTCTATGTTGCTAAAAATTTCATCAAACGACAAGATGTTATACCAAAATTCGGTTAAACAAAAAATTTTTGAGTCAGTGTCAAGAATTTTCATTTATCCAATACCTCTTATCTCCAAAAATTTGGCTTGATAAAAGAAAACCTATAGATCAGAAAGAACTTCGACTATTAGCAAAATTCAAAACCATTTCTAACATTTACTCTGACATTAAGATTTGCTTCAAGATTTTCTTCTATATTAGGAATGAGAATACAAACAGATGTGAAACAGATGTACCAAAAAAATAAATGAACCCTAGGGCTCATATACAAATTGCACTATAAGTAAGTGACAAATGCCATTACAAGTTACAACAGCAAAAGGACAACGGTATTTCCAGTATATAATTATAAAGTAGCGCTTGCATTGAACTATAAGCAGGTTGAATTGGTGTAATGTCTGAGTCTGGTCTGGAAGATTGAAACATTTATGGATGGAAAATCTTCATATTAATGGTAGTAGCAGTAACCAAATACTCAGATTTTCCCAAAGAAAGACCACTAGGATAGAGAACAGGTTTAAGAAGACCACCAGCATCATATCAACAATTGGATTCCATGTGAGGATGTTTGTACAAAAGCTTATCTCAGAAAAATTAGGCCTTTATATCATGACAAAAGACCACTTGGAAATTACAAGAAAAAGACGTGAGCTTGAGCTCATTTACGTGGAAGTCCAAGAAAAGAGCAGTAAGAAGACAACAATGCCCGATATACCTAATGAACTGCTATGCAGTATCAATATATGTCATAGTAGTCACATTTAATATACGAGAGAGAAAGACACAAGATATCAATATCTAACAGCTACTAGTCTACTACTAGTATTGATTAAGTCGAATTAAGTATCCCTCCACTGAACCTTGATTTGAAAAATGAGATTCCGCAAGCTTTCACTGCAGAGATCCTCCATAGAAACCCTCAGAAGAAGATTACGAGTAGTACAGCATAGCACCTCCACATTATATACCCCATTCTACCAACTTATATATAAAGAATTAGAAGAGAGGAAGTCAATGAGATACCTGTAAACGTGACAGAAGAGAACTCTGAAGCACCTTATTCTCCACTACGCACCTATACCACATTTAGTTAGCAATGTTGTAAAGAGAATGAAACTAAGTAGCGGGAAATCTTTCTCACCCTAGAATTTCTCTACCAACATCCTTTGCATTGTACCTGGTGTAACCCAGGCCTGTGTAGTCCCATACCTGAGAAAAGATGGACACATAAGCACTTGATTAAAATTCGTGTATTCTTTAATTATAAAGAATAAGGTATAAGGCATGAAAAAGGGGCATTCAAAAAATAGAACTTACTCCTAGGAAATCAGAGCAATGGAAAAGTAGCATTTCAGTAGTTTCTATTGCCAATTGAACCTATGAAACATATTAAAATACAAAAGAGGAGGAAATAGGACAAGATAACACAAATAGCCAAATAAATTAAAATGTTCTTGAACATCTTTGAGGATGTTTCATGGCTTCCATGAAAGGAATGTGGGCTGTGCAAGCTATTATTTTGCTCCATGTAATTATTTTGGGATCAGAAGGCCCTTGGTATTATGCAGATCCATGTTATCCTATAATGCGATTTCAAGTCCACATTTCCTGTGTCAATAGCTAGTGCATCTAAATTCCAGTGGATGCCAAGAGGAGATGGGTATTAGTTGGTGTATAGAAGGATGATATGCTTCTCATCGTCTCATGGCTAACTTCCCATATGGAATAGGACCTATGGCAAGTCAATGGCACAGGCAACTCCCACAACATGAATTTAAGAATGACCCAATTGCATGACATATGCGGCTAATACTGTAGGCAAGGAAATTTTAAGTCGAAGAATTTTTGGTGAGGTGAGAAGGCTTGTCCTTCCTGGTTACGCTAAACATTTTAGACATATCTAGGCTTGCAACTAGTTGCTGAACGAAAAGAGAATATGAATTTATTGGAAAAAAGAGAGACACATTCCAAAGTCCTTGGTTGCAAATTACTGAAGAAGCAGCAAAGGGGGAGGACACTTGGATAAGGACAACCCATAGATAATGTGCAGGTTGAAATCTGCATAGCTTCCACCCAAAATAAGGCTGCAATCCAACTTTGAGAGTGCTGTCCTAGCAAGATGTTGATCATTCCTCCTAAAATGCTACTCCACTCTAAAGCAAAGACTGACACATTGGTGACAAATGCCCTGTTGTAACAATGGAGCACTTCATAGAAGAAGAGTAAGCTTTAAATATTCATGCATACATATTTCATCAAGAGACCAAGGACATTTAGAGGACCAAAATTGTTTAAGATAAAAAATTAGATCTGTCCTTGAAATACTAAATTCAAACAAACTAGTGGTGACCAACCAAAAAAGCAACATAGTAACAAGAACTTGACAAAAGAAAATGAAGGCTAGAACCCTAAACCCCAAGTCCTTAAGATCATTAACCAGTCAAAAGATGCATAACACATAGATTCAATGCATGTCATAGATGACTATTAACTAAAATAGAAAACCAAGGAATTGTTAGTACTAAGATATTAAGTAATTATTTCACTATAAAAAGGAGGATTTGTTAAGTTCATTGTGCTCTCAGTATGTCAAAACAAAAATGCATTTCTGTACTTGTTTTTTCTTTTTTTTTTGTTTCTAGTCTAGAGCTTTATAAATTTATTAAATACTTCCCAATTTAGAATGTTGAAAACATGAAAACAGGGTTTCTCCATTTTTTGTATGATGATGACAACTATTCTACCAAAGGTATTTAGCATAAGTTGTTGATTGAGTTGGATAATCATCATAATTTTCGTCGCTTCAAAACCCTTTTTACAATGTTTTTGATAAATATCTAGGATGTTCGTACTTGTGCTAGTGTTGGGGTTTGCGTGGCCTTCAAAATCTTACCCTCTCTATTAATGCACATAAGTGATACTAACGAATGACATAAGCACAACACATATTTGGTGATGCAATAAGACAGACCATGTCACCTTGTGAAGTCCATTTGTCAACTCAGTGATCCATACAAGAAAGAAGCAAGCATAAGCTACACACATAAAAATGGAGTGAAATCCCTCGGGAAGTGGGCATGGAGCGGCTTCATATTTAACATATCAATATGTATTCATATTGTGTACCATATGTATGCTCCAATCCTTTTGTCATCTCTTTCTTCGTCTCGACCCCACCTCTATGGACCCGAGCCTTTTCAAACTTCGGTAGTGGACCACCTAATCGACCGTCCGTTGGCTGTCTCGTCTCCACCAAGTTCGCAACCCTCAGGCCACACCTTCTTTCCGGCGACTGAGCTACCCTGCCATTGTCCGCCAACGGTAAGCCTTGCACTCCCACCCCTCATTTATCTTTTGTCTACCGGCATCCCCCTCAATCCTTCACCTTCCCTTAACTCTTCCCCTCTTTCTCTTCCTTTACCGCTCAACTTTCTCTAATTCAATCCCACGCAATCAGGAGCCCTCACCTCCTTATGCAAATCTCACCTGCTCTCCTCTTCCCTCCCCTCTCTCAAATTTCTTTTCTGGCTGGTCTTGCTCCTTTCAGCCATTCCCATCTCTACCTTTGCTTCAACCCCCCTTCCCTGGGCATGCTACTTTTGTTGGCAGGCTCCCTCCCTCTCTCTCTCTTCCTTACCTTTTCCCAGCCGGTTTTAATCCCTACTCTCATTTGCCGTTATCTCCACCTGTATCTTCGGGGTTGCCAGCTTCTAGACATCTCACGATCCCCAACCATTGCCAGCCCCTTTCCCCTTTCTCGTTTCCCTCGCCTCAACAGGTTGAGGGCGCAGTGCTTCTCTCCTCCAACTTGCGGAAGTCCATGGATTCTTTGGAGCCTCGACATCCTCATCCTGTTGCAGGAGTAGAGAATCTTCCCTCTCTCTCTCGACAGGCTACGATGCCAATGGAGCTTCATAACCCCCTACCTACCTCTGAAGATGCATGCAGCCCTCTCACTCCCAGCTGCCTTAGCCTATCATCAGCTGAGTCTCCTTCTGAGGCCTCTCCCGCCTCTGTTAGCTCGTCTTTCGTAGAGCACATGGATAAAGCTCAAGGTGATATCAACTCAGTCATGAAGGTCAGGGGCATGGGTTTCAATGGACCCCAAGAGGTCCTAAAAACTTTCGTTTTTCCAGATCAAGAGACCCAATCCAGGACTACAGCAAAGGGCAAATGAGAACTAGCCAATCTGGAATTTGGGATCAATTACGGCCAGAATGTCGCAAGAAATCAGGGGACCACTTCTGATCGTCCCTCATCTCGGCGATCATCCAGATCTGGCCCCTCCTCTCTATCCCACTCATGAAGATCTTGACTCGGAATATCAAGGGATTGAGCAACCGCAGTAAACGCAGGCACGTCCATAATTTCACTTCCTCTCACTCCCCCTCTGTTTTAGCTCTGGTTGAAACTAAACTCCCTGGGCCTTCCCTCTCCCTCATTTGACAGGTTTGGGGGTCTAGAACTTGTCAGTGGGTGGCATTAGATGCTCTAGGGGCATCGGGTGGCATTTGGGTCATATGGGACCCAACCCTTCACAACTTGTTATCCTCTAGAGTTGGTCAATTTTTGGTTTCCATTTCACTCTCGAGAGTTTCCGACTCCTTTCCCTGGAAATTTACTGTCGTCTATGGTCCCAACTCTTCTTCAATTAGACCATGATTCTGGGAAGAACTGAATCTTGAGGCTTCGGTCCCTCCACATTGTTGGTGCATTGGCGGAGATTTCAATACTACAAGATGGTCATTCGAGAGAAATTCTAACTCAGTGGTCTCTCAATCGATGACAGAATTTTCTGAACTGCTCTCAAGGATAGAACTGATTGACATGCCCCTCTAGGGGGCCTCTTTCACCTGGTCAGACCACTCCATCAACCCCACCCTTTCAAAACTAGATCACTTTCTTATATCTTTGGACTAGGATGCTGAATTTCCTGGTTCACATTCTCTTGCCCTCCCTTTGGAGACCACCCAAAGTGGGCCACATCAAGTTTAACTTTGACGGGTGTTCTCTCGGAAACCCAATCCATGCAAGCATAGGTGGCTTGTTCCGCAGCCACAAACATTTCAAATGTAGGATTCAAAATCCAAAAACATTTGAAACCTCCCCTAGGATCGAGATCCCTTCAAAGTTCAAACCATGATTGTGTAACATTTTCAGTGGGATAGCAATCACCTTCCAAAGCAATCAAGATCCTTTTAGACAGAGATTGAGATATTTAAAAGATAGGTATCAAGCTTGCTTTATGGCAGAAGCAAGTTATGTTTGGGTTCCGGCCCCAGGATTGCCGGAGCAAGATTCCTATGGGTATCGCAACCCCCTAACCAAGTTCCTCGCATCTATGAGATGAAGATCTTCAGGTGTAAAATCTACTTTCTCAAAAAAAGACAAGATCTTCAGGTGTTCACCCAATGCACCACATGACCAACCATTGGAACATAAAATCATTCTCACATGGTAGAGGCAAGTACCCCTTCATAGTGAAGAAGAGACCAAATGGAACTAGGCATTAAATCACACTCCTAGCATAGTGGTCAGGTTTAGGTCTCTAACATTTAGTCCTTAAGAGAGTACTTTCTGAACACAGGATAATTTACATACCACGTTAGTGGGACTACTTTTATGCATCAGATATAAGCCTCCGCCAAAGAAATGGTAATAACTATGAAGCCAAAAGAAACTTGAAACAATTAGAATCGAAAATTAGGAAACAAAACCACGTAAACCATCTGAAAAAAATGTTACCTGCATCTTATCAAAAAATGCATGGCTATGTTTTTTAATATATTCCCAAGCACCAATATCTGCAAAAGTCAAGAAACAATGCTTTTGTCAAAGATAATGCCAGTAAAAATGCACAAAATTACAGTATTTCCAGTGAAAAATCATATGAGCCAAGCCAATAGATGAATATTTTATTATTAATAAATCATATCAAAAGCCTGGATAGATTTATTGAGTGTGAGAAATGGCACAAATTCTTGGGAGCTTGCATATAAGGAGTTTTTGGCCTGGATATGCCCCTTTCATAAGAGCAACTAAAAGAAAACAAACAATATATAATTAGTTGCTCACTATACAAACAACCCCATGTTTTGAAACAAGTTTTTATCATGCCCATGAAACCGTAAGACTGAGGTCGTCATATCACCACCTTATTTCGCTTCAATGAATCTGATCAACAGGTGAACATGCGTAGAGGAAGACGAGCACAACCCAACGTGTGTTGGAGTGGTCTCCCTCATCTGAAGGAGCCATAGAATCACCATTTTGATGGGAATGATAAACGAAACAGGACACAAAGGGTTTAGGGAGTAACTGTTAATGACAAACCAAAGGATTGTCAAATGCTAATAGCTCCAATGGGTTCAGTTTATTGGTGGCAATTAGCAGCATAAATTGAACATCACTATGAGTTGGAGTAACCTCCCACGACAGTCATAACCATAACACTCAAATTTGATGGGAATGCTATTGGAAATGCAAAACCAAACGAGCTCAGAAGTGTAAACCGTTAGGCTAAAGGAGAGAGAGATCATCAAATGCCATGTGCCCTCACAATGACATCAGGGGAACCTTCCCTTATCAGTCTGCCCACATTGTTTGAGTCTTTGAAATACTTAATACCTATGAGAGAACAAGACCCTCTCTTTGCATTATCTGGTTACTTGAGGGAGAGGAATAGCACCAATTGATGCTATCGAGAATATTTTCTGAGATGTTGAATATTGGTATAGTTGCTAGATCCCACACTACTCGGAAAACAAATTTTTCTGCAGAATGTCATGTCAAATTATAGATAGGGAAAGCCCGTGTATTGTTGTTTTTTGGATAAGTGAGAGGATGAAACCTACCTGGGATGTTGTGCTGCAGCTGTTACTACCCTAGCCATCAAGCCAGGTGTCCAAATCTTAAGAAGGTCTAGATTAGTAGGATCCTTGCAAATTAATTTTTATCTTAAAATATATTTGCTGATACTCACAGACTTAAGATGAAATGGTAATTAGTGAATGCAATGCAGTTGTGTCTTAGCAATTCCTGTGAAGCAATTCTTTGAAGTGGATTTCTTGGCTCGAGATAGGGTGTGAAGGACATCGCTTTCTGTTACAAACTCGATGCACGCCTGTTAACCTTTTCATGATATACCTTCTCCTTAGCCATTACTCCCACCCCTGTTTTGCCCAATGTTCGCAAAATCGAAACAGAACGGTTAACCAGACATGGGGCTGAGAGCGGTTTGAACCAAAACCAGACTAACTGGGGCAGTTAACCAAACTAACAGGTCAAGTAGATTTTTTATAAAACAAATGGGTCAAAAACTCCCAAAAAAATTTAAATTAAATATAAAAATACTTAGACTAAGTGTATAATATCTTATTACATATATTTATCTTACAAAAATAAAAATTGAAACAACTTTTTATAAAGTAATATTCGAATACTATAGTCCTATACATGAAAATAGCTTAGGGCATTTTTTGAAGATATTTTTGTCATGTAACATCTTCCGAGAATTAACATATTTATCCCAAACCTTACACGAAAAACTTTCTAGTTTTTTTTTTTTAAACAAATATCGCTCACATTAGGAATGATAGTTTATGCACTTTTTTGCAAATAACAAAACTAGCTTGATGCTATTAAATCAAATAAAAATGCCAACTAATTAAGACAAGAAATAAAAAGGACCTCTTCGATATGGTTAGATAAAGCATAATTCATACAAGGGTGCAGTTGGCATACGGATGCATCCGTAGCTATAGAGGTAAGGTGCACCTTCAAATTTTATCATGGTATATAATATTGACGTAAAATGTTATTAGGATTATCTCAAAATCTATTTTTATATCTAATTATAAAATTTTAAATTTCAAAAATAGTTAAAATCAAGTAGATCTATAAACATATGAAAATCTTGAAAATGTACGGTGTAGATAATATGTTGTAAAATGCACTATTTCTAAGACTTAAAATCTTTTTATTTTTCATGGTCATACATCTCGATGTCAAGATGATTTTTGGGGTGCATCTGTAGCTATAGAGGTAAGGTTGCAACCTTATATAAGCTTTTTCTTTCATACAGTACCTTTTCGATGAAGTTAAAAAAGGCATACTTCACAAAAGTACATCTCATAATGTGCAACAAAACGAAAAATCAACGCACAGCACACTGATATGTTCTACTGTTCTTATCTGTATCTACCATATCCATATCAGTGTCTTGTGCATTGATTTTATCAAAAATAAGAACAGTAGAACAAATAATTTGATCAAAAAAAAATTTTATAAAGCAAAATAGAAAAACACTTCCCATATTTATCATAAAACATAATTTTATTAAAAAACCATAATTTTATCAAAAAATAACTTTACTAAGCCAAATGAAAAACTACTTCCTACATTCATCATAAAACATATTTTATTAAAAAACCATAATTTTATAAAAAAATAATTTTGTTAAGAAAAAATAGAAAAACAGTTCCCATATTCATCAAAAACATAATTGTTTATTAAAAAAGTATAATTTTGTTCGAAAGATAATTTTATTAAGCAATATAGATAAAAACTTCCCATATTGATAAAAAAACATAATTTTACTAAGCAAAATGAAAATTTTTTAGAAAAATCAATTTCTCAAATGAGGGACGATTTGAAATTAAGATCTTTGTAAAACTCTCTCTCTGTCTCTCTCTCTGGAATCGAGCCAGATCAGAATCGGCCAATGACCGATCCCGAGTTAGTCAGCCGATTTTTTAAAATCGGCTGACCTTTTAAAGACTATTTCCATAACATTCCAAAAACTTGATAGAAAATAAAAAAAATAAAAAATAAAAAAAAATAAAAATAAAAAAAGGAAAGCAAAAAGAGAAGAACCAAGCACATAAAAGACGGTGTAGTGTTTCATTGAACATAAGGCAACCAAAATTTTTACATGCAATTAAAAAACAAAAATATCCCATTTCCATCATTACAAATATAACTATATCAACTTAAAAAAACATAATTAAAAAAATCGAGCAACATTATCATGCACTTATCAAAAAGAAGAATCAATTTCATCAAAAAAATAATTTTATCAAAAGAATAATTTTATTAAGCAAAATAGAAAAACACTACCCACATTCATCAAAAAACATAATTTTATTAAAAAATCATAATTCTATTAAAAATAATTTATTAAGCACAATAGAAAAACACTTCCCAATTTCATCAAAAATAATTTTATTAGAAATAAATAGAAAAACACTTCCCAATTTCATCAAAAAACATAATTTTCTTAAACAAAATATTTGTTTTAGCAAAATCGACTTTTCAAAAACCCCAAAAATGAAGCAACATCTCGAGCAAGAAACGACCCTCAATGTTTGGATAATCGAACAAATAAACATACATGCATTGTAAAGGTTTCGATCATCTTTCAAACGCACCAAATATCATCAAAAAATATTTGGTACTTTTAATTTAATCGAAAAAAGGCAGAAATTTCAGATCTATGAAATTTTCATGATATGGTGCAACGAAAAAATTGATATAAAAAAATTTACTCAATCATAAATAAACATATCAATTTTATTTGAGATATGAAGCCTTAACGATTGAAATCCACAACTGAATTTGATAAAAAACAACCAATAAATGGACAAAACATCTGCGTTTTTGGGTAGAACACAGGTTGTCGGAGCAGCAGGTTTTCGGGTAAAAATAAACCCTTGATTTTTTGTTTTCTGAACAAATTAAAACTTGAATCCAGTAAATACTTCGAATAGCAATCAAATCCCTAAAATTTCTTCAAGAACCATTAGGTATTGAGGAGATTATTGAAAGAATGGCAGAAAATTTCAAGAACCTAAAAAATCCGCCATTTCAATCCAAGAAACTCTTTTTTTTTTCAATGCTTAAATCCAAATTGCTTGTTTTATATTTCATTATATAGTGATTTAAACCATTAAAACACAAAACAAACCAAAAAAAGGCTGCAAACCTAATCAAAAAAGGTGAAAATTTGGATTCACAATTTTCCTGCTACATAAAATGGTATCTATTTCAAAATAACGCCGTTATTTATATATTACCGTTATTTACTCTAAAACGACGTTATATCGACAAACCGGTCCGGTCAGCTGAAAACCGGCCGCTTTTGGTACCGGTTCTTTTTGAAGATTAGTAACACAAAACTGGCCTTAACCGGAGTCAGTACCTTGCCGGTACCGATCTAACCGGCCGGTTTTGCGAACAATGGTTTTGCCTCCCTTCTCTCCTTCCCCTATATTCACATGTGCCATCTCTGTTTATCGGCACAATGTGCAACTAGATGAACACTTTTACCCTTAATTAAGCCCAAAAAGAATAACGCCCATCCCCCTTTAGTACATAAGTTACGTTGCTATGAATTCTAACATGATCAACATAAAGAAAAGTCTTATCCCTAAACATTAAGCATAAGATTCTATCTTCAACGCCACTCAAATTAATTTTTCATAGCATAAATGTAAACTTCTTAATGAAGCTCCTGAGTACTTCCTCCCTATACTTGAGGTAGTTTTTCTATTTGCAGTAATGATTTTATTTTATTTTTAATAAGTTAACTTTTCTATCAAATAGTAAAGAGAAGTACAATCAAGAGCAAATACAAAATTTAGGGCACCCCAGTGAGAGACTGCCATGTACAAAGCCTCAATGGGCCCAAAAAATGCTCTACATCAAAACAGGAAAAAATGGGATGCTAGCTAAAAAAGATGCCAAAAGTCCCCGTGGAACTATTAACCCCTGCTCCTTCCCTGGCTAGAGTGTCGGCACCATTATTGGCTTCCCTGAAACTATGTCTGCAAGTTACATTTAGGGTGCTGGTAATGACAGAAATTTGGTCGAAGATATGGGCAAGTCTCCAAGGGCATGGGACCTCACCAGAGGCAGAGGTTATAATGTTTCTGGAATCACCTTCAGCAACCAAATCTGTGTTTCAGCTAGGGTCGAATCTTCGAAGCCCCTCCAGCAGGGCCACAGCCTCAGCTGTGGTGGAGTCGTAAAACCTATAGGTGAGGAAAAAGAGAGGAGAGTGGAGCCCTCAGAGTTCCTGAAAATGCCCCCAATACCTGAGGTTCCCAGGTTGCCTCAAGAGCAATTGTTGAAATTTAGTTTTGTTTGTCCAATATCAGGAGGCCCCCATAAAGAAGCTCATAGGATCCTTATAGGTCTTAGGTTCAGGAGGGTCTCCCAATTGTGATAGAGAACAGCAAAGGAGAAGTCTCTAAAAAGCTTGTGGTTTTTGGCCCACAAGGAGACTTGTTTCGGCACTTGTCGATCAGGTGGGGATTGAGGCTCTCTCATCTCTGAAAATTCTGCAATGTCTTTTGAGCCAGATCGTCCACAGGGTGGCAGCGATCGCAGCCCTCCATACCATGCTGCTAGATTTAGCACATGGAGTGTGGAGGCAAGTAGAAAAGAGATGAGGGATCGACTGAGGAGTGACCCAGCACCAATTAAAGGGGTTAAGGACATCAGACCAGAGCACGAATGGTACATTGCAGTGGATAAAGAGATGAGCATTGGTATCTTCGGCCTTCAGACACATAACACATCTATTAGGTAGGGCGATGCCTCTTCTGGATTTAGTCGAGAGTTAGGGCTCTTTCATGAAGAGTGACCCAGCTGAACATTTGAATCTTAGGTGGAATGAAAGGGAACTATGCTTTGGCAGCAATAGAACAAGAGGTATTAGGGAGAGAGGCTGGCGAGGTAATAGTTCAATAGTAAGAGGCGACAGAAAAGACCCCGGATGGAGTGGGGACCAAATGATCTTATCTTCTCCAGAAGGGGGGAGGAAGAACGTGTGTAACAAGCCTGAGAGCTCTGTAAAATCTGATATCTCATTGTTGGTGAGGGGCCTCCTAAAATTAGGGTTCCATGTTCTTGTGGGGCCAGAGCGAACAAAATTGTCAGCTACTGTTGAGCTTGGGTGTAGGGCGAGGTGGAAGAGAGTTGGGAAGTGTAGGGCGAGGCGGAAGAGAGCTGGGACGTGTAGGGCAAGGTGGAAGAGTTTTGGGAATTAGCCCTTCAGTGGGCTACAGCCAACCCAAGTGTCAGATCAGAAGAGGAACCTGTTACCCATTCTTGGGCAGTATCGAACCTGGTTCAGGAAGAGGTGGCGGCCATGTAGTAGGGACCTCCAAAAACCAGAAAAATTGCCACTAGTTCTGCATGAGGGGAGCCAAGCATGATCCTCTCAGCAATATTTGCGGTAGATCACCTCTCTCCATAGGTGATTAGGTTGAGTGGCATAGTGCCACCACTATTTTCCCAGCAGAGCGATGTTGATGGATCTTAAGTGTCAGATGCAGGGACCTCCTAGAGTTTTGGGAATTAGTCCTTAAGTGGACTATAGCCAACACAAGATGTTCCTCATGATGTTTTTCAATCTAGCTGGGACAGAAGCAAACATATGGAATAGAGACAT
The DNA here is from genome assembly GCF_000471905.2 of Amborella trichopoda. Next base: position 789,274 of record NW_006499920.1, on the reverse strand, counting down.
GAAGAATGGAGCGATATTTGCTAGGGTTGCCTTGCTGAAGGCAATCTACCAGCTGACAATAAGAATCTCCCTTTCCAAGAAGCAAACCTCCTTTCAAATTTGTCAATAATTGGACTCCAATGGCTGAGTCTTGGCAAACCAAGACAAAGAGGAAGTCCGAGATAGGTGGATGGAAGTTGTTCAACCATGCACCCCAAACTATCAGCTAGACCATGAACTAGTACATTGTCAATACTAACACCCATCATCTTAGATTTCTCCATGTTAACTCTGAAAGTGGCTAGTTCAAAACATTGGAGAAAGAGGAGTAGCCAGCCAACTTGTTGAGAGGAGTTGCAAAAAAAGAGAGTGTTGTCAGCATACTGCAGTGAGAAATGGTAGGGCCCGACCTCCAATACTGAAACCTGTGAGGAAGCCCGATCCATATACTCTAGAAATAGAAGCGCTAAACACCTCAGCTACTATTGCAAAAAGGAATGGTGATAAGGATCACCCTATTGCAAGCCTCGCAAAGCTGGAAGAAAACCTTTGGGGAGCCGTTAATGAGCACGGAGAAACAAGGCTTGGAATGCACTGTTGAATCAATTTTCTCCATGTTGTGCCGAAGCCCATTCTAAAGAAGGTCTCATCTAGAATTTTCCAATCTACATAGTCATAAGCCTTTTCCTAGTCTAGTTTGATAACCAGGGCTGGAATTTTGGAAAAATAGGTACAAATTGCAAATATCGGGGTGCAAATAGAATTCCCTTTTCCATGATTACAATGGTTTCTAATTGAATTTCAGATCTGTGAAACACCTTGGTGGGATTCATTACATAAAAATATGTATGGAATAGCATTGTTTATAAGAAAACTATACTTACAGGCACAATAAACTATATGAAACATTAAACAGAAATTGTAAGTGCTTCCATACCCTTGAAATGAGACAGAGTTGCAGGTGTCACAGTGCTAACTCTTGGATCAGGAATACTGTCGTTTGGAATGTGTTTTCTTGATCCCAAGGCAGGATTGCTATCGATTATTGCAATACTTAATGATTTTGTCAATGGCATGCTTGCTGAAAAATTTCACGACAAGAAATAATATAAGAGTTCGAGAAAAATTGCAGAGACTGTTAATGTACGTAGTCTTTCCCAATAAATAAGGAATTAAGATGCAACATGTGGTTAATAAATATCATACTAACATTTCCGGAGTCCTGTTTCACATTATATTCAAAATAATTGAAGTTTCCCTAAATGAAATAGAACATTGTCCTTTACTATTTGACAAATCCCATGACTAGAACAAGATTTTGCGATGTCTGATCAATCAAAATTGCAAGAAACACAAATTAAAAACCATAAATGTTCCCCATCAAAGCTCCCAAGCAGACAGAACTAAATAAAAAACGAACAGAATTTCTCTTTCGTGAACACTAACCATGAAAACCAGCAAATACGACTGGTGTAACTTTCTGCAGTAAACCAATGGTAAAATGGAATAAGCCGATTGGGAGCATACACAACTATCATCATTCCAAAACCAAAAATACAGATAAAATCAATTTCTGGCTGAATTACTTCAGAAATCATTGCAGAGAGAAGATCTCCTTCAGACATCTCCTTGATTGGAAAAGAAGTTATCTTATATTTGTTTTCCTCCCAAGAACCATAAGTAGGATACCAGCAAAATTCTGAATAATCATATAGCTTTTCAATTTCCAACCCATATCTCTCTCTCTCTCTCTCTCTCTCTTCTCTCTCT
>NW_006499920.1:765138-787360 GCF_000471905.2 Amborella trichopoda | reverse complement strand
GTAAGTTATTACTTACTTAGTTTACGTTTACCTTACCGTAACCAACTAACGTAAGTAAGTACGTACGACTAACTACTATATAATACTATATATACTTACTTACTTACTACCTACTACTCTCTCTCTCTCTCTCTCTCTCTCTCTCTCTCTCTCTCTCTCTCTCTCTCTCTCCCTCCCTCCCTCCCTCCCTCCCTCACACACACACACAAACACACACACATTATCATCATCATTACTCTGCACCTTGTGATACAGCTTTACGTAAATTTTTCTGACTTAATGTTAGCTTTCAAAAGAAAATTATGTAGGCTTTTTTAATGAAAATTAGAAATCCTAGATTATTTACAATTGCATTTTATGGCACATTACTCATAGCAAAATCCTAAACTACAAAGAATAATGTTCTGCATTTACAAAAAAAAGGAGGAAAGAACTCCCTACTTTTAATAAATTGATAGTTGCACTGTAATAGAAGAGTTAAGCAATATAGAGATGCTTACAATAGACTATTACGGTTTGATAGAGACCATCATAGGCCATTACGCTCAGAAATAGACAACAAGCAATTCAAAATGGACAAATGGACACCTAGTACAGCAGGAAGCCAGCCAAAGTGGCTTCAACCAAAGAGATTGTTTGGCCATCATCTATGTTTTTAGGTTTAAGATGGGTTCCAAAAGTTTGTCTCTTGCTATGTCCACATACAAGGACAAGCCCAAGTGGATGTCATTCTAATTTCCTCCTATGTGACCTCATCAACATTTTCAAACACCAGTTTTCCTTTACACTTTTTTTTTTTTTTTTTTTTTTTGAGAGATCTGTTTTCCTTTTCACTCTCTGCCCAGATACCTTCTCGAACAGTGTAGATAAAGCTTTAATTTCCAGTTCTCTAAACAAAGCATAGCTTCTCTAGCATATTATGTGGATTAATACCATCATCCACAACATGTGAAGCACAGTTTCTCTAGCATATTATGCCATTTCTGAGACAAAACAAACCATTAATGAAGCCCAAATTGCTCAGTCTCCAAAACACATTTGAGGAAAACATATCATGTAATTATAAGAAAGAAATGTTTTCAAAGCACAGGATGAGAAACTTCAACCTTGGAGCTTACATATGAACCAAGTAGTTGGTTACTAAATCCAACATTATTTAAGCTTCTCTAGCATATTATGTCATTTCTGAGACAAAACAAACCATTAATGTAGCCCAAATTGCTCAGTCTCCAAAATACATTTGAGGAAAACATATCATATAATTATAGGAAAAAATGTTCTCAAAGCACAGGATGAGAAACTTCAACCTTGGAGCTTACCTATGAACAATAATAGTTTGTTACTAAATCCAACATTATTTAATCTCTTTTTTCCAGTATTGTCAGTATATAAATTACTTATTACATACTACGGGCAAATATGAATGATACATCCATTATAAATAACATGTATACAAGGACCGGACTAAAGCAATAATATATAGGTTCTCTACTCAAACACCCCTAGAACTGATGCAATGGTATGCAAAATGTTTTTCACAAAAAACTAGTAGGATGTCTGAATCATGACCTCGGAAAGGATATCATCCAGCTAAAACACAAAATGACGTAAGGCAACGTGATCTCTAATGACCAAATCTCCCAAACAGAATACAATTGTCTTAAATATGCTTCATAAGCTCAAGGAACATTCACATAATCTGTAACTTATTGGTGTTACCAACATATGAATGTTTATGGGGAAAGATGGGGAAGCAAGACTCAAAAGGAATTTTTGTGCCTATAGAATCTCAAAACAAGCTTACGGCATTTTCTAATGCTCTGCTTCTTTGGTGAATTCAGAAAGAACACTTCTTTCTTTCTACATTTCCAGGATTTGAAAAACTGTCCTAGAAGGACCTAAATTGCTATGGGCCAATGGCAGTGTTCCAGGCCATGGTACATCTATAGAAACTAGAACTACATAGTTGACCAACTCCGGGGAAGATGATGACAGAAATTATATAGTACAGTCCTAGTCATAGTTACCAGAATCTCTCACCAAAGGTTGCGATTCCGATTCAGAATCCCGATTCGGTGATCCCGACAAGGAATTTTCACCAAATGCATTTCTGTGAAGTCAAGAATCTCGATTCCTTATCTTAGGAATCTCGATTCCTTATCTTAGGAATCTCGATTCCAACACGTGCAAAATATGATTTTCAATATTTATTGATTGTCAATTCCACAATTGTTGAATCTTGGTTTTACATTTGTTGAATCTGGATAAATGTAGAATCTAGATAGCACATATAATGATACTCTCTCTCCAAATTAAAAACACAAACATAGGGCCATGAAATACAAAATAAACAATTCAGAACCTATGAGAAACATCACATCAGAAACTCGATTTTAAAGATATCGGAATCTCGATTCCATATATGAAGGCATCTCAATTCCATATGGGGTTCAATTCCGCAATTGTTTAAAGCTTGGTTACGTACTTATTAGGAACTTTATTTCTTTTCTACTAAAATTTTGTTGTTGGGTTTTTTAAGAGGTTTGCAATCCTGCCACTATGAGGAAGCTCGTTGTACTTTGTGGATCAAACCATCATTTAAGCTCACAGAAGCATCCGAGGGAACAAGTATAGGACTTCCCCCCGATCATTCATTCTACCATCAGGTGCAACAATACTCGATTTTCATCACTACAAGTTGTCGTTATTATTTTAGGGTTGAATCACACCATTGATGCTAATGGGTTCCCCCTTGAGAGGTTTGAATTTTGATTTTTGGTTGGCTAATAGATTTCCATCTTTTTTTTTCTCTCTCTATTGGTTTTTCTTGTTGGTACTTGTTTCGATATGCTTATGGTTTGGAGGTAGCTGATGCCTTTTTTCTAATAGATTTTAGGGTTCTGATTTATTTTTTTTCATTTGGGTTCAGATTTTTCTTTTTTGGGAGCGTCAAGGACAGTATTTTTCTGGTTTGTATTAGGGGAGTGGATCTCCCAATTTGTACTTTTAGATTTACTTTAAAGTTTGTTGAATATGAAGAAATGAAGCTGTAAATCTTGATATATTTTGTTGAACATGAGAAATAAAGCTCTAAACCTTGAAATATTATGTTGGTTTTAATGGTTTCCTGTGTTTAATCCCTGGTGAAGGTCGTTTGTACATAACTATGAACTTTCCTTGTCAAAAAAAAACTGTATGTAACAATGAAGTTTCCACAGGTGAAGAATGAACGGGAAATTTTACAGTCTGGGCAGTCTTACAATAGTCCATTGCATATGATCTTTTTATTCTTGAATATTGAGTCATCTGAAAAACATTTTGTGGATAATTGATATCAGAACATCTTTAGTTGATGCATCGGATGGATATATCAATTTCTGTTCATAATCTTATGATACAAGAGGGTGGGAGGGTAACAGTGATCTAAATGTATAATAATTTGAATTGTCCATTTTGTTGTTCATACTGTGGTTTAATTATTTTCAAAAAATTGTCTTCACTAGATAGATTTCAAAATCTAATCAACAAATCCAGGTTTTACAAATACATAAACCAAACAAGGGATTTACAATATCCTGGGTTGATCCAAAAACTATCCAAACAGTATGGCCCCCAAAACTCGGTTCTGCATGTCCTAGGATCCAAACAACAACCTATAAGAGATAATTGCCACGTCTAAGGCGACCATACGTTCCTATGCCTTTTTTTTCTTTTTGTTGGCCAGACACAGGATCAGCCTCTTCTACATCTGTTTGCTGGTAGCTGCAAATAAATCAGACCACACTGTCATTTGATCATCAAACAGAAATTGGAATGGCATAAAGATTGGAACAAATGATCAAACCATATTAACATATCAATACACTGCCAACCAGTAATAGATTTATTCAGTTTTCAATTGCTATGATCTGTTCTATTTCATGATTATGATCAATGATGTGCACCAAAAATTAAGGTGTTTTTCTCCACAAAGGCTGATTCTTGATTTCAATCATGTTCAAAAGCATTAATTATAACAGTTATTTCCTGATATGACACTATTTTCTAGACAACAGTCGTCAGAACTTAATTTCAATAAAGTGAAAGTTTGTGCAATTGAAAAAAGATCAATGGGTAATAAAACTTACCTAGAGTACAAGCAAGAGCCATGCCAACCATGCCTCCTCCGACAATGGCAACATCATACTGCTCAACATTATTTGTTTCAACAGGCTTATCTCCACCCTCCTAGAAAGTTCTTACAGCAAACCCATCAGTTTCTGGAAAAGCATATTGACCCAATCATTTGAAAGAGATTTTAAAAGAATTTCATAAACAATACATATATAGACACAAGAGACTTTGGTGTTGCATAGAGAGCTTCACAATGATCTTCAACCCAAAGTTAACCAGAATGTAATGTTCTCTATGAACTTGTGAAAACAGTTCATATTTTTAAAGAAAAAATGAGATGAATAAAAGAATAGGCTTTCCTATGTAGCCTCACCTAATCAAGGGCAACACGTGTACCAGAAAAATTTTGACGGTGTAATTTTCAATAATCTACCATAAGCAATATGCAACCCAATGATTAGGAACTAACCTCAGCCAAGGGACTCAGCCGAGACTGAGTGGACTCGGCCGAATCCTATACAAGGCCAAAAGCCCCAGATAAATTCACAAAATAGAAAATTTTGAAAAAAAATCAAATGAATCCACTAGAAGTTAAATAAAGTCAAAAATAACTTTCAAAATTCCAAATAATTTTTAAAAATTATACAAAAACGGATTTTAAAATAATTTGACTTATAATTGGGACATTTAAAAAGAAAACCCAAAAAACTAAAATAAAAAAATAAAGATTATGCAATAAAATCACCAATCTTTCCCAAAAAAATCCAAAATTATATAAAAAAAATTATAGAACCATCCCATAACATTGAAGCCAGCGATACAACTTTCAAGTGGACTATCTGTTAGTTGTCAAACATAGGTACTTGACAATGAAAATCCCTTCTCATCCTCACATTTTTATAACTTTCCAGGGTTCCAGAACTATCTTCCGAAGTAAATATGAATTAAGATTATTAATACAAAAATATCTACAACATATAAAACAACATATAATTTACATTTGTAACAATTTCTCCATTAAATTTACAAATACTTGACAATCTAACAAACAGAAATGCCAAGAACGAATACCAAAAAATAAAAGGAATAAAGGTCATAAATGTAATCGGATGTACATGAACATTTTCAGCTTGATGATTCAAACTAGCTTTGGCAGCATCACTTGCATAACTCCTCTTCAATAAAATCCATGTACGGAAAGCGGATGCACAATTCCAGGCACGCATCCTGATTTATATAAAATCAAGACAAATGATAACTCATTCAGAGAAACTCCATGTTCAAAATCATTAAACCCCTCCATGGCTACTACCATATTATGCTTTATCGATCATAACCTCTCACAAAAATGCAAAAGCTTCCACAATAGTGCAGTCATAGAACAATGGAGTTTAGATACCAATCAGCAACTGATCAAGAAACAATTCGTAATGACAGAGAGTAACAAACTTATATCAAACAAAATAACGAAAACTGAAGATCATGGATTATGAGATGGGGCAAAATGTAACTAGAAAAAGAGGTGTGAGAAAATGTAAGCTGACCTGCCAATCGTTCTTACTGAAGTAGAGAGGGAGGAAACCATTGTTCTGTTCTCTTTTGATTTGGGTTAAATAGTTGATCTGCGGGTTAAATAGTTGATGTGCTGTTACTCTCTCTGCAACTAAATTCAATCATCTTACAACAAGTTCCATAGAGCAAACGAAAAAAAAAATGGAATTTGCAACTTTTGGTGAGTACAAGTAAGCTTCGAATCTCACTTTTCCTAGGAAAAAAACCGAGTCAGGTTTTGAGCCGGGGGGAATTATGTGGACCTCACTGCACCATAGTTTCTTGTCTCCCGTACTTTTCAAAGGTTATTGATGAGATGGGAATGGTATATTTATTAAAAAAATGGAGAAGTGTAAAATGAGTCCGTTTATTTTTAGTAACACACTTAATATTGACAATTGAATGTGAAATTGTGTAGCCACATTTTCTTTTAATCAAGCTTAAAGTTTGAAAAAATAAAATTGAACTTTGTGACACACTTGAGCTATGAAATTTCACTGTCCGATGGTTATAAATAATGTGCCATCCATGTACCAAAGGCAAATAGTCTCTTAGTAATACAATTCCTTAAAAATTGGTATTTTTATTTTAAAAATTATTTTAATAGATAATTTAATTATAATAAAGTTTAAATTTTATGAAAACATAATAGTATTTTTGAAATTAGTATTTTATAACTCCATTTGTAAAATTCCATCATCTTTTAATAAAAATTTCAACTTTACTTGAAGATGATAAAAGATCCATTATCTTTTAATGTTATTTACACAAGTACTTTACTTGAAAGCTACATACCACAATTAACTTTTTCAAAAAGAAAAAAAAAAAAAAAACCGTAAGTCCACCCTTCGCAACTCATTCTAACAATAAACATTTGTAATTTGAATAGATGTAAAATTGTTGATTTTTCCTTTTTTTAAATTTTAAATTAGCTAACTAACTCCTGCATAATGTATTTTTGTGCAGCCACCCCTCCAGAGAAAATAATTTCATTTTAGTTGAAAATGCCCCTATATTTAAACCTACAGTTGTCTTTTTTAAAACTTAAAATTAGAAAGTTTAGATAGAGAAATCATCTTAAAAATTTTGAGAAAGAAAAATTATCTCAAATTTCATGTTTATTGAAAACAAAGTTATTTTCTTCCTTATAAAGTAACTCAAAAAAATAAACAATAATTAGGTTAGTCATCTAACTTAAAAAGTATTAGGGGAATCATACCTTAAAAGAATGAGCAGGGGTTATATATAACTTCACCAAAAATTGTAACGTCCCCCTTGCCAAAAAGAACCCATATAGGTTCTTCTCTTTCAGTTTCTCCCCTTGGTCTCTCCTCGCCTTATTCATGGTTTGTATTTAGGCATGGAGATTACCGTTCAGTCTGCTTCTCAGTGTTTACAGGAATGAAATGGGAGGACTTCTCGATTTCGGAAAGGGGGTTTTACTTGATCTAATTAAAGTGCACCTCCAAATTTTATCATAACATGTAATTTTGATGTACAAAACTCCTAGGATTATCTAAAAAGCTATTTTTATATCCAATTATAAAATTTTAAATGCCAAAATTTGTTAAAATAAAGTAGATCTATATTTTTTTTGACAATAATACTATCACTTCATTGATTTGTAAAATATAAAATTAAAGTGATTGAAATAATCATTTCCCCCAAGCCAACTCCTTTTCTGCGAAAGCATTTGCCATCTCATTAGCTTCTCTAAAAACGTGTTGATACGAAACATTCATCTGAGAAGTGATATCCACAATCTCCATCCATTTCTCTCGCAGCATCCACAGAGATCCTGGTCTCCCTATTGCACCAATTTATGATATTAAGTGAATCACCCTCAACAATACAAGGCACATTCCTGAATATTTGTAAAAGAATGTGAAGTCCTTGAAGCACCGCTTCCATCTCTACAAAATTGGCGGTATTCATACCACAAGACCCTATGTAGCATAACACAATGTTCCCATTTGAATCCCTTATGAAGCCTCCAAAGCAAGCCACACCTGGATTTCCAAAGAACTCCGATCAAACTTTAATTTGAAACTTTCAACTGCCGGCAGTATCCACACTCCCCTATCCCAAACCTTTAGAACCTTTTGTCTAATCAAATTTGCAAGGTTCACAGAGACATCCACTTTCGAAATACCAAACCCTTCTTTAGTGATCGACAACCAACTCCAACTATATTGAATAATTCTTCTTCTAACCACATTCTCACGCACCATTTTTCCTTTAAAAATTCGAAGATTTCTCTCCTTCCGCAACTCCCACAATACCGATGCCTTAACAATTTGCCAAAATTTCCTACCCATAGATGTTAATTGTCAACATTCCCATTGATTCAACATGTCAGTGTGAGAGTTTAGGAATACCATAGAAAACCCCAACATCTGTAGTACCCAACTCGAAATATTATAAGCAAAATAGCAATGAAGAAAAAGGTGATCTCTACATTCTTCCGCTGCCCTATACATAAAGCACATATTAACTAATTCTACCCCTCTTCATCAAATTATCAATTGTTAGAGTCTTTCCTTGAAATAAAATCCATAAGAAAACTCTAATCTTTAAAGGAAACAATCAACTCCATAATTTGTGTAAAGATGGGCAGTTCCATATCAAGCGGTCATAAATGTGCAACGAATATGCGAATCTAATGCTCAAAATTCCATCACTTTAAGCTTCCTAGACAAGATCATCATCTACCAATTGAGAGAAACGACATCCTTGAAGAAGCTTTAGCAATTTAGCATATTCAGTAATCACAACATCCAGAATCCTATTTTGTGTCAATTGAATTCTCCAAACTCCTGTCACACCATCTCCATCAAACATTTCCAAAATTGTAGCTTCTTGACTTGATGAAGACGCAAAGACATGTGAAAACCGAAATTTAAGAGGACACTCACCTAACCATTTGTTATATTAGAATGAAATTCAAATTCCCTTTTCCAAGTACCCATGTTGAGCCATTTAGTGAAAGAAAGACCAATGTGATCCTACCGGGGTAATTTTTTTTTTTTTTTTTCTTCTTTTCACCCATTTTCTTTTCTTTTTCTTTTGGCAAACGATCACTTACAAGTGGTCTTATTACAATAACTTTTGTTTCAAATAAAATAAAACTAACAAATCCAAGATCTTAAAAACCTTGATGTTACTAAACCAATTTTCTTCTAATCAAAGAAAATATCCATAATTTTTATGCTTGGGAATATAAAGACAATATAATTAAATATAGTAAAAAACAAAAGGAGAGTACCAGAGATTACCTCAACCGAGCTTATTACACTCCACACCGAGTCACCATCATCCGATGACGTGGGATTAATTATCAACCTTCAATATCAATCGAGAAAGCAAGTTTATCCCAAGCCACACTAATAGAACATGATCCCCTTTGATCACAAATTCAAACCTAGGTGAATTCTCTTATCAACCTAGTTTGAGAGAGATGGATTCTCGTTTTAGTATACCCTAAAACCCCTAGCCATAAATCCATAGTTGAGAGATGGGAGAGATAATAACCTCATAGCCCTTTTTTACAATGTGGAAAAGAGAGATCAAAGATGAGAGAATGGGCGTACCCCCTTTGGGCTTTCATGAGAGAGATAAATTTTGTTAGGAGAGAGATAGAAAAATAAGGTGTAAAGATTTTGGGTAGAGACAATCTCTTTTATAGGCTTTAAACAATATTAGAGTTTCTTAAGGTTTTTCTTGGCATGCATCTTTTTGTGAGATTAAATATGAACCATTGATCTTGGATGACTTGTGGGGTGAGATATTTGAGCCATCCATACCATAAATGAGCCATCAACATTATAGAATATGCTAGAACCTTTATCCCCCTCTTTCCTTTGACCATTATCCCTTCATTATAAATCAAATAAAATAATATTGATCATAACATTGTGTTTTATCCAAAAATATGTGTAAGCCTTATCAATCCTTTTAAAAGATTCACTCAAATCTTCTTTAATCACTTATCCCGTAAAAGATAATAAACCCCCTAAAAGTTGGGCATGCCACCCTATGGGAATAGAAAGCACCAAAAATTAGGGCGTGTCACTCATGTGGTGTCTTTTGTTGCCCCCATCAATTTAGGGCATGGTGGGCCCATGTGCACAATGGCCCCCAATGTTATTTTTAAATATTTAAAAATCAATAAATGACTTTAGAATTAACTTAAATATTTAAAACCTTAAAAATCAATATCTCTGCTTTTATAAATCCAAATTTTATAAATAAAATATTCAGAGATCTAAAAAAATTCAAATAATAATTCTAAAATCATATCATCATAAAATAAACAAAATTAAATTCATTAGATGGGATAAGGATCTATATGGTCTAGGAATAAATAATCTGGGGCACTCCACCTTCAACTGTGGACTACGGACCACATTTGCTTTATCAAATCAACCCAGTGTTTTTCATGGCCCACAGTCCATGCAGGGGCTCATTAGTGGGTCACCAAAGTCTGGCCGATGAGCCAAGGGGTTATAATCCCAGTATGTGGAGTTTAGGTTCTCCCCTAAAGACGGACAAAGGTAACCTAGACCTCATGAGACTACAACTCCTATGACGCATAGGGGTATCTCTCGCACATGCATACGCTTCACCCTAGAATGTGGCTTACTTTCTCGAAACAATCTATCGATATGCATGCTGCATGATGGTACATGGATGAGGCTTTGGCCCCCATCTATGAAGGCTACCATCACTTACAAGAGTCACACAATCTCTCGGCTCACTCATCTAGGCATACTCCGACCTCATCAAGGGATGACCCATTAAAACTCTTATCGATTTATACTATATGCCCATATAACATGGGGTTTTTCCAACAAACAGGCCTAGACCGTCAAGCACAGTCCAGTATCAGCAAACATCGATTGCTTAGTATGGTCCATGAGAGACCACACTCACACTGAGTTCATGTTCTACTATATCATTTCATTGTACAAGCACTCATAAGGCCTTTAATAGCTACACTCACCCATCATTTAGCACAAACAATCTACTGCCAATAATCCCTTTCCATAAAAGTCATTGATATGTTGCTCTTCTTCCCCTTGAAAACCATTGAGTTGTTGAATCTACTCCATATTTCAATACGAACACTTCTCTCCACATTTGATCCCCCCAATGCATGGATTGCCACCACCACTTTCCTAAAAGCTGATTTACCAATTTCACTCTCTGAATTCCCAAACCGCTATCCCCTTTAGGAGTGCTAACTCTCTCCCAATTGACTAAATGTTATTTCTGTTCCTCTCCATAGCATCCCCATAGAAAATTTCGTATCAAATGTTTCAAGTGCTTGCATACTGAACTAGGCATCACTAACAGAGACATTAGATATATAGACAAATTGGATAATAATGCTTGAATTAACATCAATCTTCCTCCTAATGATAAGTGTTTGGTTTTCCATAAATCTAATTTTACATTAGCTTTTTGTATAATGGGATCCCACACTGACTTAGGTAACTTAGAATCTAAAATTGACACACCCAAATATTTTATCAGAATCCTTTCAATATTGCAATCAAGTAGATCTATAAACATATGAAAATCTTGAAAATGGATGGGCTAGGTAATATGTTGCAACATGCATTATTTTTGGGACTCGATTTTGTTTTTTTTTTTATATTTATAAATCTCGATTTTCATATTTATACATCTCAATGTCGAGATGATCAATTAGAGGGTTTTTCAACATTAAAACGACCTTTTTCGATGGATTTTTTAGGTGCATCTTTAATTCTACATTTTAAGGTTGCAACGTTATATAATTTTTTTCCATAATTCACATACCTCTCCACATGACACTGGAAATCTATTATATGACAAAGATTACAAGGAAATATGATACTTCTACTGTTTGGGTAGACTTTAATAGTAAGGAAATGGAAAGAGATTATCTGAGATTTCTCCAAAAATCATGAAAGCGATTTCGCGCTGTGAGGGGTGAAAAATCTATTACGCACCTTGATGGGTAATCTTTGGGAAATCTTTCGGACGCTTCTATCACTACCCTATCCCCTGTTTAAACAAATACCAGCATGTCGTACCCTCTCTCCCGTAATAACTGGTTTGCATAAGGTGCTCTCTCCCTCTCTAAGCCCACCCACTCTCTCTCTTAATAACTGGTTTGCATATGTTCCCTCCTTCTCTAATTACGCCCCTCTCTCTTGAGCCCTAATAACTGGCTTGCAAAATGTGCTTCCTCTCTCTTTAACCAGTTATTTTGGTGTGGATAAGCCTTACTCTTTAGTCTTCTCTAATTATTTTGGTATGGATAAACCTTAGCTCTTTAGTCTCATCCAATGCCTCAAAATTTCCTACTGCAACTACCAAACCTTTTAGTTTATTAATCAAACTTCTTCTCATTTTTTAACTTGTACCATAAATATTTTGAATTTGGTATCATAAATTTATTGCTTATTTGAAATTATATAGAGACATTTGAAAGACTTCTATAAAAAATAAATAAAAATAAGGCCTATCACAAAAAAAATATGTTATTCCAATCATATTATTCCAATGACTTATCATGTTGAAACCAAAGTCTAATCATGTTAGAAGACATGTGATTACATGTAAGTGAATGCAAAATAAGTAGGAAATGGTGTGATGATGACTTTAGAATGATACAAGTTATTATTAAAAAATCTTTTTGGAATGATGATGATGTTATTATTAGAAAATCGTTTTGGAATGGTGTGATGATGACTTTAATTCCTCATTTCAATGGAATTTTATTACAAAAAAGAAAGAACTGATAGTTTATAGACAAGTGTGGTAAAATGTCGGTAATGCATTTCCCATATTTATTCCAAACATAGCCAAACACTAGCATTTCCCATATTTATTCCAGACATAGCCAAACACTATTATTCAAATTTTATTTCGCCCTATTCATCATTTGTAGTGTAAAACCAAACTTAAGAAAAAGGACCAAAGTCCATCTTGCACTCCAAGGGCCGAACCAGCTCCAAGTAAACCAAAGGATAATGAACTACATCACTAACCCCAAAACTTCATTTTTTTTCTATACATCCTCTAAGTGGATATTAAAATTTTTTTTAATGAAAATATCCCACTAAAAGCATGTTTTCCTTCTTTCTTTTTTTTGTCACTATTGAAGTCAGTTCGGTACAATGTGTGCCGGACTGGTTTGTCCCTCTTGAAGCGAATCCAGCACAAGTACATGTTTCGCTAGACTAGCTTCATTATAAACGATAAAGCCAGTCCGACGTAGTGTATGGCTAATAAATTTTAATAGGGGCCAATCTAGTACACATTATGCCAAACGGGCTTCATTAGCATGTGTGCCGAACTAGCTTCAATAGGGAAAAGGAATAAAGGAATACATCCGTTAAGAGAGGGGTATTTTCATCAAAAAAAAGTTACTTTTTTAATTGGGACGGATTCTCTGGGGTTAGTTATATGATATCAATTTTTTTTTTTTTTGAGAAAATTACGTATATACCATATTGGAAGGGTCTATTACCATCAAATATGTCTAATTTCATCTTGTGAACTTGTAATCAACCTGAAAATCTGCATGTTTAAGTGGCATATAGAATGGCTCAAATCTTAGACAATCATGTGGAGAAACACATGAATCACAGAGCGTATCAAAGAATGAATTCACAGACATGCGATAGGCTCTCAAACCAATGAAGTTTTACATGAATAAAATAACTAGATACGATTTCTCTTTGCACGTAGAAACAACTAGAAACTTTCATTGTCCAGTTACCGCAACAATTAGGTTCCTCAAAATCCTAATCAGGTAATCACACATGCATCTTTCATACGGAACAAGAAGTTAGAGAGAGAGAGCGAGAGGAGAAAGAGGGAGGAGGTGGTAGTTAGAGAGAGAGTAAAAGAGTGCAAGAGATATGGGGACAGGGATTTGAGAGAGAGTAAAAGAGTGCAAGAGATATGGGGAGAGGGATTTGAGAGAGAGAGAGAGAGTGTGTGTTGGAAGGAGAGAGAGGGATTTGGAGGTATAGGGATTTGCAGAGAGAGAGTGTGTGTGTGGGGGAGTGAGAGAGAGGACACAAGAGAGAAAGAGGTATGGCGAGGTATGTAAGCTTGGGGTTTTTAGCAAGAGCAGATGAGGGGTGGTTTTAGGATACTAGATAGCTGTCTAGTATATCAAATACCGGACAACAAACAACTAGGGAAGGAAAGAATAGCCCTCTGCTCCATGGGGCAACTTAGAAAAAAAGAGGCTCCCGAGATGAGGGGTGGTGCTCATAATATTGATCATATTTGATACAAAATGTTAATAGACCCCCCAATATGGTCTGTACATAATTTGTTGCTTTTTTTTGGGGTGGGGGGGGGGGGGGGGAGGGAGTTGGAGGGTTTATGTAATTTTTCAAAAAAAGAAGAAGAATAAAATAACTAAAAGTTGTTTAGGCATGTGAAGCGCAAAACTAGCCTCAAGTAAAAAAATATAAAAGGAAAGAATTTTTTTTTTTTTGCCATGTTTGACCATAGAGGGTATTTTTTATCCTAGATTGCCGAAATTTTTTAGTCTGGGGGTAGATATAAAGAAAAACAGTTACAAGATATTTTTTTTGGAGAAAACTAGCGGGTGGTTCCATGTGTAGGATCTTTTAAGTAAGGGTTATTTGTAATTTTTTCTAATTTTTATTTTTAGATTTTTATTAGGGTAGATATCGAGGTGATTGGTATTTTGGGATACATTGGATAATGTAAATTTCATAACCAATCAAAATCAAATATTAAGGTTGGATGATGTTGTGCACGTAGTTAGCAAGTTTCTATTTAAAACATGATTCTTTCAAAAAAATCTCCAATTTTTTGAAATCCGTTAGAAACTCCGAATTTTTCAAAAGATCTCAAAAAAATCGCTTACTTTTAATGGAACCGATTAAATCCACATTTTATCTTTTTTCAAGAAAACTTTTCGAAAAGACTTCTTCCATATAACTTTATCTCTTCATTAACTTAAAATTATTGAATTTTTGTTTACAGACAGACAAATTAATTGTGGAAGTAAACCAAGAATCTTGATTTAACAAAAAATTCTATCAAAAACTTCACCTTTAAGTTCCCTTAAAAAATGTATGAAAAAATACAAGCAGAGTAACCCAATACAAAATCTTTTTTTCTTTTAAACTCAGAGCATCCTAATGAAGAGCAAGCGAGAGATTCAATGATACTAGAGATTTATGCAGCTAGGAATTTAGTGTGACATTCGAATTTGCTTAAAAAAAATTTGGTTTTTTAAGCATAAAGAAGTTTGATTAATCTCATATTTTTATTTTTAATTTATTGGTGTATAGCATTTTGGATGTTATTGTTGAATTCATTGAAAGTTTTGGCTATAAATTGTAAAGTATTATTCTAATGATACTGAGTACGACCATAAAATTATTGTTTAATGGTTTTAATGTATTTATACAGTAACTGCAAATCATAATCCTATATTATATCATCTTTAGATATCTGATTTTGTCACTCCACTCCGTTTTTTTTAGCCAAATCTAAAATCTTCACAATTCTATGATTTACCTTATTTTTTGGCGATCCGAACTTTTAACCCAATTTTTTCCTCCAACTTTTTGAAATAAAATGGATTTATTATGTTTTGGTTGACCAATGTACTATTAGTTGCGAATTTGCTAACTATGGTTGTGCAAAGTGAATTTAATAACATGTAGCCGCTTTTTACTAAAAAACTACTTTTTATGGATCACTTGGTCGTTCATGATAGTGTTTGTATAGTTGTCATTGAAAGACAAGAAATACCTTTGTGAGAATGGATTGGGGCCTTGGTGGTACTACCACTGAACGCCATGAATAAAGTCTCGAACTCTATTCTCACCAAAAAGGTAGGAGCCCAAAACTGATCCACCAAAAAAAGTAAAAAATAAAATAAAATAAATACTTTTGTCATATTTATAGGTATATAATTGAAAATTCTATTGAATAAAAGGGTACGTGTACTAAGAAGAGCCTTAGGATACTTGTTTTTAAAATGTCATTCTACTTTTGTGAAAATAGATAATGTCTCTTACTAAATAACTAAATTAATTACAAAAATACTTTTTACCAATAAGTAATGAATAAAGTCTTGGACTTCATTCTCACAGAAAGGTAGGTGCCCAAATCCCCATTGATACACCAAAAATCCAAAAAAAAAAAAAAAAAAACTTACTCGTATTTATAGGTGTATAATTGAAAGTTCTAATGAATAACAAGGGTATGTGTACTAAGAAGAGTCTTAGGAAACTTGATTTTAAAATGTCATTTTACTTTTGTGAAAATAGATAATGTCTCTTAATTAATAATTAATTTTTTTACAAAAATAATTTTTACCAATAAATAATATGTTTTAGTAAATACACCCATCATAACTTATTCTTACAATAAACTTTGCATTTCGAGGGGTGGTTAATCACACACGCACACATAATCGGGTTCGAATCAACTATAGAAATCAGAAAACGGATAGCTATGATTTTTTAGAGGTTTGAAAGGTTTGACGTGGTTGATGTAGTTGTTTTAAAGAGAGAAAGGGGACTTTCAGACTTTTGAAATATTTATATGAAATTTGGGGGCTTTTTGCACGCTTCCTTAATAGTTGTTTATTCCTCATTTATCTATTGTGCGAATTTGTGTGTGTTTGTTAGTTTGATTCTTTGCATGTTGGATAAGTTCTCAAAATTAAAACGTAAAGGAAATGCATATAATAAAACTAGAAGGCCACAATTATTATTGACAATTAAATGTGAAAATTGAGTGGTTGAAAACGTGTCATTGATTGTCATAGAGTTTAATGCAAAATTTCTTGAATATTGTAACACATTTCAATATGTCGAATTTCATGTCTTAGTGTTTGTTACCCCTTGTACCAAAAGGGAATCGTTTTATAGTATACAATATAACTGCAACAAATCCTACGCGAGAGAGCATCCATATGCAGTCTTGCCACTACAACAAATGCTCACATAAGTATTACACAATCTAGATCAATTCGTGTTTGATTGCAGATGGTACAATGGTGTTGAAGGGAACCAGAAATAGAAGATGGGTGTTGAGGATGGAAAACAACTCCAGCACTAGCCCCTTCCAATTAATGAGCAGCTTCTTTTTTTTTTTTTTTTCTGGGAGACGTTTTTTCTTTTCATTTTGATTATGACTTTTCTTTTTGAAGGTGTTAGTGATGACTTATCTTTTTGAAGGTGTTAGTGGGGTGGGTGTGTTGTTAGTGGTGAGGATGTAAACTACAATGTGGTGACTAGATTGTGGGATGCTACCACTACGGCCCCAGCCCTTTTCCCAATAATGAGCACCTTTCGTTCAAAGAACTATTGATGATTGACTTCTTTGGTTGCTTGAAAAGAATGAAGAACATGGTGCCGTTGTTGTTGTTGTTTTAGGTAATTTAGTGGAGAAGATAGGCCTTCACCTATTTTTTTGTACAGATAAATTAGGGAGTTAACTTTTTTTAAAAGATGTAAGTTGTTGTTGCTGTTGAATTAGGTTATTTAGACATGTCTTTATATTGATTCAAATATTGATTCAGATTGGTCAAGGGTGTTGGTTAGACAAGGAACTCAAATGGGAGTGCTTGAAAAGGGTTCCATCTAGAGGTGGGGCCTTTGACAAATAATTCATATAATTCTTGGTTTGGTATAAGATCCCATCATATAATGAAGAAGGCCAATCTTATTTGCTTCTTAACTTCTTGGGAAGACATGGATTTATTAATGGTTTGGTTTGTATAAAGTTGCAACCGTAAACAATCAAAACAAGGTGCACCACGAAAGTGTATTATAAGATATAATTTTGACGTCCAAAATGAAATGAATTTATGATAAAGCACGATGTATATATATTTAAAAAATTCTTTACCCCTACACCGGCAAGATCACTTACAATGTCCAATCATAATCAAACCACTTTTGAAATAAATAAAATCGGTTCTCAATTGCTATCTCTTCAAATACAATTCTTTATTCAAGAAACAAAACTAGAATTTATTGCTTTATGAGAAGAGAAGTAAATATTTTAAAAAGGTAAAATTGTCGGAGATTACCTCAACCGGACTTAATACACCCCATGCCGAGTCTCCTCCTTCCGATGGTACTCGAGATCTATGATCAGTATGTTGATTTTCCTACTATGGCAAAAATCTACTCAATGACTTAATCTTCATCAAGCATCTTAGCTTGATTTTAGAGAGATGAGAGAAGAATATAAAGAGAGATATCTACTAGCAAGGGGTTCCACTCCTTTGCCACCCAAAAAAAACAAAGGTGATGCATACCACCAAAATATAGTGTAACTTAGAGAGAGATAAAATTGGGGCATACCTCCCCTTTGGAAGAGAGAGTAATTTTGGGTAGGGAGAGAGAATTGTTAAAGAGAGAGAAGAGAATATGTATCTTATATTATGAGGGAACACCTCTTTTTATAGACTTTATATGTCATAGATTTTGCTTCAATTCATAGGGTCAAATCTCAATCATCGATCTAAGGAGACTTGTGGGGTGAGAAATTTGAGCCATCAATCTCTTTGATCCACCATCAAGATTTAAAGAGATGAGCTAGAGCCTTATCCTCTATTTTCTAAATCTATTCCCATCAAATAAAGAAAGCTTATATTTTAATATACCAAATTCTTAATTATTTTATCAATCAGATTTAACGAATTAGTAAATATCTCAAATATTCAACCTTATCACATAAGTAGGCTACACCTAAAAAAATAAGCCAACTAAGAAGATAAACATTCTTCACAAGAATGTTATGTGAATGGGTAGAGGCGTGCCACCCTTTTGGTGGCCACGTGTGGGGCCCACCTAATCCACATCCTTTAAATTTTGGGCCCCATAGTTTATGAAGGTCCCATATATTTTTAGAAAATATTTTATTTCGTATTTAATTTTTTTTTTAAATCTTATATTTTATTTAAAACATTGAAAAAATAATTTCTCTTAATTTATAAATTCAAATGACAAAAATAAAATATTAGAAGATTCACAAATATTCAAATAAACATTCTAAAAATCACATAACATAAAATTAATTAAAATTAATTAATTTTGATAGGAATCAAATCCGTTAGATCTAAGAAATTATCGATACATGGGAGCACTCCACCTTCAACTGTGAATCACGATCCGCCTAGCTTTCTCAAATTGACCCAACAACTCCCATGACCCACAGTCCACTGTAGGGGTTCATGATTGGACCACCAAAGTCAGCCAATAGATTAAGGGACGCAATCCCAGTTTATGGATTTCGAGTTCTCTCCTAGAGACAAAAATCATGGTCCTTCTGACCATGATGCAACTATGACTCTATAGTGCATAGGGGTAATCTCTCGCACATGTACACGCTTCACTCTCATTGGTGACTATCAAAACGGCTAGCTATGTACATACTGTGTGATGATATAACGATGAGGTTTTAGCCCTGTCTCTAAATGCTATTCATCACATGCAAGGGCTACACAGTCCATTGGCTCTCATCTAAATATTCTCCAACCTCATCAAAGGATAACCCACTAAACCCTTCTCGATAGATCCCTATGTCCAGGTATTCAAACCTTGGCTGGCCTAACTGGTCGAGCCTAGTCCGAGTATTAGCAAATAACATTTACCTAGTATAGTCCACAAAAGGACCACACTCCCATTGAGTTTATGTTCCACTATATAAAATGCTCATACAAGCTCTCATAAGGCCTTTCAAGGCAACATAAACCCAACACAAAATTCTTATAATAGCTTGATAATTCATTTTCATCTCTAATTATAAAACTTTGGACAATCCAGATAATGTGTTGCATGATGCGTGGTTTCTGGTACTCAAAATCTTTCTTTTTTTCCCTATATTCATACATCTCAATGTTGAGATGATCAATTAGAGGGTTTTCCAATTTCAAAACAACATTTTACAATGGATTTCTTAAGTGCACCCTAATTCTACATTTTAAAGTTCCAACCTTATATAAATCATTTCCTTTATTAGTTGTTCATCCTTGTTAAGTTGGAGTGGGGAATTTATACACATAAAAGCAAAGAAGAACGCATTAAGTGCAGCATAAAATTGGGCGTTACTTAAGCCTTGTCCTCGAGAAATCGAATAGATTCCCAATTTGTCGACGCATACTTATCGGCAATTAAATAGTTTGTAGTTCATACAGTTCATTAATACAAGATTGAAGAAATGATTGAACTAATCTCCAAATCCAACGTTTAAGTAGAACAAGTATACAACTCATATGAACCCTGAACACAACCAAGGAGGAGTATGATAGGCCAGGTGAAGCATGAGCCTGTATCTTCCTCAAATAAATAAATAAATAAATAACAACCAAGGAGGAGTAAGATAGGCAGGGGAAGAGCCTTTATCTTCCTCAAAAAAAAAAAAAAATAAATCCTCTATTGGATAATGAAATTCATACCTTATTAAAAGAAAAATTAGGAAACTTTTTAACCATGCATGTGACTAACCTAATTCACGTACCAAGCTCCAAGAATTCTAAAAATAAAAAGCAATAAATAATAATCAGAAAGCATCCAAATATAGGGGCTTTGGGAACTCTTTGGTTGTGGAATTAGGAATTCCAAACATCGAGATTCCATCCAAGATCATGTACATAGTTCAATAAATATGAAATACAAAAAAAATACAACCACAAAACAAGTGCAATAAATAAAGCAAAAACAAAAGGCACACCACAAATATACATGATTTATGTGGTTCATTCCGTAGGTTTGCGTATACCGCCTCAACAAGTAGAAATCCACTATCACAATTAAGATTATAGTTTTGGGATACAAGAGATATTCCTCTCTCTAAACATCAGCAAAAGCCTCACCGAGCTTCCCTTCTAAACCCGTTATCCTGATTGAGCAACGCTGTTGATCAACCTCATCTTTTCTACCGCTACATCACCTCCAGAAAAAAACGTTGAGAGCAACAAAGAGACATTCTCTCTTTAGAAGTAGAAGTTGAACCAACGCAAGTCCCATAGGAATTCCGCCTCTCTCTAGGAGGCCATGTTTCTCTCTCTAAAAGACCTATCTCCTTCTTAGATATCCATTCCCATAACCCCCAAAGGGGTGAGTTTTATGTCTTCCTTGACCTTCTTGCTTCCCAAAAACCATTCTTTCTTTCTACCTTAATAATCTCAATCATTTGAGAAAACATAGGAGTGGTGATTTTAACTATCACCAAACCTAACAATGTCGACATTTATTAAATGGATTTCTTGATTTCTTCTATCTTGCCATCATATTGAAATTTTGACAAATACGTTGCCTCCATATTTTTTTGCCTTAAACTATGTATCTATCTAACTTTAACATTCACTTTTTCGTTATCTGAAAATTTAAAACATAGTGCCGTATATACCTTGTGCTCTAATGCCAGTTCTATGGTCCTTAAGAACCCTTTGCTTACGAAACTAGGAATCCCAAATATCGGATCTTTCCCAAGATCGAGTACATAGTTGCCTAAACACGAATAGATTAATAAACATATAGTGAGTGTAAGAAATAAAACAAAACAATAAAGCAGACCACAAAGACACAAGATTTAGAATCCCTTTCTCTTTTTACTATAATACCTTCAATTATTTGAAAAAACAAAACATAGAAGCAGTGATTTTGAGTATCACCAAACCTAACACTAAGCAACTGTATTGAGCTCCTATTACCTCTTAATGTGCATGTCCCACTAAAGTACCGTTATTTCAAAAGTCATTTTCTTTTTCATGTTATTACACTTATACCCAATCTATTCACGATTTTTAAAACTAACACAAATGCCCATTATTAGGATTTCGAAGGTCTAAGTGTATCAAGCTCCTTAAGTGTCTTCAAGGGCCAAAAAAAATAGGAAACATTGACAACAAAAACTTTAGATTTTAAAAATCTGAGGTTTTTCTGATGAAGGAACGACCTCAGATTTTCAAATTTGTAAGCTTTTGTTGAAAGACTATACAAAAAATAAGTTTGACAAGAACGAAACAATGTTAGATTTTCAAAATTCGAGGTTTATAATACATAAAGAACTTCAGATTTTAAAAATTCAAAGTTTTTCTTTCGAAGGAAGACACTTCCAATACTTTGGACCAATGGTTTAAAAAGCCGATCGGTGACCCGGATCGGGCACCTAAAAAACCGATCCGGATCGGTAAATAGGTGATCCAGATCGGGAATCGGCTGAATCGGTCCGATTAGAGCTTCAAAAAAATCCGAAAAAATTATTAAAATTCCTTATAAATGTTGTTTTTTAGGAATCCAATAAGAAATGTAGGTACTACATTATTAACTTTCATTGTTTTCATCAATTTATGAATATTGAGATGTTCTTTCTATGTATGAACTTATGTTGACCATTAAATTTACATCACATAAAATAAATCATAAAATTATCATGGATTAAGTATATAATCATATATGAACTACAATAAAGAGTTGACTAAATCAATGAAAAATTGGCCACTAAAATCTCGAATTGGCGGAAAACCCTAATCTGCTAAAAAAAC
>NW_006499920.1:742939-764667 GCF_000471905.2 Amborella trichopoda | reverse complement strand
ATATAATTAGACCATTTATTCCTAGGTTCTATTAAGAAATACCTTTTATTTTTTTGACAAGAAATACTTATTTTGTTATCTTTTATTTTTTTTTAACAAGAAAAATATGATACTTGTTGATTTTTTTTTTTTTGACAAAAGAAGAAGATGTTGTACTACATTTTTTTTTGCTTGTTGTATTACTTTTTATTTTTTTTATCCTATGAGGTAGTACTAATTTTTTAATCCTAATTAACTAATTAATTAATTGTTACTCATATAATAAAATAATACCATGATATAAAATCTTAATAGAGTTTTATGTTTTTTTGGTAAGTAAATTTAAATTTTTTTGGTGAAAGATAGGGGTGATGGGCACCTAATTATTATATTTAATAATTTTTTTCTTTTTTTATCATCAAATTTCATTGCCACAATCGGAGATACAACTTTCTTATTCATGACGGGCGTACACCGTCGTGCGTACACCATCGCGCGTACATCATCTCAATGGAATTTATCCCAAGCTAATAATATTT
This sequence comes from Amborella trichopoda, assembly GCF_000471905.2. Next base: position 764,149 of record NW_006499920.1, on the reverse strand, counting down.
GCCAGCGTTTTTTCAACTCACATATATATCCCACATCGAAGCGAAGTGAGAAGAATGAATACTATAAAAAAACCCAATGATGTGGTTGCATTGAATGTTGTCTTGGCAGTGTATTGCATGTTGAGACTTTTTAAGCTGGCAATCAAGTGACATTTGGCATTCACGTGGGGGAGTAGGGCTATAGCGGGAGTTCATTTGGCATTCACGTGGGGGGAGTAAGGCTGAGTGACATTTGGCATTCATGTGGGGGGAGTAAGGCTGTGGGGCATTCTCGTAGGGGGAGTAAGGCTGTGGGGCATTCTCGTGGGGGGAGTAAGGCCGAGTGACACGTGGGGGGAGTTCATTTGGCATTCACATGGGGGGAGTAAAGCCGAGTTCATTTGGCATTCACGTGGGGGGAGTAAGGCCAAGTTCATTTGGCATTCACGTGGGGGGAGTAAGGCCACGTAGGGTGGAGCACCAGCAATTCACGTGGCGGGAGAAAGGTGGAGTGCCAGTTGGCATAAAAATGTGTCACATTTCAAAAAAACCAAACTAGGGTGGGTGCATAAAAAGAAAACCGGATTCAAAATTGAAAAAGTAAGGAACGCCGGTTTTATCGATACTGCATTTGGATCGGTTATCAACGATACCCAATCTGGATCTCCTCAGGATCAGATCGACGATTTTTGAAACACTGCTTCGGACTATCAAAATCCAAAGATAGGTTATTTTGGGGGGAAAAATCAAACATAGAGAAAATGGGTATGAATGTTATGTTTGTAACGGGGGTTTTCGTAATAATGGTAAATAACAATGCTATTTACATAACGTTTTTCCTATAGTGAATTATGTTTTATTAGGAAAAGGGCTGGGGTCGTGTGGTAGCATCCCCACACCTAGTTACCACATCGTGATGTCCATTCCTACCGCTGACATCTTCAATTAATATTTTCAAAATGTAACTCCCCAATCTATTGAAAAAAATAGGTAGGGGCTTGTCTTCCCTACTGAATTACCCAAAAAAAAGAATCCATTGAAGGTATACATTTTTTTGGGTAAATAAACTTTTGATAAATTTTTTGGTTACAGCTATATTCTTTATTTAATCCCACATTTATTAGCATAGCACATTGCCCAATTTCAAAGATTTTAAATCAACAACGATAAATAAGTTTAAATATTTTTTGACTTTGAAGGACATGAAAATAGTGAAAATAATTATGAGAAATTTTCTTTGATAAAAACATAAAAATGAACCTTTCTCATCTCTTTTAAAATTGGTTTTCTATGGGCGCTTTGAAAGTTTCTTGTTTTTAACCTTTTCCTATAAATAAACAGGGAATTTTTGCAATGTCCCATTTAAAATGGTGACTTTCTAGTTGTGCTAAGTGTGGGACTTGGCTTGAGTTTGTATTTGAGGTTCGAGTAGAGGAGCCAATGAATTTCCCAACCTTATTTCCCGTGAATATGTTTGGAGCTCTTATACTATGCTCCTTTAGGATCATACTATATATTTACTCCCTCGGGTAAAATACCAACTTTAGAGTTTTTTTTATTTGAAGTTTCGGGATCTATCTAATGATAATTAGATGATTATTTCAAAGAAAAAAAAAAATATTTCGAGTTCATAAACATCTAGATCATTCTCTTAAAAAATTCGACGATTCTAATTGGGATGGTTTTTTTTAAGTACGTAGAGAGTGAGTGTGGATTTTTTTTTTTTTTTAATTTTCCTTGAGGTCATTTTATTTATTCTAAGGATCGGATCCCCAAAATTTGAGATAACAAAGATGTTCCTAGAGTAAGTTTTGCCCAAGGGAGTAAATAGATAGTATACTCCCACAGGAATATGAAATCTTTTGACATTTGTAATTGAGATTGTGACTTAATAAATGTGACCTTTGTTAGCAATAAGTTTAGCTTTCGTTAATGGAAAATGTTCATATAAGGTTGACACTTTAAGCTGTACATTTAAGATGCACCTCAAAAAATATCGGAGAATGCTATTTTGATATTAAAAAACCATCTAATTGATCATCTCAACATCTAGATATATGGATATGGAAATATACAAAAAAAGGATTTCAAGTCTAAAAAATAGTGCATCTTGCAACACAATATTTGGACCATCTATTTTCAAGATTTTCATGAGTTAGATATCAACTTGATTTGAACTATTTTTGGAGTTTAAAATTTTATAATTAGATATAAAAATAGATTCTCGAGCCATCCTAAAAGTTTTTGACACTAAAATTACATCTTATGACAAAGTTTAGAGGTGTGACTTACTTTGATTGATTGTTGAAGGTTGTAACCTTGCGCAAAACCTCACCCTTCAGTAATTAATCACTTGAGAACTCCACCTTAGTAAGAATCGTGATGGGAACTTAATGGATTGCATTCTTCTCTATGCTCTAGAGCCCACACTGCAGCCACCCCTCACCCCAACCACACTGTTTCTTTTTTTGGATAATTCAGTAGGGAATACAATCCTCTACCCATCTTTTGAAATAGTTAGTAGTTTTTGAAGTTGTCAGTGAGAATAGGAATGGAAGCTACAGCGTCCAACTGAGATATGGGGAGTGCTACCACTACGATCTCACCCCTTTCCCAAAAAATAATTGGGACTTTGAGTTCTTCAACACTTAGATCTCATCTTCCCAAAAACTAGATTGTCTTTGTTCAATTTAGGAACATTATTTCTTCGGGCATGTATTAGTGCCATTTGAAAAATTTTGTTATGAGGGAGGTGACTATATTGAAGAGTTTGTTTAACCAAGATTTAGAGTCCTAATAATACTTCTAAATTGAGTTTTACCCAAGCAACATGCATATGTAAGTGTCATTTCTCTCTACAGAGCCCGAAACCAAACTCTTGGGCCTTAAATTACAATCCATTTGGGCTTTAAAGCACAATCACTGGTGCATGTCATTCTCCATATGAAAGGTCCCCATAAAGCTTTGAGGAAAAAAAAGGTGAAGACCGGTTTACCTATTCATTGATCAAACGTGTTTCTTCAGGGTAAATATGTTCAGATCTGTTAATTTACATTCTTGTTTTTCAATAATCATGAACTACGATCTGACATAGATCATACCTTCTTCGTTTTTTTATTGTATGCCTCCCTCTTACCTTCCCCAATTTACTGTGATCTGAGTGTGAAAACAAACCCACTTCTCCCTCTCTCTCTTTCTCTAAACATGTACGTCTCTTTCTTTATTGTGGCTTTTTTATGTACCTTTTGAAAAAGCAACTTGTGTTCATTGCACATGCACCATTATGACATGGTCCCAAACACCTTAAAGGGGAACGTGGTTTCATGAAACTTGATCGGATTCAAATCAGACCACGTTTTCTTATGATTAGTTAATTAGGACCCGGTTTCTATGCGGCCAAGCCTGCATGTATAAAAATTTAAGCCTATTAATAAATTTAGTTTTGAGATGGATTTTTTGACTTAATTTTTAAGGAAATGAATCTCTAACATGGAGATCATGAATATAAAAGAATAAGTGATTTTTAAAAATTGGAAATAATAATTCTAGTAAGAAACATTTGGATTGTTAGTTTCTATTGTTTTTAGATAAGACACCTACTTACGTTTTTTAAACATATGAAACACCTACTTACATCCATCTTTAAGAAGGATGCTTTACATTGTTTGGACCACATATATAGTCATGCAGTCCAGCCCACGTGAAACAATTTTCTAAAATAAATGTAAGCAAAACAAATGCAATGGTATCTAGAAATATTGGAAAGGGTTTTAATGAAAGGTCTTTGACATTAGCGCAACCTTAAAATATGGAATTACAGATGCACCTCAAAAATCTATCGGAAATGTTGTTTTAATGTTGACAAACGCTTTAATTGATCATCTCGATGTCAAGATGTGTGAAAAAAAAAAAAAGTTTTTGGGTCCCAGAAATAGTGCATCTTGCAATATATTTTCTAGACAGTCTATTTTCAAGATTTTCATGTCTATAGACCTACATGATTTTAACCATTTTTGAAATTTTAAATTTTCTAATTAGATATGAAAATAGATTTTAAAATAATTCTAAAAATGTTTTTACAACAAAATTACATATTATGATAAAATTTGAAAGTGCGCCTTAATTGGATTGTTTAACGTTGCAACCTTATAGAAATCGCACCCTAAAGAGAAAGGACATGCACTAATTGAAGAGACAGAGTAGTAGAGATTAATAATAAATTTTGTTTACTTTAATTTTTTTAATTAAAAAATTGCCTTTTCTCTAAATTTGGAGTGTGCATGTGCACGTGATCTTTGGTGTGTGCATGATTTTATTTATGTGTTTTCGATTATGCGCGTGGCGCTGGTTTTGAGCTCCAATTTTCGGTTCCGCGGCCCAATTATTGTATGCTATTGTTCAATGTTATGTTGAGAAAAAACTAGTCCCATGGTTGAGAACATGTGACAATAAGCATCTTCTATGGTTTATGCTTCTGTTATGGTGTTTATTTTACACTCACATATTAGCCATTTGATCTCTTTTAATTCTATCGCGAGATTTTTCATTTTAAAAGATTCATGTGTAAAATATGGTTTCCTACACTATCGCGGGATTTTTCATTTTAAAAGATTCATGTGTAAAATATCGTTTCCTACACTATCGCGGGATTTTTCATTTTAAAAGATTCATATGTAAAATATGGTTTCCTCATAAGATATCAGTTTGTATTTGGGCAATATTGATATAAGGTGCCTTATGTGGGCTGTCATGTCTTAATATTTAGATTTTTTTTTAATGGACTGCAAATTTACTTCATCCATTTTTTATTTTGCAATTTTTTATCTTCTAGCATTCTAAAATTTGCTTATTGTATATTAAAAAAAATATGCTAGGTTAAATTGGTTTGGTCTATGAAAGCTGGGTGATCCTTGTTTAAACCAACCCGGTAGGAATTGTTGTGTAACTGCCAAAGTGGTGCAATCATGAGAACTTGGATGGTACTAAAATATTTGATGATTCCCCAATAATAGTTTTTGTTTTTGTTTTTCTTTATTTTGTTAAATAAAAAATTGTATGAATCATCAAGGAGCCCACAAATTGGCGTTGAGCCGTTAAAGATATAAATAAAACCCAAAGGTAGGTGTAAGCATTGTAGACCAAGAGGGTTTTAAATCCAAATGAGTAACTTCTTCGACATCTATGATGTTTATGATTAACCAACCCAATGGTGGATATAAGGACTTGTTGTTCACTAATAGGAGGATATTTGCATATTATAATCTCGGCTTAAAGGAGGAGTTGTGATGATGCACCAGTTCACTAAAGGCACTTGATTTTAATATTTTACGGAATGTTAATTGCGCACTTTTATAGGTAAATACGGTTTTGTGAGTATTAATATTTGAAAATCATGGTAGCCCTAAATCCCTATGAACTTGTTGGATACTTAGCTGGAATTGAAACTCTGAATGGATCTAACTTCTCTGATTGGAAGTAAAAGATTGAGATCACTCTAGGCATTTTGGATATTGATTTAGCCTTACGTGAAGATGAATCTCCCAAACCCAACAAAGAGAGCACAACCAAACAAAAAACTAAATATGGAAAATGTAAAAGGTATAATAGGATGAGCATCATGATTATGAAGGGGTCTATTAGTAAGATTCAACAAGGTGTTATTTTTGACGGAACTGATGTTAAGAATTTCATGAGCAAAGTACAAGAAGAATTTGTAGGTCCTACTAAAGTCCTAACAAACACCATTATGACAAAGTTGCTGACCATGAGGGTGACCATAGCTTTGTTAGGGGTCATATTATGAAAATAATTGATATCACAATTCAATTGAAGTCTATGGACATGAAAATCTTATAGGGTTCATTTTCAACTCTTTGTCTGTGCAATATGATCAGTTCAAGCTTGCTTATAATACACAGAAAGAAAAGTGAAGTTTGAATGAGATTCAAATTACGTGTGTTCAAGAAGAAGAAAGATTAAATTAAAATAAACTTGAAGTTGCACATTTAACAGAGACTAGATCAGGCAGAAAATGACCATTTAAAGCGTCAAAAAATAAAAGTTCTAGGATGCATACAAATTATCAATAAAAATGGACTACTACTTAGATTCATAAACAAAATGATTAGCAAGAAAAAAAAGTGTTTTTTTCGTAGGAAGAAAGCACATTTGAAGAGAGATTACCTCAAATATAAGAAGTGGATAGAAAATAAAGATATACGTCTGCAGTCAGAGACTCATTGATCGAGAGCGGAGGTTTATGATGGTAAATGGAGTTGAAGAAGAAATAAAGGTGATAGAAGTAGTTAGATTAATTCTAGACAGTAGTTTTGTATTAAATATAAAAAATATTCTTTAATCTCACATTAGTATGAAAAGCAGATATTTATAATTTTAATTTTAATTTTAGCAATGGAAATTTCTTCTTATTTCATAATAACTATATTATGGGTTCTAGAAAATTATGGGACGGTATCTTTTATCCCTGCTTGAGTGTAATGTGAAACATGAAAATATAAATGAATTCTTCTTTATTGCAACATAGAATGCTATGACACATCCCAAGAGAAAGGCTTCAGACACAAGTCAAGTAAGGAGTATAGTTTATAACTCAAATTTCCTTGTGTTCTCTAAGGGGTGTTCAAAAGACTATTGTTTACATATTAAATCATGTTCTTGGTAAAGTTGTGCTAAAGTCCCTATTTAAAGTTATAGAGTAGTAGGAAGCCTAGGTTAAAACAGTTGTATGTATTGGGATGCCTTACAGAAGCCAGATTTTATAACCTTTTTTAAAAGAAACTAGATTTATGATTTATTAATTGTTACTTTTGGGTTTGTAGAGAATCTTGTGGATGAATCCATTTACCTCAAATTTAGTGGGGAACAAATTTACTATTTTGGTTCTATATGTAGATGACATTCTACTGCCCAGCAATGACATTCATATGTTGCATGACACAAAATTATTTTTGTCTAAGATTTTTGATATGAAGGAGTTGGATGAAGCTTAATGTGTAATTGGCATCAAAATTAATCGAGACAGATCACAAGGTATTTTTGGATGGTCATTGAGAGGGTGCTCAAGAAGTATAATATGCATAATTGTTTTCCAGTTATAGCTCCTACTATTAAGGGTGATAAATTCAACAAATTAAAATGTCCAAAAAATAATATAATATACATAATTGTTCTCCAGTTATAGCTCCTACTATTAAGGGTGATAAATTCAACAAATTAAAATGTCCCAAAAATAACTTGGAAATGAACAATATGAATAATATTCTTCATGCGTCAGTTTTGGGAAGTTTAATCTATGCTTAGGTTTGCACCCATCCAAATATTGCTTTTGTTGTTAGTATATTGGGTAGTTATCAAAGTAATCTAGGGCTAAAACATTGGAAAGTGGCTTAGAAAATAATGAGATATCTGCAAGAGACAAAGAACATTATGCTCACATAAAGTAAATCGGATCATCTTGATGTAATTGGATATTCAGTTACAGATTTTACTGTCTATCTTGATAATAGGAAGTCGATATCAGGTTATATCTCTATGATGGCTGGTGTAACTGTTTCATGGCAAAGTAAGAAGCAGGTGGTCATCACTTAGTTGACTATGGAAGCAGAATTTACAGCTTGTTATAAGGCTACTAAGCACGCCCTATGGTTGCAATTTACATATTGCTATAAGGCTACCAAGCAAGCCCTATGGTTGTGGAATTTTATTTCGAGGTTTTGGGTTGTGGATTCTATTTTCAAGCTGCTAATAATTTTCTATGATGATTCTGTTATTGTTTTCTTATCTAAAATCAACAAGAGCTCAGACAATTCCAAGAGGACCCGATTTCTATGCAACCAAGCTCGCATATGTAAAAATGCAGGCCTATTAATAAATCTATTTTGAGATGGATTTTTGGATTTAGTTTTGAAAACATGGAATCTCTAACATGGAGATCATGAATACGAAAAAAAAAGTACATTTTAAAATTTAAAAATAATAATTCTAGTAAGAAAAAATTTGGATCGTTAGTTTTCATTGTTTTTAGAATGAACGCCTACTTGTATTTATCTTTAAGATGAATGCTTTATGCTTTTTAAACCGCATATTTAGTCATGCGGTCCAGTCCGCATAAAACAATTGTTGATTCCAAACGTATAGGAATTAAAATATCCTGTTGTAAGGGAGAATGTAAAGAAACTTGTAGTTTCCATAGAACATATCATTATAAAATTGATGATCGTTGATCCGTTGATCCGTTGACCAAGGGTTTAAGTCCCAAATTGTTTGCAGAGCTTATTGCTTGTATGTGTTTAAGAGACATACGGAACACACTTGGTTTGTGGGAGTTATAATGCTAGCATATAGCATATGACACTCACTTAGTTTGATTTATGTATATGTGATGCATCAAAGTTCCTATTTTGGCATGTATATATATAAAGCTAATATGATATAAAGTTTTGGACCGCTTTTAGGTGGGATGTGGATTTTACCATATCATAAGGTTGTTATCCACTACAAAGACATCCACCATAAAGGTTACATGTTGGAGACTATAGAGAGTGATGGTGCTAATACTATAACTATGACATTGTGTTATTTATAAGTATAATTAGCCTTTATGATTTGGTATTAGTAATTTTACTTGTCAAAGTACTGATTTTGATAGTGTATTTTTCATTTGCTTGAATCGATGATGTATTATCAGTTATAATTATTATTAACCAAGTGGAAGAATGCTAAGAAATATTCCTAATTTATGGCCTAAGAATAATTATAGAAGGGTAACATGTCCACAATTTAAATGTCATGATTATCACATATAAATATAAGGATCATTGATACCCACCTCCCTCCACTCTCTCTTAAAGATAAACTCTTTATGATGGGTTAAGAATAACAAAAGAAAAATAATGTGATGGTCTCATCTCTTGCTTATTCTCAATAAGAAAGTTCCCATCAAGTTTGGAGGAGAAAAGATGTGAAGACCGGTTCACCCTTTTAGAGATCAAATCCGTTTCTTTATAGCAGGTACGTTCAAATCTGTTAATTTGCATTCTTGTTTTTCGATAATCATGAATTACCATCTGATATAGATTTATATATATTTTTTAGTTTTTTAAATCTGTAAGTCTATAGCTTATTTCTATAAAACTACCTAAATTTTTTTAGAGATAGAAACTATCTCAAAAAATTTAGAGAGAGAAACTACGTCATATTTTAAGTTTTAGAGAGCAATATATTAAAGTTTTAGAGAGTGAAACTCTATCAAATTTTAGATAGTGAAACACTATCAAATTTTTGAGAGAGAAAGTACATGAAATTTTTAGAACTTTATAAAAAGAAACTACTTGAAAATTTTTAAAGAGAAATATATCAAATTTAATAAAAAAAAAAAGACATTATGATGAAGAATACAATCAAAAGCATTTAACGGCAAAAAGTAAATAATAATAAAACAAAAAAACAATGCATGAAAATATTATGCATCCATATACCATCTAAACAACAAAAATCTATTTTATAAAAAATACAAATAATTTTTTCCATAATCTTTTTCCGTGGATCCAAAGAAACCCCAATGCAAAAGTCAGTAACCCCGCTCTTTGACACGTACTGTTTCCTATCGTACATGACGGTAACCATCCCAAATGACACTGGCGCCATGCCATATACGTGGGAATATACTAACCGTTCAAAAAAACAACGTGGGTATAGTACTAAACAGAGACAAAAAGCGCGTTGTTGGTAGGAAGAGTGGTGGAGAGAGAGAGAGGGTTGCAGCATTTTCGTGTAGTTTTTGGTACTCTGTCCATTTCTAAAAAGTGCCCACATTTTGGCCCTCGATGTGGGAAAAAATTTATATAAGGATGCAACCTTATAATGTAGAACTACGGATGCACCTCAAATATCTATGGGACAATGTAGTTTTAATGATGAAAAGCCTTTTGATTGATCATCTCCGAGATATATAATCATGAAAAATAAAAAGATTTTTAAGTCTAAAAAATAGTGCTTTTTACAACATATTATCTACACCATCCATATTCAAGATTTTCATATGTTTATAGATTTACATGATTTTAACTATTTTTAAAACTTAAAATTTTATAATTAGATATAAAAATAGATTTTGAGATAATCTTAAGAACATTTTACATCAAAATTATATACCATGATAAAATTTGAAGGTGAACCTTACCTTTATTGCTACGGATGCATCCGTATGCCAACTCCACCCCTCGATGTGCATTCATGATGGGAGATACTCGCTATCATATGATGTCTTAATGCCCTGCGATGTGTAAAAATTTAAAAAAATAATAAAAAAAAGTTGTTTGGTGCGTCCAAATCTGCATATCTTATTATAAGAGTTTTGGAAATCTACACCGTCTACCAACACCGGGTCTCTTAAATAATAATTATTCAAAAAAAAAGTAAAATCAACAGTTCAAATATTTTAACAAAAAACTATTATTTTTAGTTTTAAAATTTATTTGTTTTTATATATTAATAATCTCCATGTTAAAGATTATATATTTTTTAAAAACTTAAGATCAAATTCTATTTTAAAAATAAATTATTAAGGGGCACGCATTTCTAGATTTGAGTCTGTGAACTCATAAACCCTGTCCAAAAAATAAAGGGAGAAAAATATTACAGTAAAGGGAGATTCATAGTAAGCATCCTTTTTCATCTTAACTTGTATGTCGATTTAAAATTTTGCTAAGTAGGCCAAAAAAAAAAACTTTAATTGGTCCAAAAAAAACTTTGGGTTTCTCTCTCTCTCTAAACTCCACTCCATTAACATTCCCTCTCTTGTATCGTATTTATTAATTTATTTGTATTATACATTATGTAATATATTATTTTTTATTAGAGTTGTAAATAATTTTTTTTAATTAGATGATATTATAAAAAAACTTAAATTTATTCTAATTTGTGTAATTAAATAATTTTAAAATATAAATTAAAATTTTCAATTTCAATATATAACAAAAACTATAGAAACGTAAAAAATGCTAATTATAGAAATTTTTAGTGATAACAAAAAATGTTTACTATAATATTATAATTAATAATTAGGGAAAATTATGAAAAAAAATCCATTCTAGTATCCGTTATTATCAAAAGGGAAAAGTTTATATAAAGTTGCAACCTTAAAATGTAGAATCACATATGCACCTAAAAAATCTATCGAAAATATTGTTTTATTGTTGAAAAAACACTCTAATCGATCATCTCGACATCGAGATATATGAATATGAAAAAAAAAAGTTTGAGTCTCAGAAATTGTGCATCTTGCAACACATTATCTAGACTGTCCATTTTCAAGATTTTTAAAATTTAAAAATTTCTATTTAGGTATGAAAATAGATTTTAAGATAATACTAAGAATTTTTTACAACAAAATTAAATGTTATGATAAAATTTTAGATGCGCCTTAATTGGATTGTTTAAGGTTGTAACCTTGTAGAAACTTCACCCTTATCAAAATACGGAATACTTTCCCTTATTACTCGTATGTCTAGACTTTATAACAAATTTTTTTTTAAAAGACCAAACAGGTCAATTTCGGTTATTGAAAAACAATTTTTTTTTTAAATTTCCGTTTTTTCAAAAACCAAATTTCTTTATTTTCTAGTTTTTGAAAAACCAAATCTGTCGCGATAACATGTGATCCCCTTTGCTACATACAGACCAATCTGCTCACTCCCAAACCCAATTCAAAAATCTAGAGAGATAGGAAAAAGAACAAGGAAGTCTTAGAGAGAGAAAATAGTAGAGCAAGCACCTGAAAACAATCAATTCCTTCCGGCACAAAGCAGCAGCAACGTACCCCACAATTGAAAGCAATGCCATGGAGCCATAACGACATGGCCCAGCTGAAAATCACAATCTCCAATCAACAACACAAGAAAAACCATTAAAAAATTTACAAAAAATGACGATTAAAGGAAGAAAAACAATGGAATCGTGAAATTGTTCCTGGAATTGCAGAAGGGGAGGATTAGTAGGCAACCTTTAATCGATGGACGCATCCATCACAGGCCATCGCATAAGAGAGAGAAAGTACGAGTGTAACGATAAAGAATGCCATGCTTTCTTTGATTTGATGGTTCAACAAACTACAAATGTGAAGAGAATGAAAATGGGGAGGTTTTATAAGCAATTCGTGTGTGGATAGAAGTTATCAACATGGATAGAAGGGGAAAGAAACAGTGGATTATAGAAAAGTTCAAGAAAAATTCGGTTTTTGAAAAACCGAAATTTTAAAGTTTTTGGTTCTTGAAAAATTAAAGTTTTAAAATTTTTGGTTTTTCAAAAACCGAAATTGGTTTGATTTCGGTTTTTAAAAAACCGAAAATTAGTAGTTTCGTCTTTTTTTTTAAAAAGTTGTTATAAAGTCCAAAAAACCGAGATATAAGTAATAATAGAAAATATTCAGTATTTTGGTAATAACTGACACTAAAACGGATATTTATGTAATTTTTTCTAATAATTATACATTGATAACCAAATCTTATAATTTATTTATCAATTTATTTTCATTATAAAGTATGTAGTGTACTATTTTTTCTTATAATTGTAAATATATTTTTTAAAATTAGATCATATTATAAGACATTTTAGATTTGTTCTTAAAATACAAACCAAAAATTTTAATTTCAGTATATAATATTATAGTTAGTTAGGTTGTGATAATTTTGGATTAGTAAAACGAATTATTAAATGTTTGATGCTTTGATGTGGTACTAATTTCACTTTATATGAAAATTTATTTTTCTTATCTTATAATATAGAAGTGTTTTTTAATATTTTTAAATCAATATTATAATACTATATTATAATTAATAATTTTATAGATATCCAGATAAGAAAACAACGCCTCAGTATTCACCTATTTTTACAAAGTAATGAAAATACATAATACACCACTCCTAATTTATTATAGAAATTAAAAATACACTATTTTTAGAGATCTATAGTGACTTTTTTTAAAAAAATTGGGGCAGAAATTACCGATTAGCCCGATTCTCCAATCCAATCCACTGATTTGAAACAGGTGTGGGTCTAACAGATTCGTGTCACCGATCCACCTTTTTAAACATTGGTTTATAATGCACTTGCTATTGTATAAGGAATAATAACTTCGCTCATGTGGTCGCTTTTCATTGGTAAAACCTTATTCTACTCTCCTTTTTTTTTTTTTTATGTAACTTTTTCAACCCTAGGACCACATTACTTCCTATAGAAGTAAGAAGTTTTTATAGAGCAATCATTTCATGCAACTGTTGTATAGTAATATGATGGACCAACCTTCAAAACCTATGTTACGGCCATTTGCTTGATTCAAAATTTGAAATATACACTCTTTTCATTCTACTGAACATTCACAAAAATGTAAAAAATTTGAAAACACAACTTAAAAAGTATTTTTTTTAGCCCAATTAACATAGATTGTTCATTTTGGTGATATGCTTAGATCTAGGCCTTAGAACGATTTTTTCATTTCGAATTTTTTTGGATGGCTTTCTTATCATTAGATAAATAATGTTAAAAAAGAAAAAAATGATTTTGAGCTTCTAAAAGCTAAGATCTTGAAATTCACCAAATGCATGGTCTAGATTCGTTTTTGGAGGGGACTCATTTAGGGTTCAAATTGAATGATTTTTTTTTTTGGGATTGATTATTGAGATGAAGAGAGAGTGTGTGTAAAATTTTCGATCATACAAATACCACAAACATGGTTTTCTAGAAGTGTCGTTGCATTATACTATGATACAACCGTTGCATGAAATCACTGCCCGTTTTTATATAAAAAAAACCTTATATAAGGTGTCAATCTCATATTATAGCAGTGAGGCTAGGGGTGGCAATGGGTAAGGTTCGACTAGACCTAGACCCAGACCCAAATGTATTCGAGTCCAGGTTTTGGACTTGACCCAAACCCGACCCGTCAGGTCCAAAGGTTGGACCCATACCTGTACCCATTAGGTCCTATGTCTATCCCGTTGGGTCTCAGGTTTGGTCGTGTAAGGACCAAGGTTTTCCAGGCCATAGAGACACGCACGACAGTAGGAGTCTGATAAGAAGGGGTAACGCAGTGTGTGAAGTAAGAGGGGGTGAATGAAAGAGCAAGCGCCGACTGTGAAGAGAGAGAAAGAGCCAATGCCAGCTGTGAAGCGAGAGAGAGAGCCAGCACCGACTGAGACGAGAGAAAAAGGCACCGCCGGTAGTGACGAGAGAGAGAGGCAGCACCGGCTGTGAAGAGAGAGAAAGAGCCAGCACAGACTGTGCTACGCCGTGTGTATCACTGACGTGTATGAACAGTGAATGCCACTTGTTGAGTGCATGTTGTCTTGCATGCTACCTGTCTAGTTGCACGTCATCTGTCACCACTTGGACTGCTACCCCAGCCACTAAGTACTTAAGCCCTCTTCTCTCAGTCTCAGGCCATTTCACTCCCTCCTCATCTCTCTCTCTAAGACAAATTTGGAGAACTTGGAGAAGCCCTTTAGCTCACTGTTAGGACAACCATTGTTGGAGTTGAAGAAGGTTGTGGAAGAAGGATGTGGAGGCACAACACATTTATGGTAAGTGGATTACTACCTTGTAGGTCTCTAAGTGTGAGTTCGCCATGAATTAAGCATGTTAATAGAAGTGTGAGTGATGATATGCCCACTTTTATGCTGTAGATTTTCCAGCCACGTGATTTGCATTTGCATGACCACAATGAGCATCAATCCTCCTTGTTCGTTCACAAAAAGTCTGAAATTTTGTGTCCTTGTGTATCTATTGGAAAGTGGAAGGTTTAAGTTAAGAATTAGCAAAATTAGAGGCCATTTGGGTATCATATTAAGTAGTAATGTGTTGTGCTGTAAATTTTCAAGAAGGTTTCATGTTCTTGCAATCCACTTTTGATCTATCCAATGAGGCTCAATTGACCTCAAATCACTACCAATGGAAAGATATATGTGCCTATTAAAATCCTTATGTTCAAATCTTGCTCAAATTCTTTATGCATGTAGAGTTATGCTTCAAAATATACCAGTAGTTCACTGTGGACAGTTTCAGTAAAAATGGAGAACTGATGTCTCTGTTATCATGGGTTTTTAACTAACCAAGCGAAGTTCGTTTTCTTCCAAACCACTGCCATTTGAAATATTTATGAGTAAGATTGAAATCACATGTTAAGCACATTTCGAAATTCCCTCTTGTTTGGGAGATATGGAATTAATTTTGAAGACATGTCACTGCCTTTATTATATAGCAGATTTCAGATGGAATGCCTCCATTCTCTTGAACTTTTGAGGGGCCAAAAGAGGTCCAATTATTTTCAAGCCACTCTTATTTGAAAGATAGGTGTGTCTAGTACAAAATTGGTTTTGGAACCGTCTTCAAATTCTAAACAAGTCGAAAGTTATGACCCTAGTTGTGAGCGAACATCACTGCCTGGAATTGCAGGAGCTGCCATTATGTGATACTGATACTGTCATTATGTAATACTGATACTGCCATTATGTGATATTGATATTGTCATTATGTGAAACTGATACTGTCATTATGTGATACTGATACTGTCACTATGTGATACTAATACTGTCATTATTTGATACTAATACTGTCATTATGTGATATTAATACTGCCATTATTTGATACTGATACTGTTATTATGTGATATTGATATTGTCATTATGTGATACTGATACTGTCATTACGTGATGTTGATAATGTCACTCTGTAACATTGACATTGTCATTATGTGATTATGTTATATGTGTCATGATCGCTACGCAATGGGTCCTCCATTGGTAGTGGATACTGTGATTCCGCTATATGCGATTCTGTTATATGCGCCATGACCGCTACGCAATGGGTCCTCCATTGGTAGTTGGATGTTTGACTCTGTTAAGACTGATATATGTGATATGACCATTGTACAACGGGTCCTCCATTGGTAGTTGGGTATATTGTACCTCGACTCCTATGATATGAGTGGAGTCGAGAGGCGACTGTAAATAACAGGGAGGGTCGCCCCCCCTAAATTGTCATGGGCACTATGCATTGGGTCATCCAATGGTAGTGTAACGCCCTCTCGCCTGTGGGTGTAAGGAGAGGGTCGTGTCTTGCAAGGCCGCAGTCTATCAAAAACCCTAAAGCGCCCCTAGGATGTGTGCGTGAGTGAGGATATTACGAAGTGGGGCCTCCACTTGTCATTATCCTCTCTCCTGAATGAGGGTAACAGTCGCAAGAAACAGGATTGGCTTAGCCTGTTCGATGTGGCTTCTATTTCGAGAGTAACTAAATCTGTTCTACTTGTCTGAATTTAGCATTCTGTATGAACATCTCACTATAACTGTGATATGCATAAATGTGAATGCCATCTTGAAAACAAGTGATGCCCTGTTAACTGAATATTATACTCATTATACAACAATTAAATGTACTCTGATGTGTGGCCGTACTCTGTGAGACCAGTGCGCTTTCTGATGAATTATAGGCCATGTTATTATTTATATGCGTGTAGGCATGAATGCAAGGGTAGTGATCTACGTATTGGGCTTATATCTCACTACGTTTATTTTCATCTATGTAGAATGATAGCACTTGACTGGGGGAGTCGTGCAGTAGGGGGTGGTAGCAGGATTTTGAAGTTTCAGACCTATTTAGGATTTCTTTTTGGCCTAATGGGTGTTTGGTGGCATAGCCACATGTATTCTGTTTGATGTATTGAAATATCAGGCTTGTAGGCCTGGAACAATATTGTAAAGAATTTTGGAGATGGAATGTGTAGTTAATGGCTTTTAATTATTCAGTCTTTTGTGCTAGTTGACTGAGTTTTGTTTATTTATCGTGGTTTACTCTGATTCTTGCATTTATAACACGTATTGATGCCAATCCCACCTGAATGACGTACACGACCTCCGATCGCGATCTCGCTCTTTGTCGCCCTTCGGTTTGAGACGGCAGGGGTCAGGGGGCGGAGTCGTAACAGGTCAGGTCTATTGCCACCCTCACTATGAGCTTCCTTTTTTGTAGCCTACACTGGTGAACAACATAGTACTAATTTTTGAGGGATAGGCGATTAGAGAGAGAGAGAGAGAGAGAGAGAGAGAGAGAGACATTCGAGATCCAGAGAGAGAGCTATATCTCCAAGAAACTAAGAGAGGGAAAATTGCAGAGAGGGAGGATGGTGATGTGGTTTGGCCGTTTGGGGAACTAAGGGAAGACGAAAAGTATTGAAACGATTTTAGGGTTGGGGCTTTGGCCTTTGGGTAAACTTAAAATTCAGGTTTGGGTACTCGGACCTTGGACTATCTGCTTATCCTTTATTGGACCCAGACCCTACGCGTGCGTCCAAAACTTGGACCCGTGTCGGATATATCCGGGGGGTATGGGTCAGATCAGGGTCCATTGCCACCCCCAAGTGAGGCGTAGCTTAAAAATCCATATGAATAGGTTCTTGCGGTGTTTCAAAACCTTCAAATTGATCATCACAACCTCAATATATGTGAACCTAAGAGTAAAAGATTTCAAGTTTTACAAATGGTAAACCTTGTAACACGTTATTTGAAGCATCTATTGATAGGATTTTCAAGTGTTTATAGTTGTATACACAATTTTTTGAGCTTTGAAGTGTATAATTAGAGACGAAAGCTAATTTTCAGTCGGTGAACTCATAGAAATCGTGTCCAAAAAATGAAGGGAAAAAAATATTACAGTAGGGGGAAAATCTTGTATGTCAATGTAAAATTGCTAAGTAGGCGTTTGGGGACTAAATTTATAGCAGTGTTTAAAAAATCCCGATTTGGAATCAAGTGATCGGGATTGAGAATCGCCCAATGTGTCTCGGATCTACTAGTAAAACAGGATCGGAACGTAATACATGGGACTAAATTTATAGCAGTGTTTAAAAAATTCCGATATGGAATCAAACGATCCGGATTGAAAATCACCCAGACCACATCTTAGATCTACCAATGGAATCAAGCAATCCAAATTGAAAATTGCCTAGACAGTCTCGGATCTACCAAAACATGATCTAATCGGGTGTATGACATCACCGAATCACCGAGTCTGTGAAACTATATATTTTTTTAAACCCAAGGTAATAATCCGTTAAAAAGTATTTCTTACTCAATTGGCCACATGGCCCACTAGGTTAAAAAGATTTATAGAGGCTAAACCCTTTCGATATGGGACTAATCCATTCACCTTTGCAAACTTTGCCCAGGTCTTGCTCTCTCCCTCTCTCCCTCTTTCTTGGTTTATACCAAATAAAACTTTGGGTCTCTCTCCCTCTCTCACTCTCTTTCTAAACTTCACTCCATTAACAATCTCTCTCTTGTATCCTATTTATTAATTTATTTGTATTATATATTATTCAATATATTATTTTTTGCTAGAGTTGTAAATAATATTTTTTAATTAGATGATATTATAAAACAAAATTTAAATTTTTCTAATTTTTATAGTAAAATAAATATAAAATATAAACTAAAAATTTCAATTTCAATGTACAACAAATACTAATTATGAAATCTTTAGTGATAACAAAAAAATTTTATTATAATATCATAATTAATGATTATACATTGATAACCAAATATTAGATTTTATTTATTAATTTATTTTCATTATAAATTATATAATATATTATTTTTTCTTATAGTTGTAAATAATTTTTAAAAAAATTCTATGATATTATCAGATATTTTAGATTTTTCTTAAAAATATAAACCAAAAATTTTAATTTCAGTATATAAGATTATAGTTAATTAAGTTGTGAAGCGAATTAATAAATGTTTGATGCTTTGATGTGGTATTAATTTCACTTTATATAAACTTATTATTTTTAATCTTATAATATGGAAGTGTTTTTTAATATTTTTAAATTATTTTAATATAATATTATAATACTATATTACGATTAAATAATTATACAGATATCCAGACAAGAAAACAACATCTCAGTATTCACCTATTTTTACATTAATGCACCAGTCCTAATTTATTTTGTAAACTAAAATAGCACTATTTTTAGAGATTTATAGTGCTTTTTTGAAAAATAATTGAGAGAAAAACTGTGGATTCTCTGATTCGATCCATCGATTCAACACGGGTATGCTGTGATCAATTCGTGTCACTTATCTGCTTTTTTAAACATTGGTTTAAATAGTGTGCTCCTAGCTGTATAAGGAATAATAACTTCACTCATGGGGACACGCTTCATTGGTAAAACCTTATTTTACTCTCATTACTTCTAATTTTTTACCGTAACCTTTTCAATCCAGCGACCCAGATTACTTCCTAAACAAGTAAGAAGTTTCTATATAGAAGAGAGCCGTGATTCATGCAATAGTTGTATCATACGCACACCTTATATAAGGTGTCAATGTCATGAAGCGCACGTCAAACCTTATATAAGGTGTCAATCTCATGAGGTGTCAATCCTTATGTAATATGTAAGGTGTCAATCTCATGAGGCACACCTCGAAAATCTATAAGTATAAGTTCTTCTGGTGTTTGAAAATCCTCAGATTGATCATCTCAACTTCAAGATATGTATACCTAAAAGTAAAGGATTTCAAATATTAAAAATAATACATTTTATAACACGTTATTTGAACCTTTTATTTTCAGGATTTTCAAATGTTTATAGTTGTATTGTTCAATTTTTTGAGCTTTAAAGTTCATAGTTAGAGATGAAAACTAATTTTCAGCCACTGCAAGAGTTTACGACACCAAAATCACATCTCTCGACAGGATTTAGAGGTGTACCTTACTTCGATTGTTTAAGATAGTGCCTTATATAAACCGCACCCCTTCTATATTCACCATGAATGCCTCAAAAAATATTGTGCTAACAATAAAAAAGCCCGTTCAATTTTTCTGATGGACTGTTTTAAGAATTTAAATTATGTTTTGTAAAATTTTAATCGATGATTCCAAACTGGATCCAAAAATTTGAGCGGCGTCTATGCTATACTCCCTTGGGAGCTAGTATATTTCTACTCCCTTGGTTAGAATATCTACTCGGAAGGATTTTTTCAATCTGAAATTTTGGGAATTCCTTAATAATTACCGGATGATTATTCTCAAGCGAAACCTGAAATTTGAGTTTTCTAACACTTAGATCACACCATCTAAAAATTGGATGGTCTCTTTTGAATCTTGCAACATTATTTTTTTAAGTCCATAGTAAGTACAATTAGAAAAAAAATTTATTGAGGATAATCTATGGGCGGAAAAGGTTACACCAGGGACTTAAAATTAATTCTAAGTAGGGTTTAACTCGAGAGAGTAAATGGACATTCTACTTTTGTGTGAGTAGAATGTTTTTGGCAAATATAAAACAAAAAAAAAAAATTTTGATTAGTTTCTTTTCTGGGTAATTCAATGGGAAAGATAGGTCCCTACTTATTTTTTTCAAATAATTTAAAAGGTTCAAGTTGTTAATGAGGTGGTGCAAGTGGGAATGGAATTTTTAAGGCGGTGACTAGGATGTGGGGGTGCAATCACCACCACCGAGCCCCTTTCCCTTGATTAGGCTTTTTAATCGAGGGAGTAAATGAGTAGTATGGTCCCGTAGAAGTACAATGGTATAATAGAAAACGGAAGGGCCCGCACGAAAAACCAAGTTCAAAACAAAGCGAAGAAGTGCGGTGCACATGGAGAGAGTTTTAGGTTTCAACCAACTCAAGGGTGAATCAACGGTCTCGATAAAGCACCCATCAGGAGACCAAATCACAGCCGTCGAGTTCATTGAAAGTGGTTTTTAGCCACACAAAATATCTCAAAGACGTGTCCCCTCTCACTAACATGAGCAGCTACAACTAACCCCGTTGTCACGTGTGAGAGCACAAGTTGTTTGAATGTATGTTAGCTTGGCACGTTCCTCTGCCCAACTACCAGGCACCCCCTATATATGCACCCACAATCTCCTCCTCCCTTTTCACTCTTCACCACAGAGCTTTGAGCACGTTCTCTCTCCTCTTCCACCTCTTTCTCTCTCTTCCACAGCACCCTAAATACTCCACTTCTAAAGAGAAAAAATGGTGAACGTCGAGGCTATTCGCAAGGCGCAGAGGGCTGAGGGTCCGGCTACCATCATGGCCATCGGAACTGCGACTCCCCCAAACTCTGTGGATCAGAGCACCTACCCTGACTACTATTTCAGGATCACCAAAAGTGAGCACAAGACTCAGCTCAAGGAGAAGTTCAAG
>NW_006499920.1:693929-742103 GCF_000471905.2 Amborella trichopoda | reverse complement strand
GTACCCATTTTTTGAAAGAGTCAATTTTTTGTAAGTGTTAGTGATAATTGAGGCTATGACCATTAACTTAATTGAGGCTTAAGTGGTACTCCCACGGCTACCAAGCCGTATATTCATTTGCATATATTGTTACATATAATTCCTTCGAATTAGGAGCCAATTCTTAAAGAAAGTGTATATTATCTACAAGGTTATTATAGAAAGGATAGGTATAGTATCTTGTTTGTTTATGATATTGTAGGGTGCAGTATGCATAGAGCCGAGGCTCTAAACGATCAAAGTAGAGCCTACCTTTAAATATTGTCGAGAATTGTATTTTCAAGATTGAAAATATTTGTGATAGCTTTAAAATATATTTTTATGTCTAAATATAAAATTTAAAGTTTCAAAAATAGTGTAGATCTACTGTAGATCATGTAGATATGTAAAAATCTTGAAAATTGACGGTCCAAAATTGCATTACAAAATGTACTATTTCTAAAACTTGAAATCTATTTTTTTGTAATGTTCATGCATCTTGATGTCGAGATGATATTTAGAAGTCAAAATGACCTCTTCTAATGAAAGTTTTGGAGTAGGCTTTAATTCAATTATTTCGACTCTATATAAACTTTACCCTTTTTAAAAAGGTACCATATCCATGCTATTTGGCCTTTTTAAGGCTCATGAATTGGGAGTACAGTGAGACAACAAGGCATAAATGATAACGAGGTTGGTACCATCAACGAATGAGACAACATTTGAAAAGATGAATCAACGGTTGAGATTGAGGTGTGTATTCCGGTCCATTCGAGCAAATTAGAGATATTGTATATCTGAGAAACACGGAGGTATTGAAAATTAAGGAGTTTTTGGGTGACCTAAAAGGTGTCGCCTGTTAAAAAAGTACACTATCCATGATCGGGCCTTTTGAGACAACAGTGTATAATGTTTACGAAGTAGGTAGAATCAACGAATGAGACAACATTCAAAGAAAGTAATCAACGGATGAGATTGTGGGGTACTTATGCCTTCGAGAAACATTATCTCACGAAACCCGTTCTTTAAAGGGTAAGGCTTAGGCTCTATTTAAAAAGTGGAACCGAATCTCAAAAAGCTGCTAGAAAACGGCTTCCAATGCCTTCAAAGTTATGTTTGATCGTGCCTTCCACTGCAAAATTTGAACTCGAAATTATGTCCGTTTATGTCATCCCTCAAAAAGTTTGAAGGTCCAAAAATAGATAAGATATAGTAAATTAGTTAACATTTAGAAAATGGACAGTTCAATAATAGACACTTCAATAATAATAGGATAAATTTTATTTAGGGCATCAAAACTTCCTTTTTTATTTTTTTTTTAGATTCATAATTTTGAAGGAGGTTGGGATGATATGTTTTGAGAATCTTTTGGCATTAAAAATGTATTCATAGTGGGGATTTTGAAGTGCAGCTTTACTTTGTATAGTGAGGCCTATGCCTTATACATACATTTTCCTTCTTTGGTCGGAACTCCTATGGATGACTCTTAGACATTCTTACCCTAAAAGATATTAAGATTACAATATTAAAATGTTGTATATTTAAAAAATTCATCAGAAAAAGTTGTTTTTGGTATTAAAAACCCCTCTAATTGATTATGTCAACCTATGGATATAAAAAGAAAAAAATAAAAAAATAAAAATTTCAAGACTTCTTATAATTGATCATGTCAACATATGGATATAAAAAAAAGAAAAAAAGAAGACAAAAATTTCAGAGTCTAAAAAATAGTGTATCTTGCAGCATATTATCTAAGACTATCTTCCATTTTCAAGATTTTCGAGTTTTTATAGATCTACTTGATTTGAACCTATTTTAAAATTCTAAATTTGATAACCAAAGATGAAAATATATTCTCAAATCCAAAAATTTTGACATCAAAATTACATCTTATAAACAAATTAGAAATGTTTTTTGTTGTTTGATGTTGCAACATTATGCAAACCGCATTCAAAGATACACAAAGGTCTTTTTCCATTTGAAGGTATTTTTCAATGAATTTGTCAAAAAAAAAAAAAGAAGAAGGTATTTTCATTGAATTTTTGTTACCTCTTCTCTCATCCTCACAGTGTTGAATTTCAGGCGAGAAATCCATGATCAAGAAGCGCTACATGTACCTGACTGAGGAGATCCTGAAGGAGAACCCCACTGTCTGCGAGTACATGGCTCCGTCGCTCGACGCACGGCAGGACATGGTTGTGGTGGAGGTTCCGAAACTCGCAAAGGAGGCGGCGACCCGCGCCATAAAGGAGTGGGGGCAGCCGAAGTCGAAAATCACCCACCTGGTCTTCTGCACCACCAGTGGCGTTGACATGCCTGGCGCCGACTACCAGCTCACCAAGCTCCTTGGCCTCCGCCCCTCTGTAAAGCGTGTCATGATGTACCAAATGGGATGCTATGCTGGTGGCACTGTACTTCGTGTCGCCAAGGACCTCGCCGAGAACAACCGTGGGGCGCGAGTCCTCGCCGTTTGCTCTGAGATCACTGCTGTCACGTTCCGAGGCCCATCAGACACCCACCTCGACAGTCTTGTGGGACAGGCGCTGTTTGGTGATGGGGCCGGCGCTCTCATTGTCGGTTCCGATCCTTTGCCTGTCGAGCGCCCCATTTTCGAGCTCATATGGACGGGGCAAACAATTTTGCCAGACAGTAATGGCGCAATCGATGGGCACTTGAGGGAGGTAGGATTGACATTCCACCTTCTGAAGGACGTCCCCGGGATCATCTCGAAGAACATAGACAAGGCCCTGGTCGAGGCATTTGAGCCTCTGGGGATCAGTGACTGGAACTCCCTGTTCTGGATTGCGCACCCCGGGGGCCCTGCGATCCTGGACCAGGTAGAGGCAAAGCTTGGGCTCAAGGAGGAGAAGCTGAGGGCCACCCGCCATGTGCTGTCCGAATTCGGAAACATGTCAAGCGCCTGTGTGCTCTTCATCCTCGACGAGATGCGCCGCAAGTCAGCCCAGGACGGGTGCAAGACAACTGGGGAGGGCCTTGAGTGGGGTGTTCTCTTCGGCTTTGGCCCAGGGCTCACTGTTGAGACTGTTGCCCTCCGCGGCATCGCCACTGCATAAGCGCCACCGCAGATCCCAATTCACCACCACCACCACCACCATCATCATCATCATGAACATTATCTGTCTCTCTTAGGATCTTCTTATACGCTTGCCGTTTGAAGCAGTGAAAGTTGTGCTATTTCAGGGCTGGTGCATTGTCAAGGTTTCTCTCGGGGTGGGAGCTCTCTATGGGCCCAGAATCTCTCTTTTGTTATGAATTTGTATTTGAGGTTGTCTAAATAAGAATGTTATTCTTGAACAATGAGTGCTCTTTAGCATTCATATATTCAAATGTCACTACTTTTAGGTGGTCGAGACTTTTTTCGTGGAATTTAAGAAGATCAAATATTTTATTGATGTGCAAATTGAGTCAAAATTAAACTAATTTTGCTGGTAACCGCCTACCAGCAAAATCAGTTATTTGAGAGTAGGAAGCGGGCCTTGAAACACCATTCATCCAATTCCAATTCTGATAAATAAAAACAGGAGAATTGGGGCCGATTCTCCAGTCTGATCGCGTTACGGTTAACAAAGAAGCTCAAAAAAATAATAATAAATAAGGAGAGTTGGGGTAATTTCAAGATTTTTTTGAGAGTGATCAGTCATCTTTCCATTTGATTCGAGTGATTCTGTGTGGGATCAGTGATTTTCAAATCAAATTAATTAGTTAACTTGGTTGATGGGATCTTTTTGTTGCATGACCATTGTACCAATTACCACCAATAGTGATGTGTAGGCGGGACAAAAACTAAATAAAATATGTGAATCAAGGATGGGTATGCATTTAGTTGAGCACGTTACGTAACCATTTATGAGACATAGCATTGTACGTTTAAATCTAATATTTCCCAATTGTTTATATGAAAATATTATAGCTCGGGCTTGGGTCAAGACGGTGGTAGCAGCTGGACGTTCTTAGCGCTACTCTCAAGTTGTAACCCTATCAAACACAAAATGTCAAAATAAAATATATTATTAATTCATAAATATCTTACTTACAAGAAGCTTATCGCTGTCTTTACGAAGGGTTAAGCTAATAAAATAAATAAATAATATATGAAGGAAAAGGTTTATACAAAGGTAAGGCCCTAAACAATCAAATTAAAGCGCACTTCAGAAATTCACCTGAAAGAATTCGTTCGATACTAAACAACCGTCAATTCAATCATCTCGACCTATGGACATGAGAAAAAATAGCCTTCAAGTCTTGAAAACAATGTATTTTGTAATATATTTTTTAAACTGTCAATTTTTAAGATTTTTAAGTGTATATAGATCTGCTGATCTATACTATTTTTGCATCTTTAAATTTTATAATTAGAGATAAAATTAAAGTTTCATGCCCCCATAAATAATTTTGATACAGAAACAATATATTTCAGTACTATTTGAAGGTGTGTCTTACTTTGCTTGCTTAGAGCTTTAGCCTTATACAAACTGCCCCCATATATGAATTAGATTGAATATTACGAGACTATTTATCCTAGGTCTAAATTACTCCTATCATTTAGATGTCAAATTAGATTCTCTCTAACAATTTTGAAATAGTTTTTCTCTAAAAAATTCCAGGTAATTTTTCACTCTAAAATTAGATATAGTTTCTATCTCTATAAGTTTAATATATTATCTCTCTCTAAAACTTAAAATTTGAGATAATTTTTCTCCTTAAAAAATTTGAGATTTCTGCTCTTTAAAAATATTTTAAATAATTTTTCTATCTAAAATTCAATATAGTTTTTCTCTTTCTAAAAATTTAAGTTGTTTTCTCTCTCTAAAACTTAAAAATAAGAGATGGTTGGTTTCCCTCTCTAAAATATTGAAATAATTTATCTCAAAAACTTTTCACGTACTTTCTCTAAAATCTAATAATAAATTATCGCTTTGTATATTTTTCCTATAAGATAATTATAATTTATAATATGAAAAATATATGTTATGTGTTTATTTTATTTGACAGGGGTCCATATGTTATATGTAATGGTGGGGTTTTCATAAAGCCACAGGTCAAGGTGCCCCCGTACTAAGTAACAACTTGAGATGTGATGGGATTGTCGCTAGTGTGATGATACACGAGAAAGAGACTGAATGCAGCCGCGGCCGGACCAAAGATTAACCCTACCACTTGGATGCAGCACGTGATACACGAACCTTACTTATTGGGCCAAAACGTGTAAATTTGAAATAGGGTCAAAATCCAAAACGCAAACTTCTAGGCGAGTGCAAGTTTGATAATACATTTCTCTTGTTCGGTACCATGCTTTAAGACAAATTAGGATATTGTTTCACTCAAAAAAAAAAAATAAATACATATATATATATAATAATAATAATATTTTTTTTTTTTTTTTTTTTTAAAGATGAGACAATAGGTCCTTTTCCTTCACAACTACCCTCTACATGGTAACGACAATAAGAGAGTGGAAAAAATTCACATATATTTTCAAATTTTTTTAGTGGAAAAGTATAAAATGATATCACATATCTTTAATACAAGGTGGTCACATTAATATTGACTATTGGATGTGAAATTGGATATCTACAATTATTCTATTGACCAAGCTAAAACTTTAAAAGAAATTCTTTTGAATTTCGTGTTACATCCAAGCTATCAAATTTCACATCAAATGGTTGTGAGGAATTGTGACCACTTTGTATCAAAAGAAAATAGTCTCATTGTACACAATCACCTTTTTTTATAAAGCCGATGTAGTGTTCTTCTTTGTGCATACATTGTGCTCCCGCAGAAGCACTCTATGCATCTACTCCCTTGGACAAAATACCTAACTTCATTGATTTTTTAACTTAAAATTTTGAGAACCATACAGAAATTACTAGATGATCATTTTTTAAATAAAAAATTTTGAATTTTTTGTGTTGTGACACTTAGATTTAGCCCTTCCAAAATTGGATGGTCTTTATTTAATCTTGAAGCATTATTTGTTTTCTTCTATATAAAGATTTTATTTTTCATTTTTTTGTTGAGATTATTTTATGGATTATATCTCCTAAGCATATAATTTACCTGAGGGAATAAATACATAGTATACTCCCATGGGACTAAATAGTTATTCTCTCTCTCTCTCCTCATGTTCTCCTAGCCCCCCTTCCTCCTATTTGGTGTTGAAATTGCTGGATAGGTGGGCAATTGCGGTAAAAAAAAAGGGGGCGACTAGGGTGGGCTGCTCGTCATAATTTTGGCAAAAAATGGTGTCATACGATAATAAAGGGTGGAAATAGTGTCCTCATGTGATTTCCTCATATATGAACAATCCAATTGTCATCAAATAATTGGGATAAAGTTTTAAGAGTAATGATCCTATGAGACATTCCCATACTCATGTGATAACTTTTCTAAAGATCTGTATCAAATTTAATAGTGATCTTTTGGGGTCTTACACACATGGGTGTGGGAGGGTCTCATAGGATCATTACTCAAGTTTTAATGATAATAATGGTGACGATGATGACGATGAACCGTCCAATTC
Source organism: Amborella trichopoda (assembly GCF_000471905.2). Next base: position 735,544 of record NW_006499920.1, on the reverse strand, counting down.
TCTAAGGAGCCCACTTTCGACGTAGGTTCACTTAAAACTCAATTGGTTATAAAGTTGGGCAAGCTTTCTATGCTTCCCCTACAACATAAAACTTATATGCTTCCCTATATCCAACCGTCCATTTGAATGTATGGTTGAGATGGTCCCGATCACAATGTCATGTCCCTATATTATTTTATTTTTAATATTTTTAATACAAACTATTTTGACACCAAATTTTGAACGTCCACTCATCTCTTAAACTTGCACCTATAAAAAGTATTAAAAAATATTTTTAATAAAATAAAAAGATCAAAATACCCCTAAAATGTTCAATGGTTATTTTGCTCATTATATTTTATCGAAAAATTAATTTTTTTTTAGGTGCACCCCATTGATATGATGACACATACCAAATTTCACATTCATACAATATGTGGAACAAAAATTAAAAATGAAATACTCTGAGATGTTAGATCTATATCAAATGGTTAATGGCTCACTTGATCTAAATTGGACTGTTGGATGAGGGGGAAAGTATATATCTTCTAGGTAGTAGATGAAGTATAGAAACCTTTCCCTGTAAAGTTTAGCCCAGTTTGGATGCAACACAAAAGTAAAAGGCGTAAAATTGAAATACTTATCTATCTCAAACAATTGTTCTCATGTCTCGAGAGATTTTGGTTTCTTTTACTTATTGGGATTGTATACAATGAGACCATTCACCTTTAGTACAGGGAGGTCGCAATTATTTACACACATCCGATATGAAATCTAATAGCTTAGGTGTGTCACAAAGTTCGAGAAAATTTCTTTTGAACTTTGTGTTAAGTCAATGAAATAAATGCGACCATCCAATTTCACATCCAATGGTCAAGATTAATTATGACCACCTTGCAACAAAGATAAATGGTATTATTATATAATGGGTGCGGTTTGTATAGAGCCTAGGCTCTAAACAATCAAATTAGAGCCTAGCGCTTGATGATTTACATCGTTATGTCCTAGGCTCATTTCCTACCCAGGGTAGGGGCCCTCTCCCCCACTAACTCACCCAAAAAACAAAGGCAGTGACTTATTTTATTTTCTAATTCTTAAAGGCAATCCTATATATTTTATATTTTCTAATTTTGAAAGCATAGCGTGTTTTAAATTTGTTTATTCTATATATAATATTAAGTTCAATTTTGGGATACACATATTTCTCGCCATCCTATATCTAAAAATAAATAAAAAATATAATGTTAAAACAATAAAGCAATGTTCTCAAAAGGAAAGAGCTATATTTCAAGTGTTTATAGATTTGTTCGATCTGCACTTTTTTTTGTGTTTGAAATTTCATAATTGCGGTTGAATGTGGATTTTCAAGCCATCATAATGTTTTTGATGCCAAAACTATATCTTCTGGTAAAATTTAGAGATGCACCTTACTTGAATAGTAGAAGGTGGGTACCTTATAAAACCTCACCCTTTAGTTTAAGGAAAATATAGGAGATCCTATTTTATAGGAAACTACGTCAAAATAGTTATATGAAAGGATATATAGAGTATGTACGCATTGGAGGTATTCTTATACATAAAATATTTTGTAGAAAGAGAAAATTGATGAAAAGAAAAAATGTGAGTTTTCTTTAGTTCTTAGGTTGGTGTTTTAGAAAGAAAACACCCTTCTTTTAGGACTTGTGCATGAGAGATTGTAAACCTTTGTATTTTTCTTGCTTATATAATGTTTTCTGATTAGGGGAAGAGAAATTTCCCGCCATGTACAAGTATGCGATTTGTTGAACTATATAAATCTTGATACTTTACTTCCTTTATTTTTTGCATTATTGTTTTCCTCTTATTTTGCCTTAATCTCAGTTTTGCCTTCTATAATTTGTATCAGAGCCTTAGAGGTCATTTGGATATCTTGAAATATATTGTTTGTGAAATATACTACTGGCGTAATACATTACTGTGTAATATATTACATGCAAATGGATTGTTACTGTTTGGGTACTATTTAGATGCAACCTGGGAAATACATTGCTCTTACTTGACACGATTTAATATGGAATTGTCTATATTACACCTTAAATTCATTTATCTTTTGTACACACAATCATCCTTGTCATTTAAATTTCAAAATAGGTGGTTGTACTAGTGTCATTGAAAAATACAAAATTTCAAAAAAAAAAAAATATCATTTCATGACTCACTTCAACCCATCCAATTTGACATATAATATTTGAAAATGATTGTGACCTCCATTCACAAAAGATAAATGGTGTCTTTATAGATAGGATGACTATACCATGCTTGTCATGCTTCAAAGAATAATAACTTAATAGTGTGAATTAATATTGGTCATAAATATTGAGTGAACTATTTTAGTCACAACCTTTAAATATTGTTAATTTGTAGTTTAAACAGTAAATGGTGATGTATTTTAAAAAATATATATTGCGAAAATAGTAAAGTATTTTAAAAATTAGATTGAGATATTGAAAGAGGCCTATGCATAAATAATTTATCACTTTTTTATTTGTATCTAATCTCTAATCCCAAAAAATCCTGTTTTTTTTTTTTCCAAAAGATTTTATAATTTAAATAAAAATATAATTTATCACTTTTTTTTGTCTCGATCTAAACCCTAATCCCAAAAAAATCTTTTTTTTTTTTTTCAAAAGATTTAGTAATCATTATAATTTAGAGAGAGAGTACAGAAAAGGGAGACGCGAAGAGGGATAGAGAAAAGAGGCTGAGTAAAGAGGACTGGCGATTTCAGAAGGGCAAACATAGAACATTAGGTTTCATGAACGCAGTGCCTAATAAAGAGAGCGAAAGGTTGAGGAAGCAACGAAGAGGAGAGATAGTAGATTCGAGCAAAATGGTGGGAGGAGAGAAATTGATACCATGATTTAAAAATGACCTTGAATATGGAAAATGGGAGCTTGAAAGAGAGGGAAGTGGTATGCTTAACAGGTTGAGAGGTAGAAGATGGGGAGAAGTGATGTGCGCATGAGAGAAGGAAAATGGTTTTTTAAACGGGCTCAGTAGTTTACCCGTCACATGCTTAAAAGATTTCCCAGCCCTCCCCGCGTCTAATAGATTTCACGATATTTGGGAAAATGTTGTGTAATCTATTTTTCTTTCCTTATTAATAAATATACCCAAATATTATAAATCTCGTATTTCCTAGTAATCTATTTTCCTATAATATATTTTCAGGTACCCAAACGACCCTAAGGGACCCCTTAGGGTTTGAGATCAACAAGGTTTGTGGCAGCTTGCAGATCTTTGAAGATGGTTGGAGGAAGTTCAACCAACTATAAAATCCCCAAATTTGATGGTGTGAATTTCTCAACCTGAAAGTTGAAGATGCATACAATATTGGAGAAAATATCTTTATAGAAATCACTCGTATAACAGGGATCTGATAAGACCCAGAGAATTTTGACTCTTCCCAAATTCCAAATACTCTTTCTCAATTTTCTAAAACTTCGTCTCTTCTTTCTTTTATTATGGAACAAGAAGGATTTGTACACAAACATGGTAATATTAGATGTTCAAAAGTAATGAAGGAAGATTTGTATAAAGTCCCTTATTTAGAGTCAAGATTATTAAAATCAATAAGACAAATAGAGGTAAATATCTATGCAAAGGGTCAGGGGATTTGTCAAGTATTTTTATTAATTTTGAAAAAGATAAAGTTAAAAGATAAATTAGCAAAAAAATGTCAATAAGCTTATATTGGGCAAATTGATAGTTCAGTTCATCCACAATTTAACTATAATATAAAGCAGAATATTTGATATCTTTACTAGATGTTAAGCATGTTTTTTGGAAAAAAAAGCTTCACTTTGTCGATTTAGAAGTTTTTTAGCTAAAGACGAAATGAGTTATGTACAACCTAATTTTTCTCTCTGTGCAGATAGTGTGGTCTCATGTTCTAAATTGGATTATGGAGTTCATTTTCCCCAATATCCAAATTATGTAAATGAAATAGGAACATTTGTAAATAATGATGGTTTTATTATAGGTTTTCTTGCTATCTCTAAATATTTAGAATCCAACTTTTTAAAAAAATGAAATACATATTTTAATCAAGAAAACCTTAGAAATTTGATATTAGTTCCTCAAAAACCGTTCCATGGTATAGAATCCTCCTCATCTTTTCTTCCTCCTGTATTGCCTATTGTTTAGTTAAAATCCTCCAGTAAAATCTATCACTAATTAACCTAATAGTAGTTCAGCCCAAACAAAGATAGTTAGAATAATAAAAGTGGAAAAATGGTTGCGAAGAAAATCTGGTAAAGCCGTTGTTTTGCGATCGTGACTCGAAGGGCTTTGATTTGAGATAAGATTTGCTCAAGATGAAGGATGGGAAGACATCATGTTAAGACGATCAATAAGTCATAGTGTCCTGGTCGTCGAAAAATGGGGGCGACCTCCATAAATGGAAAAGTGACCAAACAGGATCCAAATCGAGGGATTTTCAATGCAAAACGATCACAACGACTTCTCCTTTGATTTGTGAAGAAAAAGAAGACCAAAAATGCAATAATGCAAGCTTTATAGAAGATAAAAAATCTCAAGTTTGTGGGTTTGGCCGGATTTTCGAAACCATAAACAAAGGCTGATTCAAACCTCAAATTTTATATCAAAACGATTGCCTCACGACAATCTACATTTCTATAACGTTAGATCACCCAAAACATCGCCCAAACACCGAAAATGGCCCCGACTCATATGGAAGGCAAAAAGCTCATTTTGGGGGACTAGTTTGTCATTTTCACATTTCTATTGAGGGGCAAAATGGCCATTTTCCCCTAAAAACGGGATTTAAGTTCTAATTGTATTTTCAATCAATTAGGTTACTTTTTGGGCATCCACTCATATTTATGGAGTCTTCTATATAACCCTAAGGGATTCATTTATAAAAAGTTGGTTGTATTAGAGTGAAATCAATTCAATTGTGCCCAACAAAGAGAAGAGAGCAATATTTTGTTTATGAGAGCATGCCCTTGGACCTAAAAAATATCTACACCCTAGGCTACAGCACCCCCCCCCCCCCCCCCCACCCCCACAATTCACCATAGACTATAAACTACCTTAACTATATACCCTAGACGATTATAATCATACACCTTTAGACCATCCTATCGATACACCTTAGGCCATCCTACCTGTGTACCTTAATTTACCTTATCCATACACCTTGAGCTCATACCCCTAGATCACCTTGACCCTCTATTCCAAAACATTAACCCCCTTCCCTCTCAAGGAGCTCTCAAGAAGCACAGGGACCGAACCTAGCTCCTCGGCCTCAAGCCATCGGCTCACCCTCTCTTTATGTCTCTCTCTCCACCTTCTTCTCCTTTGTTCTCTCTTTCTCTTTTGGGACAACGGTTAGTCTGCTAGCCCACTTCTTCTCTCTCTCTCTCTCTCTCTCACTATCTCGGTACAACAGCTAGGCTAGTCCCCAACCTCTCTCTATCGCTCTCTTGGGACAGCGGCTAGGCCGCTGCTCTCACTCTCCCTCCCTCACTTTATATCTCCCTTCCTCTCGTTTCTCAGACAACGGCTAGCCGTCCCCCATCCCCTCCCCTCCCCCCCCCCCCCTCCCCCTCCTCTCTCTCTCTCTCTCTCTCTCGTTACCTCTTCTCATGTCTCTCTTTCTCCCTCCCTCTTTTTTTCTCTCTATCTCTCCCTTCCGTTCCTCCTCTCTTTCCACCCCTTATCTCTCTTCATCCATTCAAACCAATCTTAGGGGGCTCTTCCGAAGCGTATTCCATCCAACTTAAAATCCGGTTGTCTAGCGACCTTGTGAATCCTCTGGGGTATCTAGGCCTCGTGCCGAATACCTTTTTTGTTGCCTTCGACAATACCTCCTAAGGGAGGTAACGCCTAAAGGTTGTCCGATCATTGAGTGGTCTCTCTTCCTTCTTCCTTCTTCCTTCTTCACTTCTCTCTTCTCTTCCTCCACTTTGATAACTCCTTGCGAGATTCCAAGGCGTATTCTATCCAGCTTAAAATCCAGCTGTCTAGAGACTTTGCAATTCCTTGGGAGCACCTCCTCTTTCTTCTCTCTTTCTACCTCCCTTCCTTCTCACTTTTCTTTTCCTACTTTGATTACTCTATATGAGGTTCCGAGACGTATTCCGTTCGATTTAAAACCCAGTTGTTAGCAATTTTGTGATTATTCAGGAGTACCTCCCCTTTTCTCTCTCTTTCTATCTCACTCCTATCTTCACTTCTCATTTTTCTTCTCAAACTCAAAATTGCTTTTTAGGGGGCTTTTCCGATGCATATTTTGTCCGGTTTAAAACCCAGCTATTTAGCAACCTTATGAACCTTCTTGGGTATTTAGGCTTCATGCTTAGTACCCTTTCTATTGCCTCTAGTAATACCTCCTAGGGGAGGTGAAGTCGGAAGGTTGTCCGACTTTAGAGTAACTTTTCTCTCTCTCTATCTTCCTTTTTCATATTCTCCCTTCTACTTTTTTATTCTATCTCCTCCTCCTCTTCTTGATTCCTTAACCCTCAAATCTCAAACTCTCAAATCCTCATCTGGACAAGTCAAGAGTCGTCACCTCAAGTCATTCTGCAAGTGGGCCCATGAAAGTAAAGAGTAGACACAAGGGAGCCAGAACCAAACCGAGCCGAGAGGCCAGGGCGACTTTTCGAAAGTGATCTAAGAGGGCTCGGCACTCATGTGTATCCTGACCCCAAACAAACGAGATAAACCTTAGTTCGTGTTTCTTTTCTTTTGTTGGTTCAAACCGTTGCATCGTTCGACCCTTATCCTTGTGGGCACTAGGGTCACCCTCACTCGCGTGAACCCAAAATGGGGGGGAGGGGGCAGCACACACATTTTTTCTTCTCTCTATTCCAGAAAGGTACAACAGTTTCTAAGAAAGGGTTTTCCCAGGCGATCGAGGGACTGCTTGAAAATCTAGAGCTGACCAAATACCTCTATCCAAGTATCAGTAAAAAGACCTCTTCGATCTTACCTTTCAAACTTGCTCTCCCAACTGAACAACACTATCAATCAACATCTTCTTTCCCCACCACTATACTGCAATCAGAAAGAGCAATTTGAGAGCAGTTGATAGACTCTCTCTAGAAGCGAAAACCTTATCAACCCAAAACCTTTAGGAATATCACCTCTTTCTTGGATGTCATTTTTTCTCTCTCTTGGAGACCCATCTCCATCTTGATCATAATCTCCAAAGGGTGACCCTCAAAAGGACGAGTATTATGTCTTCCTTGACTTCCTTGTATAAATATCACATTTTTGCTTCTCAAGAAGGCCCCTTTCCTGTTTACCATAATACCCTTAATCTTTAAAAAAAAAATATGGGTATGGTGATTTGGCTATCACCAAGCCCAAAAATCTCCACCGTGATAAAAAGCATCACCATAATTACATTACTGACCTGCATTGAATTGATTTCTTCTCACTTTCCTATGTTGAAGAATTTTCACAAATACATTGCCTTTGTATTTCTCCACCTCAACCCTTGTATCCATCCAACTTCGTTATTTATCATATTCTTTATTTAAAATTTAAATCTTAGCCTCGTTCACACATTGTGTTATGATATCAATTATTAGGTTCTCAAGAAACCCAAGCTTGTGGAAATAGGAATCCCAAATATTGGGATCCCACCCAAGATCTTGTATATAGTTGGATATTATTACGAAATAGGTGAATACAATCATAAATCGAGTGTAAGAAGTAATTCAACAAACATAATTACACAACAATAATGCAACATTTACGTAGTTCACCCCGTAGGGCTACATCCACGACTTCGACAAGTTAAAATCCACTATCTCAATGAATATTATAATTTTGGGTTACAAGTGATAATACCTCTATCTAAACATTGGTAAAAATCCCTCACCAAACTTCCCTTCTAAACTTACTCCGCCAACCGAACAATACTATCGATTAACATCTTCTTTCCCACAACTATACTGCTATCGAAAAGAACAATTTGAGAGCAATCGAGAGACTTTTTCTCTCTAAAAATAGAAATCTTACCCACTGAAAACCCATGATAATACCTCCTCTCTTGGACGTCATATCTCTCTCTTGAAGATCCCTTCTCGTAATGCCCAAAGGGGTGACTCTAAAAAAGATAAATAATATGTCTTCCTTGACTCCCTTATATAGTGATACTTTCTTGCTTCCTAAGAAAGCCCATTTCCTTTTTATCATAATACTTTTAATCTTCAGAAGAAAATATAGGTATAACAATTTAGCTATTACCAAACCCAACAATCTCCACCCTTGAAAGTAAAATCACCAAAATTGCATTGTCGACCTACATTGAATTGATTGTTTCTTTCTTGCCTCCATTGTGGAATTTTCACATACTCTTTCCCTTCATATTTCTCCACCTCAAACCTTGTATCCATCTAACTTCGCTATTCATCATTTTCATTAGTGAAAATTCAAACCTTACCACGTACGCACTTTGTGCTCTGATACCAATTGTTTGGTTCTCAAAAATCCTAGCTTGCAGAACTAGAAATCTCAAATGCAAGGATCCTACCCAAGATCGTGTAGATCGCTGGCTAAATGTAAAATAGGTGAATACATTAATAAATTGAGTACAAAAATTAAAGTAATAAACATAATCACACCACAATAACACACGACTTATGTAGTTCATCCCGTAGGGTTATATCCACAGCTTCGGTAAGTAGAAATCCACTATCTCAATGTATATTACAATTTTAGACTAGAAGGGATAATATCTCTCTCTGAACATCAGTAAAAATCTCTCATCAATCTTCCCTTCTAAAGTCACTATCCCAACCATGCAACTTTGTTGATCAACATCATCTTTCCCACTGATGTACTGCTACCGAAAAGAGCAACTGTGAGACTTTTTCTCTTTAGAAGTTGGAACGTTACCAACCAAAAAACCATGGAAATACTGCCTCTCTCTTGGAGGTCATGTCTCTCTTTCTCTTGGAGACCTATCTCCATCTTGGAGATCCCTTCCCATAATCCCCAAAGTAGTGACCTTCAAAGGGATGAATATTCTGTCTTCTTTGACACCCTTATATAAATATCACATTCTTGCTTCCCAAGAAAGTCCTTTTCATATTTAGCAGAACACTCTTAATCGTTAGAAGAAAATATAGGTATGGTGATTTGGCTATCACCAAACCCAACAATCTCTACCGTTGTAGCAAAATCACCATAATTGTATTAGGACCTTCATTAAATTGATTTCTTCTCAATTGCCTCTTTTATAGAATTTTTACAACATTTTGCCTTCATATTTCTCCATATTAAATTTTGTATCCATCCAATTTCACTAGTTATTATTTTCTTTATTGAAAATTTAAACTTAGCTCTATACACACCGTGTACTATGATACCAATTATTGGATTTTAAGAACCCTTATCTTACGAAACTAGGAATGCCAAGTATCGGGATCCCACCCAACGTTATGTACAAAGTTCGTTAAATGTGAAATAGGTGAATACAACCATAAATCGAGTGCAAAAAATAAAATAACAAACATAATCACATTATAATAACATAAGATTTACGTGGTTCACCCCGTAAGGTTCCATCTATGGCTTCGATAAGTAGAAATATATTATCTCAATGAATATTACAATTTTGGGTTACAAGAGATAATACAGTGTTCTAAACATCGGCAAGAAAATCATCATTGATCTTCCCTTCTAAAGTCGCTCTCTTGACCAAGCAACACCATCGATCAACATCTTATTTCTCTTTACCGTGCCCCTACCGAAAAGAGCACCTTGAGAGCAGCTGAAAGACTTTCTCCCTCTAGACGTGTAAACCTTACCAACCCAAAACTCATAAGAATAATGCATCTCTCTTTGAGAATATATTTTTCTCTTAAAGACCGATTTCTATCTTGGAGATCCCTTCTCATAATCCTCAAAGCGGTGACCCTTAAAAGGATGAATATTATGTCTTCCTTCACTCCTTTATATAGAAATCAATTTCTTGCTTCCCAAGAAAGCCCCTTTCAGTTTCTAGAATTTCCTTTATTTTACATCGGTATACTTTTCCTTCTAAACTTTTGCTTTTATCAGGAGTTTTTTTTCTTCAATTCAAGTCGTGAAATGTTGTCAAAGTCTTGTTGGTGAGAGATCATGGGACCAATTATGTTTTGAATCATTCTAGTTTTTCTGTTGATTTTTTTTTTTTACAATAGTGCATAATTTTATTAATAAAATAAATACAATGAGACCATTTACTTTTGATCATGAATGTCAAAATTAATTGACGATATACAATTCCTTTTATTAATGGAAGACAAATTACAATGAATTACCAAAGGTACATAAGAAAAGACTACCAACTGAGCCAAATGCACTCCTGCTTTTGCCAACGTATCCGCCATCTCATTCGCCTCCCTATAAACATGATTAAACACAAATATATGTGGTCTACTTAAATCCAAAACCTCCATCCACAATCCCCTCAAATTCCATGGTGGTCTACCATTTTTATTGCACCAATTAATTACATTTAAAGAATCCCCTTCCACCATCCAGCAAAAGCCAACACAACTCTCTTAATAGCTTAAATCCTTGTAACATTGCTACCAATTCAACATTATTAATTGTAACAATACCACAAGGCCATAATAAGTAAATGCCACATTGCGTACAAAATTACAAGTGGCACCTCTTACCCCAGCCGGTCTTGGATTCCCAAAAGAACTCTTATTAAAATTGAGTTTCACACACCCATTCAGTAGAGGCATCCGTCTTCCTTTTGGTCTTGCTTTCAAAAACAACTGCGGAATAATGTCTTTGAGATTTAGAACCGCAGATACCCCATCACCTTCTTTCATATTGGATTATCAAAACCATATACTGTGAAGGATCCTATCTTTCAATTTAGTAAAAACATAAACTCATCCCTTGAAAAGTGTGTCTACTCCTCTCCAACGACACCTCCCATAGCAACGCCCCATGAAATATCTCCCAAATAACCATACCTTTCTTAGGCAAGCATGGCAAACTTAATTGATCAACTATATTTATACGCCTAAAAGGCAGAAGAGAGAACAACCCATCAAATTCAAAGCCCACATCTAAAGCCGATAAGTAAAAAGGCAATGCAAAAATAAATGATCATCAGTCTCTTCATCCTCCATACATGTAACATAGATATTGACAATCGACTTCCCTCACATTATCAACAATTAGGACTTTGTCTTGAGATAAGAGTCTTTCAAACCTGGATGCATCCATATGTGTCGATCATGAAAAAGAATACAATTAATAAACAAATTTAATGGAGAACATTCCATCATTGGACAACTCCTAAATCACCTTATCCTTTTCAAAAGATGGAATATATACCCCTTCCAAATCAATCAACAGATTAGGACATTAAGAGATAAGCATATATGAAATTATGTTATAAGCAAACGGCAAACACCAATTCATACGATGATCATCATTAACAAATGCCTCATCACCTTCAATACCTAGTTTGTAACTTTATCAAACAACTCTCTTAAGAGGCCTATCATCGATCCATTTATGGGACAAAAAATTAATCTATATTCCTTTGTCCAAGTACCCATTTAATATTCTTCAATACCAAATGTCTTTGAGGGAAAAATACCATTCCATATATGAGATTGAAAATATCCTCCTCTACCCCTGCTAATATAGCTATTATTATAAGTCCCATACTCAGAAACTAAGGCCACTTTCCAATGCTGCTCACCCTTATTCAAAGATCTCCACCTCCAGTTTGGCAATAGTGCCTGATTCACCAGCTCCAATCTCTTAATTTCCAGCCACCTTCCATCTTTTGGGTACACTTTATTCCAACTAACTAACTGTTGGTATGTCATGCAAAAATCACTCCCATATGACATTCTCTCTTTCATGAGGGGTATTTACATCTTAGAAGAATGGCCTTTTATGGAGGCATATAAAAGTTAATTTTAGAGAGAGAAAAAATAAAAAAAGTATAGAGAAGTTTTGGGAGATAGAAATTAGTGGATTTTTGCACAAACCTTAGCACTATTGTGCTATTGTATTAAGCCATATTTCATCAGGATTTCCTTGCGGCGGTATTAGTCAAGGGCGACAAAGCAAATAATCGATTGATGGTATTATTATGGTAGGAAAATAAACTTGAGCTTTCTTTACCATTATATGAAACATCTCTACAAATCACAAAGGTGAAAATTTCTTCCATTGATGGTGAATCGTTTCGGTACCGGTTGGCCCGTGGATGTAGCCCGATTTTGAGTGAACCATCTATATTGTGTTTATGGTACTTTGATTCTGGTTTGTAATGTGTAGTCGTGTCATTAGAGTTCTTATTTTACTTTATCTTGATTTCATCATATTTTTGCCAAATTTCCTACAGCATACATTTGATTCCTGGGTGTTGGGTTTCAAAGAATCAATAAGCCAGTAAAAGTCAAGTTGGTTTCTAAGTGTTAAATAGCCTTGGTTCCCAACAAGTGGAATCACAACTCAAGGGAAGTATGCAGTAATTTTAAAAAAATGACTAACAAATTTGAAGTATGGAGGTTTGATGGAAGGAATGATTTTGAACTTTGAAAAATAAAAGTTCATGATATATTGACATATTAAAGCCTTTAAAAACATGACAAGGAAAATTCAAGAAACTGAAAAGTATGAAGGATGATGATTGGGAATAAATTATTAAGAAGGCACTCGCCACAAGTCACTTGTAGCTAGCAAATGAAGTATGTGGCGGATTTAAAGGTAAAGATAAAAAGCTTGTACCAAACAAAGTCCCTCACCAATCAATTTTCTTAAAAAGAAAATTGTATTATTTGAGGATGAGAGATGGTACGAAAGTCTCAAAACGCTTTTATGAATTCAACTTAAGAGTGTTGGGGTAAACATGGATGAGGAAGGTAAGTGGTGATATTACTTTGTTCGTTATCTGCATCTTATGATAATCCTGTTACTACCTTGAGTTGTAACAATGAATAATCCCTCAAAGTTGGATTTGGTTTGTAGTGCTCTACTTGCCAATGAACTTCGAAAGAAGTTAATGATGGATGATTCAATGGGCTCAAGAATAGATGTACTTATGGCAAGATGCCGGTAGGATGAATGAGTTAGTTCGTCAAGAGATTCTTCAAGTAGGCGGTCAAAGTCGAGAGGGTCTTATGATAAAAGAGGTTGTTATTATTGTGTCAGGCCCAGCTACATAAAGAAAAATTGTTGGAAAACAATTTAAATTCCTCAAAGGGTTTCAATTCAGGAAAAGAAGATAAAGGTGATGCTAAGAATGAGGCTCAACCAAGGTGAATAATCAATATTCGGTTATATTGAAGATGGGGTGTTGATGGTGGAATGCAATCCCATGTATTATCAAAGTTCGGTTCTTGATAGTTGAGCCACACATCATATGCACCCACATATATTGTGGTTTGATGCACATGAGCCATGTCATGGTGGTTTGACATCAGTGGGATATAATTCAATGAGTAAAACAATCAGAATGAGTTTGATTCGCATAAAAATGTATGATGGCATGGTTTACACACTTGAAAATGTGGGACATGTATCAAATTAAAGAAGAGTATGATTTCACTTTCTTCTCTAGATAAGGAAGGTTACAAATTTCCCGAGCAAGGTGGAATGTTTAAATTTTCAAAAGAGGCTCTAGTTATGATGAAGGGGGACCGGGTAGAAAACTTGTATAAATTATTGGAGATCACAATTATAAATAAAAAGGTTAATTTGGTTGTAGAATAAGAAGTTTGGCAAATGACACATGCTTTGGCAATGGAAGATCTTGGTAGCACAAAGCAAGATCTTGATGATGATATTTGACAAGGTTGAAAAATTGAAGATTTAGAACTTTCACAAGAAGATGTGAACCTGGAAATACCTCATGAATTTTTTTCAAGGCAATGTTCAAAGTTTGGTGAAGGAAGGACTGATGTGACTAGAGTGTTATATATTACTCTAGTATTGATTTTGGTAATTACCATGGTTTGTGTAAGATTTGTTATTTCACTTGTTTGTGATTTTCTTGATTGGCTTGTGTTTAGCTATGAAGAAAATTTTGGAATGGAGTGAAATGGATACTTTAAAATTTAGAAAGTATGTGCAAGCATTGTCAAGGCAATGAATATGGAGAAGGCTTCGTGGGAGAGACTTATGAAAGTGATCTCGGTGATATGAGATCAATAACCAGTTGTGCTTATAGGTGTGTAGAAAATGATTCACCAAGGGCATGGGTGAAGGTAAGATAGCTTTAAGAACTCAATGATGAGAGCATTGAAGAAGGTAAAGTTTGCATAAGAAGAAGAAGCACGAAAGAAGATTTTCAAGCATGCTCATAACAGATATTGGGCTAAAGAGCTTATGGCAGTGGCTAAGTTCTCTAGGTTCTTCAAACACAGAATAACCATATATTGTTGGCAAGTCAATATATGATTTTACATCAAGGTTGGGATTATTGGGATGTGCTGACAAAATCACTCCCATATGACATTCTCTCTTTCATAAGGAGTATTTTCATAATAGAATAATAGCATTTTATGGAGGCCTATAAACGTAAATTTTAGAGAGAAAAACATAAAAAAAGTGTACAGAAATTTTGAGAGGCAGATATTGGGAGATTCTTGCACAAATCCTATCACCATTGTGCCCTTGTATTGATGGTGTTAATCAATAGAGACAAAACAAAAAGTCGAATGATGGTGTTATTATGGTAGGAAAATCAATATGAGATTTATTTATCATTGTATGAGGTGATCTCTACAAAACCCACAAATTTATAAATATTTTCTATTGATACTGAATCATTTCCTTGTTGGTTGCCTTTGTATGTAGTCGGTTTTAAGTGAACCACATATATTGTATGTTTATAGTGCTTTGTTTATGATTTACAGTGTGTTGTTGTTCCATTAGAGTCCCTATTTTACTTTCTCCTAATTTCATTATATTTTTACTAAATTTATTACATCATATATTCAATTATTGGGTGTTGGAATTCTTGGATTCAATTTACCGGTGAAAAAAGAGTTGGTTTCGAGGTGTTAGATTTGTTGTAGTGGGGGTTCATCGTAACAAGAGAATAATTAAGATAGCTTCGGTTCCCAACACCAAATGGTACTTCCTCTTCCATCGAATGTACCCCAAATAAATTCCTAATAAGTGTTTCAATTTCATTGAACAAGAGTAGGCATATGTAAAAGTGATAACATTTATATTATGATTTGAAAACTCATGTTCATAATGATTTGAATCTTCTAAACATACTCGAGGCTAGAGATGTTAGTTTGAAAAAAAAAAAAAATGCATTGAATCGAATGAACCCTCCTAAGTATTTCAATTTCTTTGACCACAAAAGATACCATATGTAAAAAAGATAACACTAATGATTTGAAAACACATGTTCATAATGATTTGAATCTTCTAAACATGGTCGAGGCGATAGATGTTAGTTTGAGAACAAAAATTCGGATTGAATCGAGTGAACCAAGGATGAGGGAGTTGAACGAAAGTGGATCCTGCGAACCTTTATATGTTTTTACTGTGTTAACAAGTAAAACTGAAATTTCTCCAAATAAAAGGCAATAAAACGGAAATTTCTCCAAATAAAAAGACTACTACCTACTATCATTGATAATTCAAATGGGCAGGTACTTTATTTAGTATTTTTGGGGCAGACTTCATGGGTTCAATGTCTTTTTTTTTTTTGGTAATTAAGTGATGGGAATTGAATTTGGGATGTAGCATTGCGTCACATCAACAGGCTAGCCACTTAAGCCCAAGCCCAATTTTTGGGGTTCATTGTCTCCTACCCAAGTCGATATATCTACCACCAGATCAAACCCTATAGGATAAGTGCCCTTAATATTCTGATGATCTATATATGAAGCAAGTCCTTTTAATTTAAGGGATTGTATATAATGAGACCATTTACTTTTCGTACATAGACGTCACAATTATTTATAATTATCCGATGTGAGATTTGATAGCTTGGATATGTCACAAAGTTAAAAAAAATTTCTTTTTGAAATTTGAGTTTAGTTAATAAAATAACTGCAGCTACCCACTATTACATCCAAAGGTAAAAATGAATTTTGATTACTTTGTACGAAAAGTAAATGATCCCATTATATACTTTCTTTTTATTTAAATCAACTAAATGAGAGTGGTTTCCATGCTTCAAAATCATGAAAATAATGATGGCGATTTAATGCTTATTAGGAGCAATTATGAAGAAGGAAAATCTATCAAATCACGTCAACATTCGATACCTCACTAAGTTCTTTTGATATAATTTCAAATAGCCCATCGAAAAACCAATCATCATAGAGAACGTGTTCCAGGTAGAGGTGGCCTAGGTGGCTAGGTTCACACTACACATCTAAAATTCCATTTTCATCAGATCCCCAATTACAACACTAATTAAAACAGAAAGACAAAATCATTATGGGTCACAAATTGTTAGAAATCGTTGGATGGGTGCAAACGTTATATAGTTGATATCTAATGGGTGAGCATATGAAAATTTGGGTCACTTTCTGTCTTTGAAACTGATATTTAAGGTGGGGGAGCATTACAATAGAGACCAGGTATAAAGAGGTTATAATTATTTATAGAGATTGTATACAATGAGACCATGGTATAGAGAGGTCAGAATTATTTATAACCATCCGATATGAAATATGATAGCTTGTGTATGTCATAAAGTTCAAAAAAATTTCTTTTGAATTTTGAGCTTGTTCAATAAAATAAATGTAGCTACCCAATTTCACATCCAATGGTCTAGATTAATTGTGACCACCTTGTACCAAAGGTAAATTCTCTCATATATTGTCTTAAATCACATCTGCAACATCTAGTAAAACAAGCACTCTATAAGGAGCTCCAATGACTCAGTGCTAAAGGGATTAAATGTCCATTTGAGTGAAACAAACCGGAAAGAGAGAAGATGGAAGTAAAGGCACTAAATTTTGAATGGAAAAATTTATTTTTGTTTGCAAAAGGAGAACAAAGGGAAAAAGGGGTGTAATTAAGTGGGAAGATTATCAAAATACCAATGTGAAATGAACAATTTAACATTGTATTGTATAATACCCATAAAAATACACATGAGTGCATCTTTCATAGGCATAAAATGCTAAATAGTGCCAAAAGTATAAAATGCTCAATAGTGCATCTTTCATAGGTATTTTGATAAAAAAAATTTAAAAAAACTCTGTACACATTATTTTTTATTGGTGTAAGGGAATCTTTATTGGGTCATAGGAAAGAAAACAGAAGATGTACACATAAAGTTTACCACTATATGATTAGTATGAGAGAGATACGGGGATAGTACCGAATCTCAAGTGATATACAGAGGGAGAGAAAACATAAAAAGGGAAAAAATCGCCTTTTACAAAGGGTCAAATCCCAATTAATATTTAAAGAGTTATATTTTTTTTTAATGTGACTTAGTTACCTTATATGAAGAAACAAAAAAAAAAAATCTAGATTGCCTTCTTCAAGATCAAAGAGGAGGAACAAAGACATTTCAATAATTTGACCACCCAAGAGGTCCCAACTAAATGACAAAAATGCCCTTTCTTATTTAGAGGTTGCAAAAAGGAATACATTGTTCAAGATAGTAATGAGAAGCAACTAGGGGTATTTTTATTATTTGATACACAGAGGCCTTGCATGTATCAAATGACATAATTTATTTTTAATTGTTCTTCATAACTAATTTTAAACTATGTATTCCTTATTTGCTCCCCTAAACAAGTAAAGTTATTTTAGTCATTCAATTGGGAAAACGTGAGGGTCAAATTATGGAAATGCCCTTTCTTTTTTTTATTCTCAATCCCGAACAATGGTAATTTAGGAATATTTTAAATTTTTGTAAAAAGTTATCTAAGTTGAATGAAAAGGAGAAACCAACCTCTTAAATATTAATTAAGATCATTTGAAATTTTCAATTTTCTAAGAGGTTTCAACCCCTTATGACATTTTCCCAAAGGTAAAAAGGAAAGAAGAAAGGATTTTAATTAAACCATAAAAATTAAAGATCATAGTCGTCTAAAGATTCGAAACTCTATTCCATAGAATCCCAATACATTGTAATTTCAATTGCATTGAATCATGGTTATTTTGTTTGTCACCTTGTTATTTCAATGCCAACCAGTTTTTCTAGTTCATAATTGAGTGGTCCGTATTGGTGTTGGAATGTATCATGAATTTAAATGTAGGCTCCTAAGCTCCTTGTCTTTGAGAGAATTTTAGGACCCAAAATTTTGAGGATTTAACGAATTCAACCAAAATAAAAATAAAAATTCCTAATTGTACCCTCTAAGCACTTGAAAAGAATAATGTCTCAAGATGAAAAGAGACAATCCAATTTTCAGATGGTCATATCCAAGTATTAAGAAACTCCAATTTCAAATTTTTTCTTTTTTTAATTAGTAGGTGGTTCTCAAAATTTTATATTGAAAAAAGGAAAATTATTTCATGCGGGTTGGACCACATTTCTATATATGTGATCTAGAAGTATAAAGCATCTATCTTAAAGATGGATGCAAATATGTGGTCCATCTAAAAATAATTAAAGCTAACGGTCCAAAAGTTTTTTTAATGAAATTATTATTTTTAATTTTTAAAATTTATTTATTTCATCATATTCATGATCTCCATGTTAGATATTACATGTCCTTAAAAATTAAGTCTAAAAATCTATATTAAAGATAGATTTATTAAGAGGCCACATTTCTATATGTGCGGGCTTGGCCCGCATGCTAACCGCATCTGACGAAGTAGAAGTCATAGTTTACGTGCCGTCACCTGCGATTAGATTTGAAGTAGCGTTTGACTTTCATAACTTCATTGATTTTCCAATAATAATTGGGTCTTCAATCCCGCCATTTTGCAACGTTCCTCCAAATTTTCTAAGGGAAAAGTTTATACAAAGCCGAGGCTCTAAACAATCAAATTAGAGCCAACATTAAATATTTCACTATAAGAGGTTGTTTTGATGCTCAAATATTCTCAAATCGATCATCTCGACATCAAGATGCATGGACATGAGAAAGAAAAAAAAAAGGATTTCAAGGATTAGAAATAATGCATCTTGTAACACATTTTTAGATTGTCAATTTTCAGGATTTTCAAATTGTCATAGATCTGCTTGATCTCCACTATTTTGGAAGCTTTAAATTTAATAATTGAAAATAAAAATATATTTAAGGCTATCACAAAGATTTCTAGTATTGAAATGCGCTTTCCTTTGATTGTTTAGAGCCTTGGATCTATACAAACCGCACCCAATTTTAAATGCTCTAGACAACATTTCAAAGTTATTATGCACCACCATTGCACCATGCAATAATAAAGGGCAACTTAGGGGTGGCAACATATGGGGCACGGATTGGGTTCTGTTGGACTCGGACTCGACCTGACGGGTCCAAAAATTAGCCCTTGCCCGTATTGAGACTATGACTTCTTTTTTTTCATCATATATCCATATTGTTGGCAAGAAGATTACAATCACCCGCCATTAAATTTCAAGCTTTCTAATTTGTCATTCAATAGCTAAAGATGGCTATGAGTTCTTATTGTATGTGTTCCTTAATACGCCCAAACGAATAAAGCTTAAAGTAAATTAGTTTATCTCCAACAGTTTACGTGTATAGGTTGGGTTCAGCTGGACCCAAACCCGGACCCGAATAGTGTTCAGATCAAGGTTTTGGACCTGGACCCTAAAAAATCAAATGCTCTAGATAGCTTATTGGAAGCGGCCAATCGCAATTTGTTTAATTACAGTTTTAAAATCCTTTGCATATATGTCTCGCAATTTTGTGTATGGAATGTGACATGTGACTGCGGGGGCGGATCACACATCTTTTCTTTGTGGCGATGCCCCAGATTACCAAATCAAGCAATGACAATAAATCCGAAAACTAAAGATATTAATATTAAGTGGACTTTTGCAGAAAACGAAACATCGGAAAAAGCAAATACCAGATATCAAAAATTTGGCAAGCTAAAAAATCATAAATATATCGGATTTTGGCTTAAAACAATAGTGGAGAAATTTGATAAATGTAGAAAACATAAACAAAGTTACAGTTTGTACAGAGAGTAGCATACAACGATTTTATTGTATAGAGAGTAGCATACAATAAAGTCATTGAACAATAATTCTATATCATGAGTTGGTAACATTTAGAATGCTACTCGACAAATTACTTTATCTAAATTTTAATTATAGAGAACAACATAAAATGCTTCCTTCGATGTATGGCGCAAAACATACAACAAACACATTGGGAGCATAAAATGAAATAACAAAATTATACAAGACACAACGCTTACATAACAAATAATCAAAACAACAACCTGATTTATAAGATTGTTAGCAAATAAAAATAAAAGAAAAGGGCAACTTCATTTTAGGATTATAGTTAAAATAATGGAAACTTCAATTTTTTTTTTTTGTGAGTCAATGGGTAGAGGGCCCCTATCCTTGGTAGGAATTGAGCCTAGGATGTAGCATTGCATATTGTCAAGCGATAACCAATGAAACCCAGGCTCTTTTCCTAATAAGGGTAAGTTGGTGGGGATTTGGACCCTGCCCTTTTGGTGAGAATGGACTCGGAGACCTCATCATGGTGAAACTTGAAATGTCACTTGCCCAACTAAACCCATTTCATTCTCCAAAACTAATGAAACATGATTAACCATTGGGAACATCTCATTCTAGCGTACTGATATAAGAAAGCAATTCAATATTGTGAAAATGGGGTTGCTAGGACAATTATTTGACCATGCAAATAGAGCACCCACTATAGGAATATCAAAAAGCTCATGAGAAAGCATAAAATTAGAGAAACCTCTCAGACACTGATTAATTCTTTTTAGAGAACTAAATTCCATAGACCATCTAACAATATTAAAATCACCAACAGTACACCATTAGTTTTGAATTTCATCAAAAACCTTAGAAAATTCATCCCAAAATTTGTTTCTAAATGCCGGACCATTAAGTCCATATACATTAGTCATCATCCATTTCCAAACACTATTACAACATTCAAACAGTTATGACACATACCACCGACCCACCCCAGACCAGACTTTTTTCAAAATCAAAGGGTCCCATACTGTCAAAATAGCCCCCGTTTGTCCATCTGACACTTTACGGCCTACTACCCCATATTGAGCTTACAGATATAACACTAAAGACCTAGACCTTGGTTTCTTGTAGGAACAAAACATTTGGACTTTCTTTCTTCACTAGCAAGGCCTGCTACCCCATACTGAGCTTATAGACATAACACTAAAGACCTAGACCTCGGTTTCTTGTAGCAACAAAACATCTGGACTTTGTTTCTTCACTAGCAATTGAACCTCTGATCTCCTTTTATCTCCTAGCCACCTTACTTTCCGAGTTAGAATCATCATCCTTTCTTGCAAGTAGGTCAGTGTCTAGTAGCGTACTGCAAACAACAGAGTTCCCTGTCGATGTACTTAATGAAGATTCACCAGCTTTCTCTTTGACTTTCTCCCCGCATTGGCCTTTGGATGCTCCTTTCTCAGTTCTGTGACTAGCACCCCTTGCCATTTTCACAACTGCCTTCTTCCCCAAATTTTTTTTTTAGGGCTAACCTTCTTCGGCATTGCAGTAACTACCATCTCTCTGTCGCCATTCATCTTCACCCACTTACCACTCACCTTCGTTTTGACTTGTTTTTTCGTCCCCACCTTCTCACTAGCTCCTTCCATGGGCACCCCAGTATCGTACAAATGCGTTCCACAACACAGATTTCTTGCCCCCTATGTCCAGCAGTGCCTTTGGAGATTCCCACTGTCATACACCAACTCCTATGGGGGTTTCTATGACACCTCTTTACTATCAACTAGCACAATGGCCCAGTCCTCTGATTCTATATATACGATCTTTTCACTAGGCCGGTCTTTGCTATCTGGTTCTCTAGGCCATTTCTCTCTGCAAGCAACTGCAGGCCTGCGATAAGGAATTAGAAGAGATTGAGTTCTCATTGTGCCTACTAAATCTAGAAATTGTTCAATACATAGACTCAGTGACCTCCCACTCCTTATATTCCTTCTCCCCTTCTTGCACTTCCTCACCTTTCTTATCATTACATGCCACCAACCTTCCCTCACTCGCCTCTTGAAAGTCCGTGCTGAATCCCATCTGTAATCCTACTTCCCTTCTCGCATTCTCCCGTTACTACATCTCTCTCCTCGAATACATCACTTTCCTTAATTTACTCCCCTTCTCTATCTCTCTCATTATGACCTAAATCCACTTCGCTATCTTCCATAACTTCACCATTGCTCCTCTTGGTGATACCTGTAACCTAAGATTCTCACCCTTCACTCGAGTGTTTACCCACCCCGCTTCCATTTGTTGATTTCTCCCCATCAATCAGCACCGGTCTTTTGAATTTCGAATTGGATGCCCAAAATTCTTTAAAAATTACTCTGTCCTTTTTCAAATCCATGATGTCTTGTCTTCACCCTTGTTGCCCTATTACATTTGGTCCTCAGCTAGCTGACCTAGCAGCTGTATTGCCAAGTAACTAACTTATTCTCCTGACCCCCTCTGCAAACCTTGTTTGTAAACCTAATCGTTCCTGAGACACTTCTCCCTTGTACCAACTTTCTTTCATTCCCGGCACCATACCATTTCCCGTCTCTTCCCCTTCACTTCTATCAAGCCACTTTCCTCTCCTGGTCTTAAAACAAACTTTTCCCACCTTGTATTTCAACATGTTCCGCGCCGTATACATACTTTCATCCCTAACAACAAGAGGAAACTCTTGATCATGCATTTCAAGCATAATTTTCTTCAGAAGTGGTTTCCCTCTCTTCCTTTCCACTTAAACCCTAATTATACATATCTCATTCCCAATTACTGAATTTCAATTCATTTCCAAGAACTCACCACATTTTGATGCCATTGCTTTAAACACCTCAAAATTCCAGGCATGCAAAGGTACTCCTATCTGTATCCATACCTTCTTCGGCTTCATCAAGGAGAGGTTCAATGTTTCAGACCATTTGATGTAGGAGAAATTGAAGGAACAATACAATTAGCAAGAAACAAGCTAGACAAAAGCAATTTTGGAGAAATCCTAAGCCTTATGCTTCTGTTACAAGACAAAGTCTTTCTTTTCTTAAAGAAGAATACATGAATGATTCTCCTGCTTATCCATGCCCTTATTTAAATTGAAAAACTATTGTTTCATACAATATTTGTCCATACAATTAACTTTTGACCAAAAGGTCCTAACTTAAGTATAAATTGAACTAAACTCTCTAACTTTAATTAAAATATTTCAAAACCTCCCCAATTGGTCCAACAATGAAATAAATAAAAGAAATTATAAAAACTCTAGAATTCCTAAAAACTAAAAATCCTAAAAATAAATCATAAACCTAAAATCAAAATATACATCCTTTAAAATTGAATAGAAATTAAAAATAAACATAAATTTGCCAAAATCAACGAACCCTATACCCCACTATAACTTCACCTCTTTCTTGTTGACCTAGGGCACCAAAAAAAAAAGTGGTGCTGCAGTAACTCCGTACATGTTACAGGTAACTTATGTACTACTATAGTAACTTTTCATACTTGCTACAGTAACTTCCATGTGGATCGCGGGCTCTGATACTACTTGATGTAGGAGAAATTGAAGCAATAATAAAATTAGCAAAAAACAAGCCAAACATAAGCAATTTTGGAGGAACTCTAAGGCTTTCTCCCTCCTAAAGCTCGACCCTTAGGCTTCTTTTACAAGACAAAATCTTTATTTTCTTAAAGAGGAATACATGAATGATTCTCCAACCCATCAATGCCTTTATTTATATTGAAAAACTAATGTTTTGGACAATATTTGTCCATGAAATCAACTTTTAACCAAAAAGTCCTAACTTAAGTATAACTTGAAACTAAACTCCCTAACTTTAATTAAAATATCTAAAAAACTCCCTAACTAGCCAAACAATGAAACAAATAAAAGAAACTATAAAAATCCTCAAAACCTAAAAAACCCTAGAAATAAACCTTAAAACTAAAACTACAATATGCATTATTGAAATTGAATAAAAATACAAAATAAAAAGAATTTTGCCCTCCATCACTATTCCTGCACTGTTACTTTCTTACCAAAAAATCTCCAAAACTGCTGCTTAAGAATTGTATCAACTCAATCCTTATTTGTCAACATTATTAATACAATGTTTTAGTAACCTCTTACATACTGGTTTAGTGAACATTATTAATACAATGTTTTAGAAACCGCTTACATACCGGTTTAGTCACAAAATTCCATACATTCTGTGCCTATATATCAAAGCCTTCCAAGCTTTCCAATGGCGGCAAAAAAGGAACCTTGCATTATGTATGAAGGGCTTTACACCGATGATCACAGATCTCCTTGCAAACCATCATCACTGGCAACTCTGCTTGCTGTCCTGTGTTTACATCTTTAGATTCATCATCTAACTTAATCTCACACCTCTCTCTAATAATCTGTGCATAACTCAGTTGACTTGATACCAACTATCACAGATGTCCTTGCGAAAACCCTCTAATTCTCAAAGGTACGAGAATCGCACTAATTCTCAATATGCATATTTCTCAATATGCGTATTTCTCTTTCAAAGGTACGAGAATCCCACTAATTCTCAATATTCATATTTCTCTCGCTGTTTGGGAGTTATTGGCAAGTAAAAGAACACATTGTACATGAACAAGGTCTGAGTAAATGGTTAATGGTTACTTGCTTATGTCCATCTCCTTGCTTCAAATTGCTGTAACTTCAGAAATCCATTTTCGGAATGGATATATCTCACCTTTTTAACAGTAATAGCAATCACCTTTTTAAAAAATCTTCAATAGAAAATTAGGGATCTTCAATTTCAACTTACATAGCTCCTGTAACATTTTCTGTTTCAACTTTGAATATAGAAAATAACTTTTGTAAAGCACCATAAGAAAGGCTCTAATAACACAATACCCTCTAATAACCCAGCAATCACGGGTCGTGACCAAGGAAACCATGACACATTTCACATGTGAAACTACACTCTGCGAGCCAGTGGGAGGGAGAAAGAACAGTTGTCAACATGCTCTCTCTCTCTCTCTCTCTCTCTCTCTCTCTCTCTCACACACACACACACAAACACACACGGGCCTGCAAACACAATTGTTATATTATGAGGGACTACCTCTGAACTCGGTTCTCAATTTGGACATATAGTTTTTGCTTCTTCAATATACTATTTAATTTTGACACTGCTAGTATTCTTGAGTTCAAGCCAACAGCCAACCCATTAAGAAAGGGTCCCAAAATATAAAAGAATAGGAGTCATGTGCATGTTCAGAGCAGATGCAACAAAAGAAAGAACAACACCAACATATCAAATAGTGGGTTGATGGTTAATAGAAAATGAACCCCAAGGATTTGAATACCAATAATACAAACAAAACTCCATCTATTTTCGTTTTTAATAGATAGAGAAGGGCTCAGACTCAAACTCTCAAGTTTGAGTCGGTAATATACATTACCAAGGCATTCTGTACAATGATACAAGCTCAATCTCATGGTGAAAAAAAATCAATTGAGACCCAACTGGAAAACCTTTGCAATCAGCACAAAAAAACAAATATAACACATTATTCAAATATACATCGATTCGACCTGAAAGTCGAGTTTGAGAACATTTTCACCAGATGACCTTCTAACCTTTTCGCACCTGGACCTGGCTTCAGAATTTGGACATCACCCCAAACTGAGCATGGATCCTCTTTGCCTTCACCTATGCACCACCCACCAGGCACGATTTTTCCCTCTCCTCGGTGCAAGACTTCTCTATCAATGTGATCCAGGACTGGATCATTTTCGTTAAAGTTTCGAGCAAAGGGGGCACCATCTTTTATCATTTCATCAAAATCATTGGAACTTAAGGTTCGGGGATCCAACTTTTTAGGTTTGTCCCATGCAGCATAGTGCATGTCATCATTAACAATGGTTGTGTTGAATTTACGGACATTGCATATCACAGTTTGGAAGTAAGCCTCTTGTGCTGCCACGCTGTTTGAGAAGTACATGAGAAGGGTCCTAGGAGAGTTATCTATGCCCATGATGCAAAACTCTATGAACTTACGACTCAACATAATAGATGCTGAACCTGCAAGACGATGAGTTCAACATTATTATCCTGGTAATTTCTGATCATCAAAAAAATAAATCCATTCTGAATTTGCTAAGAGCAGAACTCACATGGTTGTCTATGAATAAGACACCCATCACAATGCAAGTTTGGAAAAACTTCAAAACTCCTAAAAAGCTAGAGATCAGCTCTAAAAAGCACAAAACCTCTTTTTATAGGACCAGGAAGAGCAGAATTTAAACCAGAGGGACTTATCCCATGGACCTCTCACAAGGGAAAATTGTACTTTTGTTATTCCTGTTCTTTCGACTACATGGGAGCAATGTCTGAACGACGTTACAAGGACACATATACAAGAATGTGTTTAGCTCAGTTTCGAAGAATCTGATTCTAATAACTATGTATGCCAAGACCAATATGACATCTTTGGAAAGTCCGTACAATGCATATGTTTATATATATTCTAAATATCAAATTAATGTAAGTTTTTAAGATTAAAAGTAACTCATAAAGGGACCAATATGACATCTTTGGAAAGTCCGTACAATGCATATGTTAAATATATTCTAAATATCAAATTAATGTAAGTCTTTAACATTAAAATTAACTCAAAAAGGAGAACATGTAGGTCCAAATCAAAGATGTGTGTCCAAATCATAAGGACACTTGCGCACCACATGTGTCTTATCAAACAGACATGCACACCGCTTACAAGGGGACAGACATGCACACCGCTTACAAGGGGACAGACATGCTTGCCTTGCAAAAACGAAGGCATATCTTGTCATCAAATCTGCAGATTTGCGTGTCCACATGGCAGACACATAGCCTCTGCGAAACCAAAAAATAAAAATTTCCAAAAATGATAACTCAGATTTCTCTCATTTGTATGTGTGTCATGCGCGTCAACACATGTCTAGTGTGTTTGCATGTACACTCTCCTAAACACATGGGTATGTCCCGTTACAGCATAGGTATTGATTCTACTTTGGTATACAGATGAAAGATGAGGAAAGCAGCAGATATTCTCGCTAGTACCAAATTTTTATACGTGAACTTAAAGAGACACCATATCAAGAGAAGGGATCATCTGGAATCAGCGCTATTAGGTTTGCAACCTCCTTCCCATCATTTGTCAAGCCTGGAAGAGCTCACATTATAGGCACATCCCTCTCTGAAGCAGAAATGGCCTCCCATTGTAATGACTCAATAGGTTTCTCATTTCTCTTGATAAAAAATATAAATATATATAGTACTCCAGTCACGTGCTAGCAAATAATCATAAAAAGCTACTGCTTTTATTTGTATTAAACACATCGATACTTTGGCAGTAATTTTTGCAACGTGCTTATTGTCTTTTAGAAAGAATATAAAACTTCTCAGGAAGGCTTCAGCTCCAAGTTGCTAAGGGCAACTAGGAAATAGCAACACCTTAAGATAACAACTGAAACTTAAGATTCCAGAGTCTGGATTTTGGAAAGCTGAAACTTGCAGTAAATCTCATCAAATAGGTTGAGATTCAGATGGACAGGGGTGGGTTTTATTGAGATAACTCAGCTTCTAGGCTCTTGCCTCCTAATTCAAATTAGAATTAGTTCAACTGGAAGGACTGAAAAGGGCAAGGGGTAGGCCCAAAAAGATGTGGTTGGAAGTAGTTCGAAAAATATATGGGGAATTATGGCCTCTCTGAGGATATGGCCTTTAATAGAGTAAAATGGAGAACCAAGATTCATGTAGCCAACCCCAATTAATTGGGAAAAAGCTAAAATGATGATGACGATGACAAAATCCCCAGGAAAGTTCTAGGAGAAGCCCCTGCTCTTATATTAGAAAAGCCAGTGACTAGTACATAGTCCAACTTCAAAAGCCCTTGTATAATAGTGAATTAACCTACAAAAGGTTCACCATAAAAAGGACAGGAAGTTGTTTTGGTCTAGAACACATTCGTGAAATCCAGGGCAATAAAGATGTATGGCCAGATATGTGTGGACATTAAAAACCTTGGGGAGCTGTTGGCCTAAGATCATGGTTCAGATTAACATTATTTTCAGTTATAACTGCCAATGGAAATTACCAATAAAATGATATAACAGTGATCAAAGCCATCATCAAGAACCAGGCTCTGAGGGAGAATCAAATAATGGTGGTATTCCATCATAATGGTCAAGCGCCACTACCATTATGACAGCTGTAAGAGGGGTGATAAAAATGTGATTTTAAACTTTGGCTATGGTAAGATATTGAAGGGAGAAGTGCTGGAGAGTTTTATCTAATTTCAAATTTTAACCTGGTTTCAGAGGTTAGTTGGGGATTGAAGATTCTGAAAGAAGCTAGTATGGAGAAGTCAATAAAAGGAAGCTGGCCAGGGGAAGGGAGAATACCGGTGAGACAAGAGAAAATGAGGAGTAAGAGAGAGTAGGCAAGGAAGAAAGCGAAGCAGGTTTATTGAGACAAAAAAAAAATTGCCCAAGGTTGTGTAGAACTCCAGAAGTCCCAATAAATTGAGTTGCTAATCAAGAAAATCTTGGATTATGCTGAAAGTTCAAATTATGAGAACTGAAAATGATAGTGGTGTATTGACATGACACTTAAGCAAATTATTTGTATCTAGTTATCCCTCGTCAGGAAATTCATCAATAAAAGCAAGAGAGTGCTTATGCTTAAATGAAATTTATCCAAACAGACAACACAAAAAAAAAACTAAATTATGCCAAAATATTCATGATTTTGTCAATAAAAATGGATCATAAGATTCAAAAGTTCAGCCCATAGTTATTGGGAACGGGATTGGTAACAGTTCTAGGATCAGGGGTGGGATTGACAGATCGAAGCCACCCCGAAGATCCCAATGTTTGGGATCGACGTCCATACAGCCTCAAACTTAGGGAACACTGTACACATGTGTTGGCGACCGAGTTCCTCTATTAGATGGCTTTGATTATTATAATACTGGGGAGCGACATCCTCTAATTTGGAAATGAAGTTCCCAAGTACAAGTTTTGAGTTTCTTAACCTAGGGAGCGCATTAAGAAAAATAATCCAAAATAGTATGGAGCGAGGGATAAATTTTATAGGAGTGAGCTCCATTTAATTGAAAAATGAAATCCTCATGTAAGTTTAAATTGGACTCCCTGGCTTTACAGGGCGGTTCCCAGTGTTGTTAATTAATAATATGTAATCCTAAACTTCTATTAAATAAATAAGGAACATTAAATTAATCCATAGTTCATTATATTAACATAGTAGATACATCAATTCATTAAATAAATTATGACATTTATAGTTTTAGTTTTAACTTTTAAGTACAAAACTTATCCTTCAATGTTGCCATTTTTTGTTTGAATAACTGTGTAAGAAAATATAACCCAAAGCCATATATACATGAAATAATTTGCTTTTGATTTTTGCTTACTAAATAAACTAGGCAGTTTGGGGGCCTGGCTGCCTAGGCAGGCGCCCAGGGGCAAGGAGGGGCAAGGACAGGCCAGGCCCCAAAGGAATTCTAAGGGCAGGGGTTTAAGCCTCCCAAGGGAGTTCTTGGGCAGTTTTAGGGCCCCAAAACCCCTAAAAATTAAAAAATATAATAATCACATAATGCAATATCCCTAAAATTTGGTCTTGTAATCTAAATATTCACAAAATATCAATTTAATTTGAAGTATTAAACTATTCACAAAATATAAGCCCAAACTGATAACAGAACACAAAATATTCCAACACAAACAAGTAAAAATATCAAAAAAAAAGAAAAAAATAAAAAATATCAAATCATAACATATTATACAAAAAACAAATATCAAAACCCTAATTTAAATATTGTATTGCACTAAGATTTTCAAAATGAATTCGATACAGATCCAAACCAAGAAATATTCACCAAATATTTGAAGTTTTCAAGTATAAACATGTAAAAATATCACAAAGGAAAAAAGAGAGTAAAAGAATATCAAATCATAACACATTATACAAAAAAAAATACCAAACCCTATTTCAAATATTATAATGCACTAACCTTTTCAAAATGAAACCGATATGGGCCCAAACCAGTGATCTTTGGTCACCAAAAGTTCTCTTATGCAACCACTCCAAGCCCCAAAAGTTATCAAGAAGTATATCTTTTGAATTAGGAAGAAATAAAAAAATGTTAAAATTTTTATTGATCTTGAGAAAAAAGGATCTCAAAATCTAAGTTTTTTGAGAGTTTTTCTCTCTCTAAAATACACAAAAGGGGTTTTGGGGGACTAGAATGCACCTCAAAACCCCTTCCCCCCCTTTCCAAGGGGGTGGGGAACCCCAAAATACCCCTGCCCGAGGGCTTTTTTCCTCTCTCGGCCAATTTCGAGGTGCTGCCTAGGGGAGACTAGACAGAACACCAAGGAAGCCCACCTAGGTGTTTTGGCTTTCCGGCCGCCTAGGCCGTCGAGCGACCGAATTTGTTAATACACATATGTATATAGAGAGGGCGCAATGTCCAAAAGTATAGAATCGCAATCCACTTTTGAATATCAAGCTTTTACAACCACTACGACCCATGTTGGTGGAATCTAAATGTAATACAAGGTGATGCTTGTTTTCCAAAGTAATAGAATCTAGATTTGACGACTCTTATGATCGAGAAACATATCACTCAAGAATTAGATCCTATAGTAGCCGGGAACACAAACACATACTTAAAGGAAACTCGTTATCTTGAAAAAAGGAGCAAGATCCTGAAGGCCAAAAATACGAGATCTCTGAGAGATCCATTCTAGGAGCGCCATAATCGAGTTCCTAGAATGGATCGCCGACCAAAGTAGGCAATCCCGGTAACTATGGTGCAGACTAGTATCTTGGTCCAGATGCAAGAACAAAGTTGTCAATGATAGTTCAGCTTGGAGAGAATCAAAAGTTCCATATACATTTTGAGTGTGATATTGATAACAAATTTTATAATAAATCTGCCATATCACCAAATATAGATCATTAACTTACAAAAAATTTTATTAAATCCTTCAAACTGACTTGACAGGTAAGAGCTAGAACAAAACTCAACTGATTGTTGATTTTAGGGGCATGAAAACACAAAGGAAAATGGCTTCTAGTTAAAACAACGTGCAAAGAAAATTTACCAGTAAAAATCTTGTAAGCATTTGGCATGGGACGCTTTTGTGTTGCATAAAATATGTCGCTTCCGGATGAAAGGTAAAGACCTGGATCAACAATAACGGGCCTTATCATTTTATACCTGAAACATCCATTTCCATACATCACTAAGTTAAATAAACTGAAAAAACCAATCGAGGTCCAAAGAATAGATTTCCATAAACACGTCAAACATGTGCAAATGAAATGGGATCAGAATATAAGTACTCTGTCTTTCCAATTTGACTACTAAGCTGAATGAAGTTGAGATTCCTTGGTAGAAAAGACAATATATGGAGAAGATCTGCAAGCAAGTCAAACAAATGTTTATAATAACTGGTTATAAATTCTGCCAATTTGGTTAAATGAATTCTAGTAATCCAATTAGAATAATGAATAGAAAATACATCAAAAAGTAAATTGGAAAGAAAGGAAAACAATTCTAGAACACACTAAACAATTAGTTCAACCTCTGCATACTCCGAATAGAGTTTAGAAGGGTAAACAGTTGCCAAGTCATTTTTCAAAGTTTAAGGTAATCTTTTTCAATTAGAGAGTTTTATTTAAAACTTGTACATTCATTTATAAATTTGGAACCAGTTGTCAAATTCTATAATCTATTTAAATCCAAACCTATGACACTGTTGAAGATTCACTTGGTTTGGTTAATCTCCCAATGCACTGTCCCGGCCCCAGCTGCAATTGGCAGGTACCACATTGTCTTTCACAACACAAATTCTCCTATTAATAGACGCTAAATAAACACTTCCAATAGAATGTTTCATCCCTTTCTTTTTTTAAACTTTGTGTAGGCAAGCCTATGGCTATAATGAGTCCACAGAATGACCATTAAGCTAGATCTATATGAGGGCACTCCAGATTGTGGGGGTAACCTCAAAATCCATGTCTAGGTATATAGATTTTTCCTTGGTGAGCAATGGATCTATTGCAGAATCACTTTTTCACTCTGTCATGACTAGTACATGTGAAAATGATGGAAGTGTTCTGGAGTTCTTCCTTTCTCATTTATATGTAGTCTTCTCTAAAGCCTTAGGGAAGTAAACTCATTGTAACTACAGAATGCTGTTCATACTTCTAAGCCCACAGTTTAGAAATATGGTGAGTCAACTCGAGACTCACCATGGTAAAGGGCTGAGTCAAACAAGTTGTAAGGCTCAGCAGATTCTCTAGTGAATCTTAACAATTTGAATTGGATTGGGAGTTCGGAACTACATTGAGTCCCCACTCGAATATATCTTTTCAAAGTATGCTCTGTTTAAACTTTGTACTAGCATTATTTTAAAATGCAGGTCCCACTAAGTAACCTCTCTTCCAAGTGGAAATATGACGTGCTCAAGACTCAATCTACATATTTGTTTGTATCACCGATATAAGCATAGCAAGCCTTATATTGCTGGTTTCTAGAAACAATACATAACCTAATGGCAGCAATCATCATTCACTAAAAAGCATGAGACTTCTTATGTTTGAAGCGAAATACATAGACATTACAACCAAGACCTAGGCAAAAGAGAACCTGTTTCTGTATGCTCGCATCATCTATGTAGGGAGAAATACTCTACCATAGTCAACCAAGATGTTACTCATGTTTCCAGTTCTAATAAATGATGAATAGCATTCCAGCATATATGCCTAAAACCTTAGCATCTTGGCAGTATAAAGTATACTTACATTATAACATCTTCAAATCCACCTAATCCCTTGCTGAATCTAAAAGAAATAATCAACCACCTTGAAGTCGTAATTCTAGGGTAGCAGCTCTTCAAAGTTTCTTTAAACAATCTTTGTAATAGGCATTGACAACCCTCATGACTGATTACTACCCTCACTTCCTTTAACTTAAGCAACCATGCTTCTTAGTTATCTCCAATGCCCCAGACATCCGCTAGCTTCTTCCAATTTCTATCCAATCTTATGTGTCTTCCATTATATACTTTGAGTAAGCCATGCCTTGTTTTGGAGCTTACGTTGAAATCCGCTCAGACGCTAAAGCCCTATTTACCATGTCAACACTCAAATTTCCTGACCCCTTTGATTGGCTCGAACACCTGATAAAGCTAGCTGAAATGGGATTGTTTCCATAGCGGTCTTGTTTCAATGGACCTGCATCTACAACTTTTCTCAACATCTTTACTCACTATATTAGGTATTGTTTCGCTACAAATGAATTTGAACATACATTTTCTTTTACAATGTAGATAGCAATCTCCTAAATTGTCAAAAACTGTCCTAATGTTAATCCATAGTTTGTTTTTTGACAAGGTAATGTTAATCCATAGTTAAGGGCAGTTTGACTACCATGTTGACTTAACAGTAACCCCTTGCTGAAACTTACTAAAATTTTAAAACTCTGCAAAACCCATTGAAATTTTGCCCCTTTGTACGAAGACATCATCCCTCTCTCTCAAGTGTTCAACTGTCTTTGCAACCTCCCTGTCTCTAAAACCTTCTCTTGCTGAAATCCCCTTTTCTCTCTACAAGCCCATTCTTTCCTTCAGCTCTCTCTCTCTCAAAAAAAAAAAAAAAAAAACAAAATCCCTTTCTCTCACCATTCTGTCGATAAAACCGGCTTGCTGGATGTGCTGATTTCCTAATGCAGCGATCCCCACCATCCAGGTTTGACCAGATGGTGGAGAAGAGGGTCAGAAAATAGCCCAGGTGAGGCAGTGACTCTAGAAGGTTTTTCATATATATGTGTGCGTGTGCGCACATGTGCTTGTTGGTTAAAATACAATATATATATATATATATATATATGAAAAACACTACAAAATGCCTATAGGTGAAGTTCTACAGTACTTCACCTACGGCTTTATCTCCGTTCAAAGTTTATCACATGGTCACAGATGTTTGATAGTATTTGAATTTTAATATGTTTTTTACAAATCATAATGATCTGAAATTTTGTAGGTGTGTGTGCCTTAGTGAGATGCACATGAATAAAATATATATAACAAAATTGAATGATAAAAATTACGCAAAATACCTCTATAAAGTTTCAGGGGTAATTTCATCATTTTATTTTATGACTATTATTTTTTTAATAGCTTATTTTGGCACAACTTGGTCATATGTACATACGTCCCAAATTTTAGATAAATTTGATTAGTACAATAATTATAAAAATTCAAATACTATAAAGCTTTTATTTCTATTTCATTCATCTTCACTGTTTAACTTTTTCTTTTTGCTGTTGAGGGGGGGTGTATGCACCCCTTACTACACTGGCCACCATAATGGTTAAGGTTGTTTACAAGGTATACATTAACGCATATGCCTCAACAGAAGGTAAGAAGCAGGAACAAAAAGAACAAGGAGGCACAAGAGCGTAAAGTGCAGGGGACAGTTCATACCATAAGAAAATAATAACTAATTCAAACCTTTTTAAAATAAATTTTTCCTCAAGGCATTAGTTTAAGCCTTTAAGACGAAACTCCTAGCTTCCCTGAAGAAATTTTAATGTTTACTTCTGTCAAATGATTAATCTTTCTATTTTAAACCAAGGGCTAAAAGATTTCCTTTTATCCAGGACATTTGGAGGCGGTGAAAATTCCTAAGGTAAAGAATTTAGAGCATGGCTTTAAAACTCGGCCAAGTCAACTCGGACACGGGTGAGTTATTTGGACCAAGCACCTTGTCGAGCCATTCCAAGATATCTACTCGGTGACATAAACAAGTATAAAAACTTCATGAAAATTATATTTTCTTTAACTAAATCAATGTATAAATGTTTTATGTATAATTTTGATTTTTTGGATGATGATTTGTGAGTTCCTATTGTCATATTCTTTAAAAAAAAATTTCCAAATTCCATGTTTTATATATTTTATCCATCAATTTTGGACATCTTTTTAATGTTGTGCATAGATTAGTTTGCTATTCACTTAACTTTTACTTTTAACAAAATTTTGAACTTTTTAGCCCTTTCTTGTGCTTCTACAAGGCAAGTCCACTCGGACTCTCCTGAGTTATTCAGCTCAGGCAGGGCCCAAGTCCAGAGCTCGAGCCAAGTAATTAAAGCATGTTTTAGAGTTGAAGAACCTCATAAAGTTCGGAATTTAGAATACATAGGGCCACCATGTGCACTACAATTAAATGGACCCCACTGTTTGAAACAACCATGGAGCAATAACTGGTATTTATTATATACTTAATATTGCAGATTATAATTCACCTTTCTTCATCTGTAAGATGCATTTACAATGTTCTTCTCTATCTAAAGGAAGAAAGAGAAAATTTATATAGGATCATACCCAATCAGAAATTCAATAATAGAAAAAGAAAAAAAGAAAATATGCATCACCTTACTCCACCATCTTACAAAATCTAATTATTCATCACCATGCTATGCACTTTCACATAGATTTCAGTGATTAATCCTAGCAAAAGCCCATCAGATGTTAGAGAAAATTGTGTTTCCAAATATTTACAAAATAAGGGCCTAAAAATTTTAATTTAGTTATTTTCTTTTCTACCCCACTTAAAATATATTTTAAGATAAGCTAGTGCTTTGTGTAGAGAATAAGAAAGGCCCATGTGAAGAGAGGCCCATGTGAAGAGAGGGACAAATGGTTATTGAAAGGCAACACTTGTCATTTCTCTCTCTACATGTGTCTACCACTTGTCCCTCTCTTCACATGGGTCTTTCTTATCCTCTACACAAAGTACTAGCTGATCTTAAAATATATTTTAAGTAGGTAGAAAAGAAAATAAATAAATTAAAATTTTTGGGCCCTTATTTTGTAAATATTTGAAAACACAATTTTCTCTAATATTCCCCCACTTGTTTCAAAATATTTATAAAACTATGATACAAACTTTTAGTAGCTATATAGAAGTTGCTTGAGTTGTACATCCTCAAACAACAAAGCCATCCACACATATGATCCATCCACTCAATGCCATCAACCGCACACATTCCCATGCTCATCAATTGTCGTGACGTATTGCGTGATCATCAACCATATCATGAACTTCACCTACATGCTTTTAGATTAGTGGACTTTCTCTCTCTCGCTAGTGTCCTCCGAAAAGCATCGGACACTTGCACCATAATACATACATCATCAAAAGGAATCTTTGTCATGACCATCAATACAGTGAATCATGTCATGATCCTATAAGGATCCTCAAACTGCCCAAACTAGTCATTGCAAAGTGGAAAATAGTGTTTATAAGACATGCCAACTGGAGGTCATGCTCAGTTAGTCATGCCAAATACAACTGTCCAATTTGGCCATCACACTGCGGATAACAGAGTCAAAAGACTGCTAGTCGGAAGTCATGTTCAACTGTCCAGATATCCAAGCTAGCCATCACAATGAGGAAATACGGACTCAAAAGACTACTACTAGCTGCAGGTCATGCTCAATAAGTCATGCCAAGCATAATTGTCCAGTCTAGTCTCACAATGTGGAAAACAGAGTCAAAAGACTGCTAGCTGACGGTAGTTCATGACACCCCTCCAAGGGATTTCGCCACATACGAACCATTAAATGTCTGAAGACATAACCTAACCACCCTCGGAAGGCGCTTACACATATCACACAGGCGTCATCGCCACAAAGGCAGATATGCCACACAGGCAAAAGGGAAATCACATAACATTCCATATGTTTAATAGCTGCACCACTACGGCTCATCACAGGCGTATCATAAGAAACCTATGGATCTCAATCCCATACCCCTTACACACCTTTCATGTGCATTTATGTTGACACCTTTAGTCAATGGGTCAGCTATCATTAAATCTATGTGGAGATACACTACTACTATATCCGTTCGTCCTACAAACTCTCTCACGGAATGATACTTTCTATCAATATGTTTTGCTATATTGTGGTACATAGGATATTTAGAAATAGCTATGGCAGCTTGGTTGTCATAATGAATAACTGTTGGAGTGCTCTCAAACGTAGCCAATGGTATCTCATTGAGCAATTTTCTTAAATATAGTGCTTCATTGGCCGCCTCATATAAGGCTACATACTCTGCCTCCATTGTTGATTGTGACATACTCTTTTATATTTGGCTGCCCCATGATATACTTGCTCCTCCATAAGTGAAAAGCCATCCAGATGTAGATCTGAATTCATCCTCTCTGCCAGCTCAGTTAGCATCACTGTAGCTTTGCAATTCTAATTTACCATTTCCATAGCATATGCTATAATTGGTGATCTTTTTGAGATATCTAAATATTCTCTTTACAAGTTTCCAATGTTCTATGCCTGGGTTACTCATATAACGGCTACAACCCCCACTGCATATGCTATGTCAAGGCGAGTACAGTTCATCAAATAGTTTAATGATCGTACTGATTGTGCATAAGGGATCTTTTCCATAATCTCTTTCTCCTTATCAGTCTTAGGACACATGTCCTTGGACAGTTTATACCCTTTCTCATATGGGGTTCCCATTAGTTTAGATTCATCCATTCTAAACTTTTTCAATATCGTCACAGTATATAATTCTTGGCTTAAGTAAAGTAATCTTCTCTTCTTATCTCTTGAAATTTGCATGCCAAGAACCTGCTCTAGTTCTCCTAAGTCTGTCATCTCAAATTGTAAAGATAACCACTCTTTGGTATCTTTAATAACCTTAGGATCACTTCCTATAATGATATTTTCATCTACATATAACACTAAAATGAGATGACTACCCCACTACTTCAGATGTATACACAATAGTCAGCACTAGTATTAACAAAGCCATAGTTCTTTAGTGCCTCATCGAACTTTAAATACCATTGTCTTGAGGACTGTTTAAGTCCATAAAGAGATTTCTTTAACTTGCACACTTTGCCTTCTTGTTATTTAGACTCGAATCCCTCGGTTGCCTCATAAATATCTCTTCCTCTAATTCACTATTGAGGAACGTTATCTTTACATCCATTTGATGTATGTCAAAGTTATAATTGTTTGCTATTGCTAGTACAATCCTAATGGACGACTTTCTAGCAACAGGGAAGAAAGTTTCTTTATAATCAACCCCTTCTACTTGGGGTAAAACCCTTATTAACAATTCTAGCATTATACCTATCAATTGTTCCATCTGGATTCAGTTTTTTAGTATAGTTCCATTTACAACTAATAGCTCTACGGCCTTCTGGTAGGTCTACTAAGGTCCATGTCTCACTCTTCATTAATGAGTTACATTCATCTTGCATTGCCTCCATCCAATTGGATATCTCAGATGAACTTATAGCCTCTTTAAAGCTTATGGATTCATCATCAAGTTTTATATTATACCCATAATAGTCATCCAAGTAACTAGGTCTTTTAGTTTCCCTAGTACTTTTCCTAGCCTCTACCATAATAGGAATACGATTAACATTACCAGGGTTCTCACAGGAATCACTAAGTTGCCCCATTTCTTCTTCTAATTCTATAATTTTAGGTTGTTTTCCCTTTGGCATTTCTTCATCCTCAAAGAAATGAGCATCTTTCTATGATAGTCTTAGTCTCATGATCATAGAATTTATAACCCTTAGAGTGACTAGAGTACCCAACAAAAGTGCATTTAATGGTTTTAGGCCCTAGTTTTTCTCTATTTGGTTAAGGACATGAGCTACACAACACCAAACTCTAATGTGATCTAAATTAGGCTTTCTATTAGACCATAATTCAAAAGGGGTTCTATTTGTAGATTTGTTAAGAACTCTATTTAATATATAAGTTGAGGCTAACAAAGCTTCTCCCAAAAATTGATAAGATATATTAGCTTCTTGTATCATACAATTAACCATCTCTAATAAGGTTCTATTTTTCTTTCAGCCATACCATTATGTTGGGGTGTATAAGGGAGTGTGCATTGTCTAATGATCCCATGTTCCTTACAAAAAATTTCAAACTCAAGTGAAGTATATTCTCCTCTTCTATCACTTCTCAAAATTTTAATATTTTTATCTAGTTGATTTTCTACTTCCATCTTACACTCTTTAAATTTTCCTAAGGCTTCACTTTTATGAGAAATCAAATATGTATATGTATATCGTCAATAAGCATCCATGAAAGTGATAAAATATTCATGTCCTTTAAAGGTTTTAGCATTCCATTTTTCACCAATATCAGTATGAACTATATGTAGAACATTTTCAGCCTTTAATCCCTTTGGGAATGGTTTTCTATGCATCTTTCATTTTAAACAGTTCTCACATTTAAATTTATCTTTTTCTTCATAAGGAATTAATTTTTCTTTTATCATTCTAAACAATTTTTCAGCCAATGTGTCCTAATCTTCTATGCCATACCTTGAAGCTTTCTTGGAAAGAAGAATCAACAATATAAGAGGAAGATGATTTCATTTTATTAATTTCAAGTTTATACAAACGGCCATAAGGAGAAGCCCAAGCCACTTCTACACCATCCTTAAGAAAAGTCATATTCCCCCCTTTGACATTCACTTGGACCCCATTTTTATGAGGTTACGCTTCATGTCGGGGGCATAGAAGACATCATTAAGGGTAAGAGTACTCCCACTAGGAAGAGGAAGCTTCACGGTCGCCTCGCCAAAAATGTGGACCCAAGAGGAGTTTCCCATATAGAGCTTCCAATCACCAACCTTCTTCTCTCTGAAGTCCATCACGTGCTCCTTGCTCGTGGTGATATGCCTTGTTGCACCCAAATCAATCCACCAATCATCAGATGGGGTAATCGAGAGAGTCTCTTCTACTAAGAATGCAATATCCTTTGGGTGATTGGGTTCTCCTCTCTCCATCTTCTTTGGTGGGGCCCTACAAAATTTGGCAATATGACGAAGTTTGTTGCAATTAAACATCTTCTTAACCTTTTAAAGAATTTTCCCTTTTTCTTGTCTTCTTCTTTATTTCCTCATTGTTTTCTTTAGTCTCTTTTCTCTTCTTATGATTGGGTCTTGGATACCCTTTTTGAGTAGCCAAATAAGCCTGCTGATGGGCTCTTTCATTTTTCTCTTTAGCCCTATCATTCTCTTTCATCCTAAGATGTCCTCTTAAATCATCAAGGGTGTGGATGGTACTATTGTGGTGCAAGTTTTTCTTAAGGTATTTCCATGAATTAGGGAGATTTTCAATTATCTTCATGATTTGATGACGCTCAGATATGGTTCTCCATAACCAGCAAGTTGGTTAGCCATTACATTCATGTCATCAAAAAATTCCAGCACTGATTGGTTCTCTCTCATTTTATGTTGATTATATCTTTCATAAAGTTTATGTTTTGCCATATAATTGTCCTCATTGTGCCTTTTCTCAATAGCCTCCCATAAGTCTTTAGCATTAGTGTAGGGTTCAAAGACCTTATGCAATCTATCACTAAGGCAATTCAAAATGGCACCTTTACATGTAAAATTATCATTTTTTCATTTCAAGTTTATTTGTCTCTCTCTAAGTGTAGAGTCATCATCAGGTTCAGTTATGATTTCTTTTTCAATTACATACAACAAACCCATAGTATGCAGCAAATAAGGCACTTTACTTTTCCAAAGTGAGAAATTATAGCCATCAAGCTTATCAATCTTCACTAAATCAGGATCTTTAAGATTTTCAAAAGTAAATAGAGCTATCTCAACATGCAAGTTGGGTTTTGAACTCAATCATAAATATCCACAAACATATGGCATGCAATTCTTATCAAAATACCCACAAAAAAGTTGCTGTAAATTCTTTGGAACTCAAGAGGATGTACAAATATCACTAACTTTGTAATCCACTAAAGAATCTTAGCCAAAATCAATTACAACTATTGATAAGCTCTTCTAAGCAATCCCAATAGAATTTCCAGCAAGCATGCACTCATCAAAAATCCATCATAAACCATTCAAACAATATAAGATAATGCCCAATTTCTTTTCCCTTGCTCATACAATATTTCTCAACCTTCTTGTAGTATTTCTAGATGCAAAAAGATGAAGAAGAAAGTTGGAACAAACTCACCAAATTCATATGAATTTGCAGGTACATTTTGATAGCTTTTCTAGAGAGAGAATGTGGTTGAAAATGAGTTTT
Organism: Amborella trichopoda; assembly: GCF_000471905.2. The sequence continues at coordinate 694,260 of NW_006499920.1, read as the reverse complement.
CTAACAATATATATAACACAAAATAGAACACAAGTGTCCTACAAAACAGTTGTTAGAAAATAATCTTGAGAGATAAAGCTTCTTCAAGATGCAACACGGTGCTGAAATTGATCCTATGACACTGGAGTGCTCTTACAAAGATGAGAGGCACGTCCCTTGCACCCAGCTCACAAAGAAGTACAAGAGAGAGAAAGAGGTTTTAGGGAGAGAAAGAGAACTTGTGCTTTGTACTCAATCCTCCCAAAATCTATTTCCATAAATATAGCTACAAAAGGGGGAAAAATAGAGAGACACATGTAGAGAGATAAATGACAAGTGTTGCCTTTCAATA
>NW_006499920.1:676826-691605 GCF_000471905.2 Amborella trichopoda | reverse complement strand
TAACGGTACGGTACGGTAACGGTAACGGTAACGGTAACGGTTAACGGTAACGGTAACGGTAACGGTACGGTACGGACGGTAACGGTACGACGTACGACGTACGACGTACGACGTACGTACGTACGTACGTACGTACGTACGTACGTACGTACGTACGTACGTACGTCGTACGTACGTCGTACGTCGTCGTCTCTCTCTCTCTCTCTCTCTCTCTCTCTCTCTCTCTCTCTCTCTCTCTCTCTCTCTCTCTCTCTCTCTCTCTCTCTCTCTCTCTCTCTCTCTCTCTGCCGTGGGTGTCGATTGGTGGTGTAAAGTGGGAAATTGGGTCTCTCTCTGGATATGGATGTGAAGCGGGAAATGGAAATGGTGATTCCTCTTTCCCTCTGGGAAATAGAAATGGTGATTCCTTTCTCTCTCTCTCCTTTTCCCCAGAAATGGTGACTCCTCTCTCTCTTTCTCTCTCTCTCTTCTTTCCCCCAAGAAATGGTGACGCCTCGCTCTCTCGCTCTAAGACTGGGTGGTTGGCTCTGGTTCTGGTACTCGTACTCGCTGTATTTTTGTGTATTATATGATACCAACAACAAAGTATTTGAATTTGGTCCGTGAATGGAAACATTACAGGTAACCGCATCACTTTTCATCCCAATAAATTCTTTTTTAATAACAGGAAAAGTTTATATAAGGTGAATCACAGATGCACCTCAAAGATATATCGGAAATGTTAGTTTTAATCTTGAAAAAACTCTCTAATCCATCATCTTGATATCGAGATGCTCAAAGATATATCGGAAATGTTAGTTTTAATCTTGAAAAAACTCTCTAATCCATCATCTTGATATCGAGATGCATGAGTACGAAAAAAAAATATTTTTAAGTCTAGAAAATAGTGCATCTTGCAACACATTATCTAGACCTTTCATTTTTTAGATTTTCATATATTTATAGATCTATTTGATTTTAACCATTTTTGGAATTTAAAATTTTTTAATTAAGTATGAAAATAGATTTTAAGATAATACTAAGTATTTTTTACAACAAAATTCCATGTTATAATAAAATTTTAAGGTGCACTTTAATTAGATTGTTTAAGGTTTCAACCTTATAGAAACCATACTTTTTAATAAATACCCTCGGCCCAAAAAACAATTAAAAAAAAAAAAAGTCTAAACTACCCTCTCTTATTTTTATAGTCTCTCTCTCATCTTTTCCACGAAAAGGCAGTCTAGTGTATTCTTAAGGCGATTTGACAGTGTAATGTCCATTTGGTAAATAACAGTGGCGGTCCAGCAGTACAAGTGGCGGCCCGGCACTAACAAAGAATAGTTTGGCAATAGGCCTATGCGGTCGAGCATCACCAAAGAGCATTATGACAATATGCCCATGCGGTCCAACAACAAGCCCAAAGTGCAATCCGGTAATGTCAATTAGTAGTCGAACACTTTTTTTAGTTTAATAAGGTTTGGCAATTTCAAATAGCGTTCCAGCCGCCCATGTAAGCCCACATGAATGTCTAGCCCAAATTAAATTTTCATGTATGAAAAAGAGTAGTTTTGGTAAAAAAAAAAGGAAAAATTGCAGAACCCCTCAAAAAATGGATTTTTTACGCACTTTACCCACCCAACTTTTCGTACCAACTTCCTACAAAAAAAAAATCATGTTTCCTAGCAAATACCCCTTATGTCTAAAGTTAATTTTTTTTTAACAAAAATACCCTTCCTTCATGTAACCAATCATTTTCAGATACCAATAATACTTGAACAACATGAAACTTCTCACTTCAAAATGCTGGACAACTACTTCAAAACACTGATTGCCCCTTCAAAATGCCAGATCGCCATATCAAACGTCGGACTGCCCCTTCAAAATGCGGACCGCAATTTTGAAATGCCTAACCCCCATTCCAGCAAAAAATAATAATTGTCGAACCGCCACCATAAAACTCGCGACCTGACATGCAAAAATAATCGTCGTATCGCCGGTTCAAAATGCCAGACGGCCCTTTCCAACAAAAATAATTTGTTATATGAGGGAATGGTATTTTCGTCAAAAAATAATAATAATAATAAACATTTGTATGGGGTATTTGCTAAGAAAAGTTGGATGGGGTAAAGTGCGTAAAAGTCTATTATTGGGGGAGTTTACAATTTTCCCTAATAAAAAGTGCCTTTTTTTATTTGCTAGAAAAATATATATTGGTGAAAAAAATGAGACAAAAATTTTAATTGGGGTAACTTGCATAAAAAGTATAATCTTGGAATTATTTGCAAATTTTTTCTTTTTAATTTATAAAAAATTTATCAAGAAGCATCCAAGCGAAACACCATGGTCCCTATTATCATAGAAAAATTGATGGATGCAACTCGCATCACCATTCAATCGAACGATGATGGCGTCTTATGAGAGACAGAAAATAATCCAACAGTGACTGTCAAGTGGCAGTACCCACTTCCTTTCGATCACTGCCCATGATGATGGATATCTATACAACCACGTGGATCAAATCATAGCCCCCAGTGTACGTCGTTTTAATCCTTTTTATTTGGAAAAAAGTTTATATAAGGTTGCTACCTTATATTGTAGAGTTAAGGTGCACTTCAAAAATCTAGTAAAACTTTCCAATTGATCATCTCGACTTTGAGATGAAGTTGAGATGTATAGATATAAGGAAAAAACATAATTTCAAACTCTAAATTAATGCATCTCACAACAAGTTATGTGAACATGTTATTTTTTAAATTTTCAAGTATCAAAAGATCTACTCGATGTGTACTATTTTTTAATTTTAAATTTCATAATTGAAACTGAATATATATTTTCCCCTATCAAACCATTTCCCAAAGGGGAAAAATTTATATAGAGCCTAGGCTTTAAATAATCAAATTAAATGCTACTTCAAAAATTTCACTAGAACTGGTTGTTTTGATGCCCAAATATCATCAAATTGATCATCTCGACATCAACATGCATGGACTTAAGAAAAAAATGGATTCAAGTTTTGGAAATAGTGTATCTTGTAACGCATTTTTGGACCGTCAATTTTTAAGTTATTCAAGTTTGTATAGATTGCTAAATCTACACCATTTTTTAAACTTTAAATTTTATAATTAAATATGACAACATATTTTAAGGTTAGTAAAAGATTTCCAGTATTGAAACCACATTTCTCTGCATTATTTCAAGGTGGGCTCTAATTTGATTGTTTAGAGGCTCAGCTATATACCAACGGCACCATTTTCCAATTTTAGACCCAAACCTTATTTATACAGGTGTGCACCTTATACAAACTTCAGCCTTTTATTTAAGGAAAAAGTTTATAGAAGGATGCAACCTTATAATGTAGAACTACGATGCACCTCAAAAATCTAACGGAAAAAGTAGTTTTAATATTGAAAAGCCCCTTGATTGATCATCTCGGGGTCGAAATATATGACCATGAAAAATAAAAAGATTTTAAGTCTAAAAAATAGTACATTTTACAACATATTATCTATACTATCCATTTTCAAGATTTTATTATGTTTATAGTTGTACTTGATTTTAACCATTTTTTAAATTTTAAATTTTATAATTAAATATAAAAATAAAATTTAACATTTTACATCAAAATTATATACCATCATAAAATTTGAAGGTGCACCTGACCTTTACACCTGCGGATGCATCCATATGCCAACTGCACCCTTATTTAATATCTCCTTTTACCCCTTTGATGAGATTTTTTGCCCTGTAAAAATCTTGTGTTTTTGAAACAATCCATATTCGTCAACCTTTTTCCTCTCTTTCTGCTCCTTATTCTTCAACCGAATTCCTCTCTCTCTTCCATATTCTTGAGCCGTATTCCTCTCTCTCTTCCATATTCTTGAGCCGTATTCCTCTCTCTATCATTTGGAATCTTCTTCTTTTCCTCAGACTGCAAAAGAAAGGAAGCAGTGGGAGAGGAAGAAGCCGATGCCGAGTTCTCCTTGTGAAAAAGAAGAATGGGGTGCAAAGGCATGGGATTTTCTCTGCAATTTAAGAAGTGGGTCTCCTCTAATTCAGTGCATAACCAACTTTGTGTCCATGGACCTGATGGCCAACACCCTTTTGGCCGCAGGTGCTTCTCCTGCAATGATTCATGCCCTTGAAGAGATACCCGACTTCACCCCACATGTCCATGGCCTCTGCATAAACATTGGTACTCTCACTCCTCAGTGGTTGCCTTCCATGAAGGCGGCTGCCATTGAAGCTTCTCGATCGGCCAAGCCATGGGTTTTGGACCCTGTTGCTGTTTCCGCTTCTCCTTTTCGATTGCAAGCCTGTAATGAACTTGTGGACCTCAAACCCACTGTTATTCGAGGCAATGCTTCAGAAATTCTTGCTCTTTCTAACGGTTTTTCAGGCCCCAACAAGGTAATTTGGACTCTTTCTGTCTTGATTTTTATGTATTTCTCTCTCTCTCTCTCTCTCGTTTGAAACCTGCATGCCTTACATGCTTTTAGTGGGGAATAATTCTTTTTAGAGCTCATAAATTAAGGGATTCATATAATAATCGATGATGGATTGATGATTGTCGATTAATAAAGCTTAACAGATGTTTAGAAGAATTTGGGTTGAGTAAGCTGAGCGAGTTTAGAAAACTGGTTTGAGACTTTGAGTTATATTAGGCTCTAACTACATGCTGAGCTTAATTGGAGCTTCATGCTATTAGCCTCTTGCTTATTTCTATTCTATCTTTTTTGGTGACCTTTTGTGACTGGCCACTGATGTGCTCAGAAATTACCTTTTCTAGAATCGTTGTACCATGTTAAGTTTCGAATCTATTACTTGTCATTACTTCTCCATGGATGCTACTACAAAATGCCTTATCCTGAATTTAAGTGACTCTGAAGCAGTGTTTAAGAAAAGGACTTGGGCTCAGACTCGCCATGGTCCCAAGCCCGAATTGTCGACCAACTTGGCGGAGTCAGCTGTCCGACTAGGCTGAGTCTTTATAAAACTACAAATGCTGGCTGGGACTCTAGGTGAGACTCACCTGCCTATTGACCTTTTCCATCTATACTTGGTACCCTGCATGATCTGAGTGACTTGGGTGAATCCGAGCCCATGTCACCAGTTTCTTAGGCATTGCTCTCAAGAATGAGGCTTTTCTTCATAATGTGACAAAATGGTTGGGGAAGGATTATTTGGGTGACTATTCCTTGATCCTATTGTCCTTCCAAAATATGATCTGAACCATCATGAATTGTTGTAGATCGTGGGCAGTATGGGTGAGGATACTTTGTGCTTATGAAGTTTCAAACATTATACATGGTTCCCGTAAGCAAGGAAGGTGAAAGTACAATTCCTCTAGGATACCGATGCTTTTCAAAACTTGTTGATAGCTTTGGAATGGTTGATATTTCTTTATGGAAATAAGCAAGGAGTATTACCTGGCTAGCTATAACTTTAAGATTTACTTTGAGAATTGAAAGAACTAAAGCCTATTCAGGAGCTTTGATGGTTGTCTTAGTTCAAATTCCTTATAATAAGAATTTAGAGACATATTTTCTTTTCCTGATAAGTAACCATGAGATGGTTGTGTCAGTCTTTGTTACGATAACCTATCAGCATACATAGCTGATACCTTTAATATTTATGGTACCTCTCTATTAGGAGTGGAACTTTTTAAATTTTAGACAGGCATTTCAAACTAAAATATATGCTGTTTTGGTTATGTGGTTTCTATTTTCTTTATAATTGTTAAGTTTGTGAATTATGTCAAATTGTTAACTGGTGTTTAAATGACATCCACTAATCTGTAGATAAATATGAAGAATTAAGTGGTTAAATTGCACTTATATATTACTAGAATGTTTTATGACGTTACCAATACAAAAATTTTAAAAGTTTAAGATGTTACTATATTTCTCAATTTTCTTAACTTTTCCATATGCAATCCTATTTCTCTCATTATTTTTGTACATACAGGTATGTTTAGGAAACCGAAAGACCTAAATGAAACCATAGAAAAGCAACTTTGTTTCCTGGCAACCAAGTGATGTCCATATTTTCAAAATGATTCTGGTCAAGGGCAGCCAACTTTGGTCTTTAGTAAGAATCTTGCTTCCTTAGAGCATCAACTGCCCCACATTCCTCTCCCCATCTTTTGGTTGGCATTCAATGGATTCATGTATTAATCTCAATGGAGTCTTTCTCCATTATTGATGATATGGCAGAGGATACTTAGGGATGTCTGGATTCAATGGATTTCTGCCACATTCCTCTCCCCATCTTTGTTTTGGCATTCAATGGATTCATGTATTAATCTCAATGGATTCTTTCTCAATTATGGATGATATGGCAGAGGATACTTAAGGATTTCTGCATATTAAGTGGGGAACGTCCCCTAAGTTTTTACTTGGATGTTGGAAATGATTAGTGGACTACGAATCCTTGCGACATATCTTAGTCCTTTTTTCTTTAAAAAAAAAAAATTGCAACATATCTTAGCCTTATTAAGGGTTTTAAGTGTACAACAAAAGGATATTAAGGAGTTGTAGGAGGAGTGAAATTTTTCTACAGAAACCAACGAAATGAACTTCAGAAATTTACTATTCAATATTCATATGTATGTACCTATCTCAAATGCCTATGGTCTCCCATTGACATGCTTCATTAAAATCCAGGTGAGGAACTGATGTTTTAGGCTGCATTTGTTCGAGGTAATTTATGCAATAGATCTGCAACTTCTCTATTTTCCCATTGTAAAAAATGGGAAAGCGCCAATAGAAAGGATTAGGGCCTTTATGATCTTTAAAACTATGGTTGTATGATGTCCTATAGATGGCCAAATGTGTAGGATCTCAAAATTTATTTGAGCAGCCTCCTTAACTCGTAACGAACACAGCCTTTAAAACCTTGACAGGCTGATTAGGTCCAATCTGGTTTACTTCCATTCCAACCAGATGGACAAAAGAATTAAAGATAAAGGAAATGTCAAGTAGTCAGGTCATGTGTTGAAATAACCTGTTAGCAGATAGATATTCACAATTGTGGGTCCCAACCACAAAGTACATGTGGCTAATCTAATATGATTTTGATAATCTGTACATTTTTTTGTCAATGGATTTTACTAGAAATTGGGGATATCTTGGCTTATTCTTTTTTACTAGGGTAGAATGTAGAGGTACACTTGAATGGTTCAGCCTTCTTATGAGGAAAACATGAAATACAGTTACCAACAGAAAAGATTTATCAGGTTGGCAATAAGTTCTTCGCCATGTTTTGCATTCCACCTTGTAGTGATAAAATCAGTAAATTTGGAGTTAAGAAAGTATCAATTTAGCTCTAAATTCATGTAGTCGTTTCTCGGTTTTGTTATTTTTATGAGTCAATGTTGAACGCATGCATATGTATTTTTCATTAAAAAAACACATATATATGTATTTTTTTCATATTTAGTTTTTCTAATTATGCATGTAATTGCTTTGTGAAGTTCCTATATTATATAAGGAAAACAGGAAATAGGTCTCCCAAATTAAATAATTCGCAAACGTTAAACCTTTAACTGGACGTCATAACTTTGGTTGGTCAATGCCGGGGTGGCAGCCTATTTGATTGTTTTAAATCATTTGGATCAGTTCAACAGAAATTTACTCCTGTTTTACTCATTTGATACTGAATGGCCATTTTGTAGGTTAGTCTGGTCATCTAGATGCCATCTAGGTCCATTAAATGTAAATTTACATGCATTTTATTTAGCCTACTTAGACCTGAGTGATGCCATTCTTCATCTTTTTCTTGGATCCATAGGGAGTGGACAGCAACCACTCATCAATGGATGCAGTAGAAGCAGCTAAATCCTTAGCTCAAACCAAAGGAACCATCGTGGCTGTCTCTGGAGCCATAGACATCATCACCAATGGTACGCAAGTGGTAGGTGTGCACAATGGTGTGCCTATGATGCAGCGTATCACTGCAACTGGTTGTGCAGTCACAGCTCTCATCTCAGCATTCATTGCATCAAACGTAGAGCATCCATTTGAGGCCACAGCCTCTGCCCTTGCTGTTTTTGGGGTGGCAGGGGAGCTTGGGATGAGCAAGGCAAATGGACCCTCCTCTCTGCGCAATCACTTGATTGATTCATTGCATGTGCTGGATCGCTCCACTTTTTTATCACATGTTAGGATATCGGACTTGTAGTATTCTTTTTTGGGAAAATAATACTTATATCATCAGTCCTTGTCAACTATTGGTGGATACGAACAGTAGGCTTGTTAAATATTGACCTTGTTTATCAAATCAGAATATGGTTCATCCTCACCATCTGTTCATGGTAGCAGACGGTATGTTATACATTCCTTTCTTCTCTTTCTTAATTAATTTGTGGATGGTCTTCCCAGATTCGTCATAATAATCAATAACAATGACATGCTTATTTCTTTTTCAGTTGTATATTGAGAAGCCTCATGTGGTTGTAACTTTTCATAAACATCAATTATTTGAATGGCATTTTATGCTTCTTGCTCACACCTTTTAGACAGAGGATATGCCTCTGCAATTTGAGAATATGTATTGTTGCTTATGACATGGGACCTCTGCAACCATTTTATGGCTTGGGGCCATACCCTTTGGTGTGAAAAACGTTCAGCAATCACGGACTTGTGATCTTTGGCAGGATGTGATTTAGTACGTGCCTTGGAAACTTTTCAAAGGATATTGCAATTTTTGCAACTGATTGAGGGAAGCCGTTGAAAACATTGTATTGTGGTTTAAATGGATTACAGAATTTAAAAGTGGGGTTCATTTTATCCTTATGAAGCCACTTTTGAAGGGACTAACCAATAAGGTCTTGAGCATTGCCTGCCTTTCGACAAGACCTTCCGGTGCCTATGCAACCCCAAAAGCAAGCAACATTAATCTCTAATCAAATGTTTGGGAATGTCCAAACCAGGTTTTCTCCCATGAAGATTTTGCTTGCACAACACTCTAGTTGGGGCATCTTAGGGGGGTAAAATTATTGACATGTGTTCATCCTTCCCCATCCTGAACAGGGTATTTTTCTCATTTTTTGAGCAGCCTCTTAAGAAAAGTGAAAAAAAATAAAAAAAAATAAAGGTAACTCCTCTAATGTTAATTATGATCATTTGATTCCTTTCAATGATTTTGTTACAATATTCAACTATTTAATTTGTAATAAGGTCGGCTAGTTGTGGACCTTAAATTCCCATTGCTGGTCTGGTCCCCTTTATGGCCCACCAGGTTGGATCGGTTCTTCATAATTAGGGCCAAATAACTTCGGGAACTAGGGCTAATTCTGCCTAAGCCCAGCCGACTTAAACCCTTAAAAGATAGTCTACACATTATGCATTCACATGTAAGTTTTACGAACTTCATATTAGAATATCATCATCCCAATGAATGGGTTGGAGGCCTATGGATATAATTCTAAATTCAGTGGGTTAAATGAAGGACTAATGGCAAAAACGAAAACAGTATAAAGGACTTAAGACGGTTTCATAAAGATAGAAAAAAGGAGTCACCTTGTCGAGGCTTTTCCTTACATAAAGATTGATGACTTTCTTCACTGTTTGTCATCCAAAAGAAAACTACTAACACTGAGTGATGTAATGTGACACTAGAAAAATAATAATGTCCAAGCATTTCAATAAATCAAAATCATCCATAACTTCAAGAAATAATTAACTCTACTTGGGAAGATGCCCATTCGACTTGCCTCAGATCCCTCATGATCACTTTCCTTTCTTCCTTCATATATTTTGTTGGAGTCACACTGATTTTCATTTTCTTTAACACAAGTGAATTGACGAGCAAAAATTTCACAAAGTCTGTATCATAAAAATGCCTTGTAGATGCTTCATCTAAGGGGTAGATTCTTGGTAGCGATATATGTATGGTCTCAAGATGATCGTTGAGGCAATCGAAAGGTCCTTCAGTCTCCCAAAAGCTGTCTGATTCATAGTAACAATATGAATACTTGATAGGGTCATCCTACACAAATCATGAAAATAAAGTAAGTGAGAAATAAACACTATAGACCAAAGTTTTCAGAACTTGAATAGCCTAAAGTCCTAAACCCTTGATCAATATCGAAAATCCCTATGGATTGCCCTCATTTGTTCTCTCTCTCTCTCTCTCTCTTTTATGTGATAATCACATTGCAAATACAATGACTAATCATAGAAGACCAAAGTAAAGACAATTAAAAATACAAAGTGGGCATTTAGAGAGCAAGAAAACTAACAGCAATTATGAGTATCTTTAGATGTGGAGATCTGCTGAGCAATTTAGAAACTATGTTTCTCTCCATTCCCCCACTTGGGTAAACACCAACCACCAACTTGCTCAAATTATAAAACTGGAAAAGACCAACTGAACTCAAGCCCTAGAATCAAGAAATCAAAATATTTAGTCAGTAATGGTATAGTTATATAATCAATAAGAAACTAAGATAAGAATATCAAGAAACAAGCACGTACCAACATAACGCGAGATCCGAGGGAAAGGGTTTTAACGCGCACCACATCACCCCGAAAGACATCATGCTTAAAAAGTTGCCAATTGTAATTCGTTTGATATTGTAGTCCACTAAAATAAGGTGAAAGCGTAATCTCCTCAGGGCGTGGAGTATTCATAAGATGAATTGTGACCTTAGAGGTAACATGTAATACTACAAGATTCGGAAGACAAACCTCAAGATGCTCGAAACCGTAGCAACCATCAATCAATAAATGCTCAAGGAGAGTAGACTTTGTGGCTATACTCTGAATGAAGGTCTTTGGTAGTTTACAATTTCTAAGGTAAAGATATTTGACTCTACAAAATTCACCAAATGTGGAAAAGGGTGGTAACACACTATCACAGATTTCCAAGGTCTCAAGAAATGGAGAGTTTGAAGCAATATCTTGAAGCAACTTGATATCACCTATGCAACCTTTGAGCTTGAGAGTCCGAATGTTGCTGAAACCCTTAAAATTGGATGGAGGAGTAAGATTGCAATTAACTAATTCCAACAATCTCAATGAATTACAAGAAAGTAAGCAAAAAGGCACATCATAAAGTTGGTTAAGGTCGTCTTGAGACTGATTGTTGGAAAGAATAACTTCAGCTATACCCCCGTTTATCCATAAATCTACAAAGTCTTTGCAGTGGTACAAGTCGCCCTCTATCCTAAACCTTTGGATTGTTTCGCAACGATGAGAAACAATATGATCTATGCCATTGATGAATCTGTCATGTTTCTCAGAAGGTTTACGATAAGGGAAGTTTTTTGGTTACATGGATTTCAAATTGACATCTAAATAAGGCATCGAACACCAAACATGTTTCCATTTTGTTGATAAAATTGTTGTTCTTACCGCCTCCTTAATGGGTAAGAATGAGAGAATTAAATGAATTATTGGTTGTGGTAATCCACTTAAACGATCAGAATTACACCTCTCTATTATAGCTGATGTGCTTTTTCCTTTCTTTGAGGATCTCTTCGGCTTTATCATTGCTCTAGGCATTTTGCATACTACTTTTGTGCGAGTAAGGAAGTGACGTAAGAATGTCTCTGTATGTCTTGTACTATTCACATAAATATGAATGTGTGGAATGACCTGCAAAATAAGAGTTAGTAGGAATTCAGCATTACGATGCCTCAAAAAATAGGTCACAAATAAATAATAAAAGAACTCCATCCAATCCAATCGAACTCTGGAGAAAAATATAGAACTTATGCGTAATTTTCTCATTTGAGAGCCCAAACCTACCTCACACACAGATACAGACGCACACATTCACACACACATACATGCAACATACACACACAGATGTGCACACTTACATGCGTGCCCGTGTGCACACTCTTTCTTACCTAGTAACGGGCAATTCATGGGCTCCCAAGATTAAAAGAGAAATTCCTCAATCAGAAAGAATGGTGACGAAGGGGCGAGATACGACTTATAAAGCCTGGGGAGAGATATAGTGAGATGAATTACGAAAAGAGCAGAAAGATGCTAGGACTGAAAGAGAAATTTTGGATGTTGGAAAGTAAAACGTCATAATAAAATCATGTGAGATATCAAACATAGAGAAGGGGTTCCTTTTTTAAGAGAAATTTGAGAATAAATTCAATAGAAATCCTATGATCCAAGATATTCAAAGGAAGATAGGGGCTTCTCAAGATTCAAAGGATTGAGTTATTTTGGATCCTGATTCACCATTCAAGGCCTTGCCTTTAACATATTGGTGAAGTTCATTTGTAGTTTGGTACAAAGCCTATCATTTTCAGCCATGCAGAGTCAGATAGTGTCAATCAAACAGAGCTATATATCATCTCCACCGTATATGGTAGACTTCTGTGGTTGGAGATTGTCGTCTTATATAGAGGGTATCACATTATCGTGGCCAACATAACTTAAATAAATAAATATTTTTTAAATTATGGCTTTATATTTTGTAAAATATAGTTAGCATTTACCACACAAACAATATGCTAAATGTTTTCTCAACCACTAATCATTAAAAAGCCAAGATGAAACCAACTGTTCATCAGCTGCTAAATGGCTTTGATGGACTTCAATGAGGACGTCTATTTACCAAACAAAGAGTGTAAATGTTATCAATTTATGCTTCCACCATATATTTTGATGGCATAATTTGGTAAAACAATTGTATGCTCATTTTCTAAGAAAGTAAATTCTTTTGTTTTGAAAACAATATAAGAAAAAAATCAATAAATCCAAATTTCGAGAAAGTCCAAGACAATTCTAAGAGACATGATAATTGTATATAGCAAGTTTACAAAATAAAGGTATGGCAAAATACATTTTCACCCCTATTATTTTTATTTAATCTTAGAATATTGAAAAGACTCAGTGTTGGAATAAATTTGAAGGGTATCGGGATTCAGATCTCCATACCAAGGAGAAAAATGCTTCCTTTCACAGGTAATCCAATCCGAGAAAAAAGAGGTTCCTCTTCATGTTATAATTTTAAAAGGGACCAGTTTTGACACTTAAATTTGTAGTAATCCATATAAAAACATACTTTGATACCTGGTATTACAAGCTAAGTTGTGTTTGATGTTGGTCTACACTATTTTCAATTGCTTTGGTTGGGCTAAAAAAATGTCGAAAAATACAGATACTCCATAACCGCTCTAAGTTATAAAAAAATGACATTTAGCTATCGTCTAATCTATTTATAGTCTAGATTACAATATTGACTCTCTCTTTTTTCCTAAATAATCCTATTATATAATGAAATTTGGATGAGAAAGAGAGAGAAAGAGGGGGCGTTTTGCTGGGATGATGCGCTTATTAGAAAAAATAAAATAAATATTGTAATTTAGACAATAAAAAAATATTTAGAGGGAGTTAAACATCCATTCCTTCTAACTTGGAGAGGGTTCGTGGACTTTCTAACTTGAATATTTATTTGAGATATAGAGCGGGGGTATGTTCCTTTTTCTCTAGATACTACACAGGGGCAATACACTTTTGTTTAGCCATTAAAGGCTTTATAAGTGTCTAATGAAAAACATTTATTATAGTGGCATATAAAAATTCAGTAGGAGTGTGGTCCCTCGATGACCATACTAAGCAAATGATGTTTGTTGATACCGGACTGTGCTTGACGATCTAATCCAGTCGGTTGAAAAACTTAAGGTACCTGGGCATAAAGAATAAACCGAGAAGGGTCTCTGGGTTAGCCCTTGATGAGGTCGGACCTTATGCCTAGATGAGTGAACCGAGGGACTGTATGACCCTTGTGTGTGATGGTAGGCCTACAGAGACAAGAACCCAAACCTCATCCATGAGCCATCACATGGTGTGCATATCGATAGATTGTTCAGGAAAGCCAGTTATCCACCTTTTGGGTGAAGCGTATGCATGTGCGAGAGATACCCCTGTGAACCATAAAGCTGTGGTCGCATCAGGTCGTGGTGACCGTGACTCGTCTCTAGAGGAAGACCTGTAATCCACAGACTGGGATTGCAACCCCTTGACTCATCGGGTAGACTTTGGTGACCCGCTAATGAGCCCCTTCTTGGACTGTGGGTCATGGGAAACACTGGGTCGGTTCGATAAAATAAGTGTGGTCTGTAGTCCGCAGTTGAAGGTGGAGTACCACATAATTCCATATTGAATTTCTAAAACCATATGGATCATTTTCTCAGCATATTAATTTAATTGTAGTCATTTTATTATTAAAATGATTTTAATTTTATTATTTGAATTTTTATGAATCTCTCAATATTTTATTTATGATTTTTTTACTTATAAAAATGCAGTTATTGATTTTAAAAAGTTATAAAAAATTCAAATATATATTAAATTTTTTTAAAAAAATTCCATGAGGGCCCATAATGCATATAGGCCTACCATGTGGCATGTGGGTGGGGGCCCACATGTGCCACATAAGGGTGGCACGCCACACCCCTTTGGATTCCTTTTTGATAGCTTTGTGTTCAAGTTATTTAAATATGGAAAGTGTATCTTATGACATATGGTTAATTTGTAATATAGTAAATATTGTCCATATCTTATCCATTTAAGATAGTAAATATTAACTTGATATTTCTTGATATATTCTTATGAAATATATGAGATGGATAATGCAATTTTATAGAATGCATGATATATTTAATAGATTTAATTTATTTAAATATATTGATGGGAAAATAGTTTAAGGAAATGGAGATAATGGTTCATGCACATTCCATAATGTTAATGACCTATCTATGAAATGGATGACTTAGATCTCTCACTCCACAAGTCACCTTGATCAACGGTCAATATTCAATATCAAGAAA
>NW_006499920.1:612213-672688 GCF_000471905.2 Amborella trichopoda | reverse complement strand
GGATTACAAAAAATTCTATCATGGGTTACAAAAAAAAAAAAAAATTTCGATCATGGATTACAAGAAAAAAAACAAACATTTCGATCATGGATTACAAAAAATTCGATCATGGATTACAAAAAATTCTATCATGGGTTACACAAAAACAAAAAACAAAAAATTCGATCATGGATTACAAAAAAAAAAAACAATTTGATCATGGATTACAAAAAAATCGATAAAGTATGACAAAAAAATCGATCAAGCATTACAAAAAAATCTATCATGGATTACAAAAAAAAAATTTCGTACGGGACTCGCTGATTCACTGTATGGACTCGCCGATTTGTACAGTGAATCGGCGAGTCACTGTACAGAATCGTCCGGTTCTCTCTAGAACCGGACGATTCCCGTTTTTTTCGCCGATTCGAGACGTTTTTTTAAACACTGCTTATAGCTATAGAAGCCCAATTTGACTTTGAGGTTTATCAAATGGATGTCAAAACAGCCTTTTTAAATGAGATTTAGAAGAAAAAATTTACATGACTTAACCTGAGGGATTTGAGGAGAAAGGAAAAGAGAACCTAGTATGCAAACTTAATAAATCCCTTTATGACCTGAAACAAGCATCGCGACAATGATACATAAAATTCTAAGAGACCTTTGCACTTGCAATGTTTTCTACAAAATTCAAAAGGTCAGTGGGAGTGATGTGGTCTTTATATCGTTATATGTGGATGATATGCTAATTGTTAGTAACTCAATTGTCCTAATAGTAGAGACAAAAAAATTTCTTGCACAACACTTCGATATGAAGGATTTTGAAAAAGCTTCATATGTGTTGGGCATCAAGATAATAAGAAACATGAGAGAGAAGACTATCCAAGTTTTTCAAGCAACATACTGTAAGAGGATTCTGGAAAAGTTTGATATGAGTATGTGTAAACCCATGTCTACCCCAATTGACAAAAAGACGAAGCTTAGTAATAAGATGTGTCCTATCGAAGATATGGATATAAGAGCTATGAAGTGAGTGTCATACAACAGCGCAATTGGGTCCCTTATGTATGTCATGACGGGAACAAGGCCTGACTGGTCATTCGTCATGAGTCTGGTGAGCCGTTTCTAAAGTAATCAAGGAGAGGAGCATTGAAATGCTGTAAACAGAATTCTCAGATATTTAAAGAGGACCATGAACTATGCGCTCACATATAAGGGGAGAACTGAAATAACAATAGAGGGATATTCAGATGCAAGCTATCTTGCGGATCCAGATGATGCGAAATCTACATCTGGGTATGTGTTTATGCTAGGAGGGGGTGCGATTTCTTAGAAGTTAAAGAAACAAGATATTGTGGCTTTGTCCACCATGGAATCCGAGTATGTGGCATGCCATCTAGCAGCCAAAGAGGCCGTGTGGATTAAGAAGTTTCTTAATCAACTTAATTTCCATCCTGAACATTGTGAAGCAGTGCGAATTTTCTGCGACAACACGGCGGCTATTTGTGTCTCTAAGGAGCCTTGATTTCACAAGAATTCTAAGCATATCAAGCCATACTTCTATCACTTGAAGAATGATCTGAGATTGAAAAAGATCGAGATCAGCTACATATCTACAGATTTGATGATAGCAGACCCTCTGACTAAGGGAGTTGTCCCTAATGTTTTTTGAGGAAGAGATAATGTAAGGTTTTTAAAGGCCCAATGGGAAATGTTGGGTATATGTGGCCATTAAAGGCCTTACGAGTGTGTAATGAAAAACATTTATTATAATGGAACATAAAACTCAGTAGGAGTGTGGTCCCTCGAGGACCATACTAAGCAAATGATGTTTGCTGATACCGGACTGAGCTTGACAATCTAGGCCAGTTGATTGGAAAACGCAAGATACCTGAGCATAAAGAATAAACCGAGAAGGGTTTTCCTGAGCATAAAGAATAAACCGAGAAGGGTTTTTAGGTTAGCCTTTGATGAGGTCGGAGCTTATGCCTAGATGAGTGCGCCGAGGGACTGTGTGACCCTTGTGTGTGATGGTGGCCTACAGAGACAAGAACCAAAACCTCATCCATGATCCATCACATGGCATGCATATCGATAGATTGTTCGGGAAAGCCAATTATCCACCTTTTGGGTGAAATGTATGCATGTGCAAGAGATACCCCTATGCACCATAGAGCTGTGGTGGCATCAGGTCGTGGTGACCTTGACTCATCTCTAGGGAAGGACCTGTAATCCATAGACTGGGATTGCAACCCTTTGACTCATCGAGCAGACTTTGGTGACCCGCTAATGAGCTCTTGCTTGGACTGTAGGTCATGGAAAACACTAGGTCGGCTCGATAAAACAAGTGTGGTCCGTAGTTGAAGGTGGAGTACCCCATAATTACAGATTGAATTCCTAAAACCATATAGATCATTGTCCCATTATAGTAATTTAATTGTGTTTATTTTATTATTAAAATGATTTTAGTTTTTATTTGAATTTTTATGAATCTCTCAGTATTTTATTTATGATTTTTTTACTTACAAAAATGCAGTTATTGATTTTACAAAGTTATAAAAAATTCAAATATATATTAATTTTTTTAAAAAAAATTCTATGGCTATAGTGCACATGGGCCCACCATGTGGCATGTGGCTGGGGGCCCACATGTGCCACATAGGGGTGGCATGCCCCACCCCTTTGGATTCCTTTTTGACAGCTTTGTGTTCAAGTTATTTAAATATAGAAAGTGTATCTTGTGACATATGGTCAATTTGTAATATAGTAAATATTGTCCATATCTTATCTATTTAAGATAGTAAATGCTAACTTGATATATTCTTATGAAATATATGAGATGGATAATGTAATTTTATGGAATGCATGATATCTTTAATGAATTTAATTTATTTAAATATATTGATGAGAAAATGGTTTAAGGAAAGGAGGATAATGGTTCATGCAACTTCCATAATGTTGATGGCCCATCAATATCAAGAAAGAGGCAAACTATAAGAAACCCTAAATCTAAATTTTACTATAAATAGAGGTGCTCTCCTCCCACCTCCACACACCTCTCTCTCTCCCATAACCTCTCTAAGTTAGCCATCGTCTAATCTATTTATAGTCCAGATTACAATATTGAAGCTTTCTTTTTTCCTAAATAATCCTTATATAATGAAATTTGGATGAGAAAGAGAGAGAAAGAGGGGGAGTTTTTCTCGAATGATGCGATGATTAGAAAAAATAAAATAATTATTGTAATTTAGACAAAAAAAATATAGAAGGAGTTAAACAGCCATTCCTTCTAACTTGGAGGGGTTCGTGGGCTTTCTAACTTGAATATTTATTTGAGATATAAAGGCGGGGGGGGGGGGGGGGGGGGGGTATGTTCCTTTTTTTCTAGATATTACACATGGGCCATACACTTTAACTTTTTTAATATTAAATTAGCAGTGCGGATGTATAATTTATTCCTAAATATACAATAATTCATTTGTTCATTCCAAGCAAATGGTTGTAGGGGTTATCACTATCCATCGAGTGATGGTTGGAACAATCATGTCAAAAGTTCACATGCTTGTCGCACTTTTTCCCCATCACCGTTCAACCTCAGTGATCATACCTTCCTATTGTTGTCCTTATGATCGCATTGTAACCATGATCAGATAGATCATAATATATTGTCATTTTTCACAAATTGGAAACCTTGAAGCCGACACATAGGATTAAAGAGCTCGATACTTCTAATAATGGGTATTTTCCCTCAAGATTTCGATCGAGTGGAACACCTTTGACTGGTTTTTTCATTTTTGTTTATTTAAACAATAAACGATAATGTAGTAAATTGTTTTAAAAAAAGAACATGTTGGGATAAATTATTCTAACTCATACCTACCCCATGCTTTTTGATCAGATGCGTGGCTATTCTGTTGATTAAATTTTGTATGTTTTATGAAATAGAAAAAATATTATTAAAATCAAATTATTTTGCGAAGTCGTTAAGAAGCCCAAATATCTTATATCCAACTACAATGTTTGTCTTTTACGTTTCCTCAAAAAATTGTTCAGAAATACAGGTTAGGGAAAGCACATTAACTTGTGAGCTATGTTATAAAGTTACTCTTGGTTCCATATTCTAAACCCAAACAACCAGGGTTATCTTTGTATACTTTCCCAAACCTAAACAACCAGACGTATTTTTGGAATTTGGCACTAGACACTTATGTAGGCCATAATAACAAAACGCCATTGGTTATTCAATTCCTAATCCTGAAAGGGGGTGCTTTTAAATATTTTTTGATGAAGTACCCATATGAAATGAAACTTAAAATGTGAGTGTTGTAGTGGTAAAAAAATTTTCTTAGCACGTTAATGATTTTGCCTGAAAATGAATAGTGTTTTATTTATAATTTTGTCATCCGTAATTTTGTTGAAAGGTAATATTGTAATTTTTCTATGAAAATTGAAATTTGAACCCCAATAACCGAGGTACAATGCAATGACCCATTTTTAGGCCTCACATCATTCTAAAAATGGAAATTGTATTCAAATTTGAAAATGTTATATTTCATATATTAATTCCAAAAAAGTTAAAATATATTATGTCATATATTAATTCTAAAAAAGTTAAAATATATTATATTTCATATATTAATTCTAGAAAAAGTTAAAATATATGAATGTTTATACTACTCTAAACATCGACTCGAGAACTTTTATGTTGCAAACAAAAGAGAACTCCAAAATTTTAGTAGTATATATATCTCACTCTTCAAGCGCATGCACGACACATGATGTTTGCTGGTAAATAAATGTAACCAGAGTTATTTGAATTGAAGAAAACAATAAGAAAGTTCCATTTCTTTGATAAGAAGATCATGTAAGGTATCCATAGTAAGATTTCATAGCAATAGAACATGTGTGATGAATCAAAATATTGTACTAAGCGCTCACATATATTCACACAAACAAATGTGGAAAATAGGGTTTTTTTCGGGAACTATATGTAAAAAGAGTTCAAACACACTCAAAAAAACACACAAACACACCAAAAGCACTTACCTAGTATGGTAGATTTTGGAATCTTGCAGAGCGAGAGAGCCACAGATTAGGAGATGGAATCATAACCATGACGGAGAGGGGCGGGGCGGTCCGCGGGGCGGTCCAAGGAGATGTTTGATGGTGATAGTTCTGAAGAGAGAAACCCTATATATTTTCAATGCCATTGTTATTTTTGGGTGGTGCAAGCATAGGGCATCAAATTTATTTCGTCGCGTGGACGATAATTACTGAAAAGACGGACAAGCTTTTTTTTTCCTTTTTATGAAAAGAGAAAAGCCGAGAAGGCAAATATATTTATGGTGAAAAGGCTACAAAAAACGGGCATCCAGGAGACAAAAATGGAAGAAAATTTTGAGAGAGAGAGACAGATATTCTTAAAAAAAGAAAAATGCTGGGGAAGACGATGAAGGAAAAGTGACCGGATTTTATTTTTGGAAATATAGGTTTGCTACTAAAGAGAAATTGATGAACGTAAAAGAAAAATGACAATAACATTGGGGTCATTTTGGAAATAGGAAAGTCTTTTTAAGTGGCTAATTGATTGGGAAATGATATGTTTACAATGGGCAGGTCAATGCGGACTTGGAAACTAAGAAGTGTTGCTACAATTATCAATAGACTAATCACCAAGCGAAGTACCCAAATCAAATTGGAAAGATGTACTTTACTTAATAGAGCAATCTTTGATGATATTAACGCAACATTTAGTGATATATTATATTGTTTGTGGCATTTAAAATGTTTTCTTTTTTTTTTGGCTTTCTTGTATGTCGAAATACGATGTACTGTTGCAATCTTCAACAACTTAAGAGAGTACAATCCGGTAAAATTCACATTGTATGTAGATCACTACCATAATTTACCTAAAAAAAGATCCAAAATTGCGAAATCCATCTTTTATCCAAAATAGTAAAGATGGATTTTGGTGTATGATGGGTAATACATCCCTCTTTCGGACCCACCAGAAAGTTTTATTGAGACTCAATAAATTTGATTCCCGAATAGACATCTTCTCTCCCTACTGTAAGACTTCATTTGGACTTTCCCTTTCTCTCTCTCTTCCAAGCTCATCTGTCCTACATAAAAAAAACTCTTTCTCTCTCTCTCTCTCACTTTGGCTTAGATGTGTACTTAATGAAAATTTGAGAAGAGATATGACAAAATGTTTGAGAAGAGATATGACTCCAAGCACATAAACTTGTGAGCAATATGTTTCATTTACACCTGATCTTTATAGAAAGCATTGCCTTTGACCAGTGGTTATAAAGGCAGTAAAGAACTGAAATTAGAAAAAATTGTATAGATATAAGAGTCTATGGTTGATATAAATTTCGTATGCCTTGTGTATAGATGCAAGGGAGTCAAAACTGTGAGTATCTTTCTAGAGTTTTTCTAACTTTGCTGAGCAATTTTGTGGTTTTTGCTCTCTTTGGTATCTCGGAATATCACAAAATATGTATTTTTTATCAGTTGCAGCAAGACTTCCAAAGCTTAGCTTTGGGTGTGTTTTGATGCATATAGAAGCAACCGAGAGGTTGCCACTGCAAGTGTGGAGCACAGAACTAGACTACAATCCCTGGAAAGTGAAACCATGAATTTAAGACCATTAAGGAGCCCCATCTTGCCATATATGTGGGGGAAATATGATGAAAAGTCCAAATAGTGGCCCAGCAATCACAAGGCAAGGCATAGGGTTGACTGGCTGAAAAAGACTCCGTAACAGTAACAGTCGAAAAATTGCCTCCATCATTGAAACTGGAAACAGTTGGTCAAATTAGTTTGGGATTTGGCCTAAACGTGGAAATCCCATGTAATGAGGAAAAATGACTCTCAAGAAAATTCTAAGAGGATCAGAGCAAGCTGCAGCGTCATACTGCTGAATGGATGATCTAAAAATATGGTGCAACCTGCTCTGAACAGGCATCAAGGGATCAAAACTCCAATATAAGAAGTCTTGAAGGTGTCCTCCAAAAATCAGTTCAAGCTGATTTTGAATGACCAAAATATAAGCTCACAAAATTAAAGACCATTGTGGGAGCGCAGTCTGGAACCAAAATGACCCCAAAATTACAAAGGAAACCCCTATAAATCTATCGTCAAATGAACTAGAAAGGCATTCTCTTGAAAAACTTAGATTGCAAACTTGAGCCTAATCCAACATAGAGAAATGCTATTTTTTAAGCCTTCTTTGGTAGACCTCAAGGGACCATCATACTCAAGCAAAAACTGCACACTATAGCTGTGGTTTACAAGTTCATGAGCAATTTACAGTAAGTAATGAGTTTTTTTACTCCTAAAGCTTCGATCCTATTCATGTTCCCAATGGTCAAATAAGCCAAAATTTTCATATGTTGTTCTTCATCTAAAGAGCTATCCATCCATGTAAATATTGATGGGGTTCCTAATACGGATCATAGGTATATCGAAGAAAAATGGATGAGAACAAAAGTGAATTAATCGTATTTGTCCCAATGACTTTAATCCACTTTATGACTCATTTCTCGTAATCCATGAGGTATTTTGAGTTAAAATTTTGCAGATAAGATCTTCACTCTTCCCTCTAAAGATTTATATAGTTTGTTGTGGGCTTTAAACCATTCCAGGAGTTTGACTGTAGATTAAAAGGAGAGGACCGACGGGGTCGTTTTTCAAGCACCAATAGAACGATCTAATCGAGGTATGCACCCTAGATAGATAGTTGTATCTCTGTGATGAATGTGGCATCGAGGTTCGTTTTATTTGGAAAAGCGGTTAGTCTTAGGGGAGACCATGCGAATGGTTGAATTGATGAGAAAGCTTCGATCTATTCAACTGAACTTGAAGGAGACTTTGATCATTCAACTTTAGCTTCTGAAGGAATCATGTCACTTGGAATTCCGGAAAGTGAATATTCTCTTTCATATCTTAGCCTTCGTAGAACTTGTCTTTGATTGGGATTTCGATTGAAAAGATGTTAGGCCGTTTCCTCATGTGCCTAAGAAGTCGAGGTAATCTCGATTGAATCCAATTCAAGCAAGAGTACCTACTAATCTTTTTTATAGAAATAGCACTCGATCAACAGGAAGCATAAACAAGTTCAATGGTTGAAACTTCCATAATCGATGGGGACCTCGAAGCTGTCTGGAGCAGGAGAAAATTCATATTAGGCATTGCTGCAACATCAATCGGTACAAGGAAGAGGCACGATAGCGAAGATCAATCCATCTCAATCTACAAAAAACATTGCCTTGTATATCAACCCATCACAATCCATGAAGTATTTTCAGTTAAATTTTGCAGATAAGATCTTCACTCATCCCCCTAAACATTTATATAATTTGTTGTGGGGTTTAAACCATACTAGGAGTTTGATTGCATAGATAAATTGCCTAAAAAATAGAGACGGCCTAATTTTATAAAACTTGCCAATAAAATGATCATAACTCCTTGATTGTTAATGTTTTTTATAAAGATTTCTTCCTAGATACTTGAAGGATGAATCCCACAATTCACCGTGATGGATCACCCAATAACAACCAATAAAGGGTGAAATTTGAGACTCTACAAGAAGCACGCGATTTCCTCAACTTTTAATTTCAAATTCACAAATGTGATCATAACTTCTTCAAACTTTGGAGTATTTTTATCCAAAATTATTCAAAAATGATCATGACAAGACGCTCTACAAATTAATGGAATAGAATCAAGCAAAAATCAAATAAAAGAGCATCAAATAAATGAGGATTGAGTAGAATCATGAGAGATAAGCTATTCAAGGGCAAATGAAAGAAATTTCCCAAGTTGGCCCTTCCAGAATCATCATTTGTTGTGCGTGGAAGCTTTAAACCCGGTGGGTTGAATTTTAGCAAATAAAGCATGAAAAAAAAGAATCGACAAAAACAAAAAAATAAAGAAGGAATGAAATAACGTAAAAAAGAATATTAGAATTTACCTGGTTCACCACATATGTAACTACATCCACGGGCATAGCAAACTGAAATCCACAATATCAATGAAAATAACACAATAGAATTTGAGACATACAGTTATCTCTCTAACCCTCGACAAAATGGAGTCAAGCAAACTCTTTTAAACTACTCTCCCGATTGACACCAAATGTCCACTTATACCAATGAAAGTTACAAAGCTTATGGGACATAGAGTTACCTTTCCAATCCTCGACAAAACCCACTCGACAATACCAGATAGAGAAATAACCATTATTTTCTCTTTACTTCTAGCAACCATTATCGACAATACCAGATATTCTCTTTACTTCTAGCAACCATTACCGACAATACCAGATAGAGAAGCAACGAGAAGTCGACTTTCTCTCTGACAAAAAAGAAAGTCACCCAAAATATCTATGAGAACTGCTTCTCTATAAGAAACAAGCATATCAATATTTAGGAGTCAACATGACGCACCATCACAATGTTTCTCTCCATAAGAAGGTTTCTTCACTCTAAAAAGAGGCCTTGCATCTTATTTACAAGAGGCCCTTCTGCCCTTCTCTCTCTAGAGGAAGCTACTTTTCCCATACAGTGGCCCAAATAGGGCACACGAATTCTCCCCACTTTCATCTCATATCTATAAGGTTATGAATCCACACTAAATAAGAAACTTCCAATAGATATTACATATATCTAAAAAACCAAGAAATATACCCAAGAGTCCTAATATTATCGGATTTTTATTTCTTTTACAAAGCTTATCAATATCAATCTCAATCCCACCTGATATGGGATTTCCTTATGCGGGGGATTTTGGATATCACGAAATCCAACACATTTTGGGATAGGTCCAACCAATTTTTTATACAACTACCCATCAACAACGTGTATTATTAATTTTCACTTATGTTCTCAAGCTTACTTAAAACTATAAACTTTCATTTTCAAAAGGTTAGAAACTTTAGTTAGTGAAATTATAGTATGAAAATAGTTTTTTTTTTTTTGGGAACTTCTATGTAAAAAAAAGGTCAAACTTACACACAAAATACGCACATGCACTTAAGAGTATTTTAATGATCCTAAATTTTGGGGATATAATTTCCTTAACCCGGCAACCAACGTTACAAGCAAAAAAAAAATGATCATATATTTGTTTGAAGAAATAAATAAATGTGCTCAGATTGAATTGATAACATTCTATTTTTTGGAAACTCAAAATCCCTTGTATTTTTAAATGCTCATATGGTGATTTGAAGGTAGACCCAAAATATTAGACGTGGAGTTTTTAAGTCTTTTACCATAGGAACAAGCTTCATGCACTCAAAATTCGTCACTTCCAAACTAGATAGTGATCATCTGCCATAAATGCAGTACACCCTTTATTTGGTATCTCTTCAACACCTCTTTATCATACGGTAACCAAAATCCCCATAATCGCCTCACCCTAAACCCTCCTACTACTCTCAAGGCACATCGTTTATTTGGTAACATGTATTAACTCTTTCTACTCGTAATTTGAGTTGTTTTTGTTTTCAAGATGCTCTCCCTCAATTGCTCTTAGATTTGAAGACGAGGCAGCACTTGAATTGAATATTCCCACTATTTGAAATAATAATTTTTAGGGAAATTCATCAAAATACATTTTTCAACGATTTAACAATTTGTCTTTGTCAACACCTCCTCCTCCTCATGGTCATGCATATTTTTAAAAAGACAAAGGTATGCAAACAAACCATCTAGTTTCAGTACAAAGAAGTGATAATCACTCTTGTTTGTAAGATTTCAAATCGAGTGGTTGTGTGTATTGTTGATTAGCTTAAAAATTTGAAAAAAAAAAAAATCTCAAACTTTGTGATACACTCCAAGCCATGCAATTTGAGATAGAATGGCCAAGAGTAAATGTCGCATCTTCATAACAATGATAAATGGTCTCATTGCATACACTTCCTTCTTCAAAAATATAGATGAAATACTGAATATTTGATCTCTTATATTAATTCAATAGATTTCAATAGTTTTAAATAGGCGAGGTACTTGGACCACAAGTTGTACTTTCTAGTGGACTAATTAGTGTCGTTTGCAGGACTTGAGTGATAGAAACACAGCATGAATAAGCAAAAACAAGTAAAATTGAAGAAAGGAAAAGATGAGAAGAAGATAGAAATGAGGATACCCATGACTGAAGTTGGAATGTTCATATTACAAAACACATGTATGAAGGGGCTATCTTCCTTTCTCAATTCATCATCCCATAACAACAAAAAAAACAAAAAAAAACAGGAAGCGATGAGATCTGAGCTCATAGTAGCGGAGCAAGCAGAAGCTGAGGAAAATGGAGAGCATCAAACTGGAGACAATGAAGATGGGAAAAGGGGGAGGCTCCCTCAGGATCTCGAGGAAAATTACAAATAACCCTCAAGACTAGCCCAACAATTTATTTTTTTCACTTTTTACCTCAAAATAGAATGTCTTAACAAATAACCCCCAACTATAAATAAATAAAAAAATATTCTGAACTACCCTGTCTTACTTATACCTACGTCTCTCTCCTCTTTCTTATAAAAAGGCCTTCCGGCATATTTTTAGGGCGGTCCGGCAGTGTAATGTCGGTCCAGTAATTAACAGTGGCGGTCTGGCAGTATAAGTGGAAGTCCGACACTGATAACGAACGATCCAGTAATAGGCCCATGCGGTCCAGCAACATACCCAAAATGCAGGCCGTCACTTTTTTTAGTTTAACGGGGTCCAGCAATATCAAAGAGCAGTCCGACAACCCATGTAAGTCCAGGTGAATGTCCGGCCAAAATTAAATTTTTGCATACAAAAAAGGGTATTTTCATAAATAAAAAAAAAATGTACTTTTATTTTTACTCGAGGTTATTTGCTAAAATGGTGTATTTTAGAGAAAAAAGTTCGGTTGGGCATAACTTGCATAAAAAAAAAATTCATCTGGAGGAGGGTTATTTGTAATTTTCCTTAGGCTGCTTTGGATGGCGAATTGTTGCATAAGAGAGAAGAGCAATGAACTTCTCGAGTTTAGTGTGGGTTGCGATAAGAGGAGAGAGAAACATCTTTCGCATTACAATCTGTTTAAGCAGAGTTCGCAAAGCATTGTTCGAAAAACCAGTCGGTTAGCTTGGAACCGCTAGGGTTTCGAGACCGGTTAAGGCCAATTTGTGTGTCTAGCCCCTCTAAATTTTCCGGCCCAAAACTGGACGATTAGGGGTTGAAGTGACTGTGTTTTTGCATAAATGGCTGGTTTTCTCTTAACCAAACCTGTTGGCTGATATAACGGTGTTTTTTAGGATATAACAGTACAATATTAATAACGTGAGTTATTTTAAAACAGGGGCCGTTATATGTAGCAGGAAAACCATGAATCCAAAATTTCACTTTTTTTATTGGTTTTCCAGCCAATTTTGGCTTTTTTTTCATTCTTTAATGCTTTAAATCCCTATCTAATGAATAACAATGAATTTGGATTTAAACATAAAAAAGAAAGAAAGAAGAGTTTCTTGAATTGAAATGGCAGATTTTTTAGGTTTTTGAAAATTTCCGCCATGCTTTCAATAATATCTTCAATACCTAATAGTTTTTGAAATAATTTGAGGGTTTTTATGGCTATTCGAAGTATGTACTGGATTCATGTTTTAAATTGTTCAAAACACCATCATGGGTTGATTTGGGCCCGAAAAGCAAGTGCTTAGAGAACCTGTGTCAATCCAAAAAAGCATATTTTTTATCTACTTATTAGTCGTTTTTTATCAGATTAAGCTGTGGATTTCGATCATCAAGGCTTCATTTCAAATAAAATAGTATGTTTATTTATGATTGAGTAAATTTTTTTATACGAATTTTTTTGTTGCACGATGTCATGAAAATTGCATAGATATGAAATTTCCGCCATTTTAGCAATTAAATCCAAAATACCGAATATTTTTTAATGAGATTTGGTGTGTTTCAAAGATGATCGAAGCTTTTACAATGCATGTGTGTTTATTTGTTCAATTATCCAAACATTGATGGTTGTTTCTTACTCAAAATGTTGCTCGATTTCAGAGGTTTTGAGAAATCGATTTTTCTAAAAAAAATTTATTTTGCTCAGTAAAATTATGTTTTTTGATAAATATGGGAAGTGGTTTTCTATTTTTCTTAATAAAATTATTTTTCATAAAATTATAATTATTAATAAAATGATATTTTTTGATAAATATGGAAAGTTTTGTTTTTTGCTTAATAATTTTTTTTTGGTAAAATTATGTTTTTTGATGAATATGGGAATTGTTCCAACTTGGAACCGGCTAGTTAATTGGAACCGGGCACCGGCCGATTTGATTCTGGCTGATTTTGATGGTCTCGCCGAGTATTTTTAAAAAATTTAATACCTATAAATATAAAAATCCAAAAAATGAGTTATTTTTTAATTTTCTTTTTTATCATTTTTATAAAGATTGAGAAGTACTTTGGCAATGAATACTTCTTTATACATTGTTGTCTTTTTAGAAAACTTCAAAAATACCTTTGGCACAAGTCGATTTTTTTTTAAATTCATTTTTTTTCACACTACTTTTCAACTTGGTTAGGATGTGACTTGTTTGATCATGCTTTAAATATACGTTTCGTATTTTTTAAAATTGCTTTATATTTTTTAGTTATTTAATACTTTTTAAACAGGTTGGGACCTATCCGATTAGACCAATTTACAGGTTACATGGACCCGGCCCTAACCCTATTCCCTTATTTTTTTTGAAAGTATAGAATGAGACTGTTTACCTTTGATACAAGTTGGTCACAATAATCATGACCATTGGATGTGAAATTGAGTGGTTGCAATTATTCCATTGACCAAGTTCAAACTTCAAAAGAATTTTTTTGAATTTTGTGACACATCCAAGCTATCAAATTTCACATCAAATGATTGTAAAGAATTGTGACCACCTTGTATCAAACATAAATGATCTCATTATATACAATCCTAATTACTTGATAAGAGCTTTTGCCAATCTCTTAAGAAAATCACCTATCCATAGAAAGGGAAAAAGCGATAAAATATATAAAATATATATATATATATATATATATGAGACCATTTTACCTTTGGTACAAGATGGTCATATTTAAACTTGACTATTGTATATGAAATTTGGTGGCTGCATTTATTTCATTGACCAAGCTTAAAGTTCAAAAGAATTTTTTTTGAACTTTATGATACACCAAAACTATTAGATTTTACATCGGATGATTATACATAATTGTGATATTCTTATACCAAAGGTAAAATACTCTCATTCTATACAGTCCCATACAAATGAGGCACGTTGTTTGGTGATTTTATTCAAACAAGGGAGCTCCAGAGAAGTCAGAGTTCTAGATAGAGACTACAAGAAACGAGGTTGAGTGAGACCACCATAAAACGTAGAGAGAAAGAACACAAAAATGTCGGAACAGAAAATGGAGAGAGAAATAAAAACGTGGTTTTACACCAACATGTATTCAAATGCAGGATTTTACTTTGGAAAAATTACGTACATAAATAGTAGAATACAAAAAACTAATTTTCTTTTCTTTTTTTGTTTGGCAACAATTATGTGGAACCCATGTTTCTTTATTTTTCTCAGTTTGCTCCTCGATAACATCAAACCGATTTTTTACGTAGAATTTCCTAAATTTTCACAAACATTGGGATTTGCCTTACAATTGATATCATTTTGGGCCAGTCCGATGCTTGAAACATTAAACAGCACTAAAATGACAATCTGATGTCATGGACCTTGGACTGGGCTGGAACTTTCATTTTCCAAGTCCAATGAGCAACCTTGGATCGCCACATCTGTGGCATTAGGCCACAAAACTAGCTGCCCGACGTTATGGACCTCGGACAGCTCAGTGGATTTGAATTTGCCCGTAGCAGTGAGTGGTGACATGTTCTCAACATAGGATTGCCAATTTTAGGGTTTTCTAATATTTCAAACATTATTGGGCCCGAAGTGACCTAGAACACAGCCCTATTTTAGTAATAAATAAATACAAAATAAAGAGAACCAATATGTTATTGGTAACATTGAAGCGAAAGGCAAACTAGAAAAAATAAAAAAACCACAAAAAAAAAATGACCTTCTACGTAATATTACCTTTTAGCCACGACTTGTGCTTTCTGAGACCAGTCGGTTGGCGGTGGTTTGGGCCAATGAAAATACAATGTTGCTGGTGGTCGTTGGCAACGTCACCCGCATTGTTGAAGTGCTTATGAGCTTCTGCCGTAGCATTCCAAAGCATGATTCGGTTGTAAGCTCATAACTTGAGCCACCATTTTCTCAACAATGCCTCTGCCCTCTTTCACATTATAGGTGATGTTGGTAGATTGTGCAGACAGCGATTCCACCTCTGTTGTTAGTGCTGCTCGGTGGTTTGTTGGACCTTAGCGGCCCCATGAACCATCATGGGGAGTTCCATTTAAATTCCGAACTTCTGTACGGTAGTTTCTGACCGTTTAAGGGTTCGTATTGAATTTTGAAGTAAGGGTTGGGGTTTAGGGATACTGATTCCTAGGTTTTTTGGTTTAAGGCTCGCGATGGTTGTCCTGGAGTTCTTCGGTTTCCTACATTTCTTTTAGTCGGGATTGGGTTGTCTACTAGATTTAACAAGTATTTTAGAGAACGAAGGAACCTTCACATCAATCAAGGCATATAAAGCTCATTTGGGCATTTTTTATTTGAGAGCACAAAGCCCCCATCCCTAAGGCTCCATGATGAAGAGGCCGATGCCTAAATAGAAATCTAACTACCATTTTTGAGTCCGCAACGATGCCAAATGTCTAGGGCATCCCTACTTAGTTGGAGACGAGATATTAATGAACAAGACATTAAAGAAATATCTATCAAATGGATTATCAAAGTCAAGGACTAATGCAAGGGCATTTGAGATGCACTTTACACTAAAAAATATTTCTTTTTCTTTTAGCTTGATGAGAGAGAGAAGGGTTTTTCTGTCCAGCATTCTACAAAACCTCTCCCTTTTGTTCTATAAACATAAATGAGAAAATGTATTTTATATTTGAACATTACTCTCTAGTTCTCAGTAGTTAAAATCAGACCAAAATTCTTTAATAGCATACTTGGGATTTTTTTCTAAAACTACCCATAAATATTGCAATATATCTTGGTTGCTTATAAACACTTTCCTTTAAAGAAAGTAGAGGTGCCAGCGAGCCCGTTCTACTCATCATGTGCTGGGTCTTGGTCCCTTTATAGGGCCCATTGTGTCCGGTCGGGTCTTCAATTAAGGCCCGTCAGCTTAACAGGTCAGGCCCAGGCCTTAGTACATATATCAATGGGCACTAGTTATATAATGAGTTTAGTTTGTAATTGGGGTTGTGGACCTTAAATGCCCATTGCTGGTCTGGGCCCCTTTATCAGCCTACCAGGTTGGATCGGTTCTTCATAATTAGGGCCAAATAACTTCATAGGCTAGGCCAGATTCTGCTAAGGCCCGGCCCACTTAAACCCTTAAAAGAAAGCCAACACGTTATGCATTCACATGGTCTTACAAACTTCACATCATAATATCATGATCCCAATGAATGGGTTGGAGGCCTATAGAGATAATTCTAAGTTCAATGAAGGACTAATGGCCAAAAAAACAGTATAAAGGACTTAAGACGGTTTCATAAAGATAGCAAAAAAGGAATCACCTCGTCAAGGCATATCATTACATAAAGATTGATGACTTTGTTCTCTGTTTGTCATGCAAAAGAAAACTATACAACTAGAGTGATGTAATGTGACACGGGAAAAATAAGCATGCCCAAGCATATCAATAAACAAAATCATCCACAACTTCAAGAAATAACTAACTTTAGTTGAGAAGATGCCCATTCGACTTGCCTCAGATCCCTCTTGATGACATTCTTTTCTTCCTTCATATATTTTATTGGAGCCAAACTGATTTTCATTTTCTTTAACACAAGTGAATTGACGAGCAAAAATTTTACAAAGTCTGTATCATAAAAATGCCTTGTCGATGCTTCATGTAGGGGGTAGATTCTTGGTAGCGATATATGTATGGTCTCGAGATGACCGTTGAGGCAATCGAAAGGTCCTTCGGTCTCCCAAAAGCTGTCTGATTCATAGTAACAATATGAATACTTGATAGGGTCATCCTACACAAATCAAAAAAATAAAGTAAGTGAGAAATAAACATCTTAGAGCAAAGTTTTCAGAACTTGAGCAACCTAAACCCTTAATGAATATGGAAAATCCCTGTGGATTGCCATCATTTCTTCTCTCTCTCTCTCTCTCTTTCTCTTTTATATGTGACAATCACATTACAAATACAATGACTAATCATAGAAGACCACCAAGTTTAGACAATTAAAGATACAAATTGGGGCATTTAGAGAGCAAGAAAACTAACATCAATTATGAGTATCTTTAGATGTGGAGATCTGCTAAGCAATTTAGAAACTATGTTTCTCTCCATTCCCCCACTTGGGTAAACACCCACCACCAACTTGCTCAAATTATAAAACTGGAAAAGACCAACTGAACTCAAGCCCTAAAACCAAGAAATCAAAATATCAAGTCAGTACCAGTGTAATTTTATGATCAATAAGAAACTAAGATAAGAATCTCAAGAAACAAGCACTTACCATCAGAACGCGAGATCCGAGGGAAAGGGTTTTAACGCGCACCGCATCACCCCGAAAGATATCATACTTAAAAAGTTGCCAATTGTAATTCGCTTGATGTTGTAGTCCGCTAAAATTAGGTGAAAGCTTAATCTCTTCAAGGCGTGGAGTGTTCATAATGTGAATTGTGACCTTAGAGGTAACATGTAACACTACAAGATTCGGAAGACAAACCTCAAGATGCTGGAAACCGTAGCAACCATCGACTGATAAATGCTCAAGGAGAATAGACTTTGTGGCTATACTTTGAATGAAGGTCTTTGGTAGTTCACAATTTCTAAGATAAAGATATTTGACTCTACAAAATTCAGCAAATGTAGAAAAGGGTGGTAACACTCTATCACAGATTTCCAAGGTCTCAAGAAATGGAGAGTTCGAAGCAATATCTAGAAGCAACTTATCATCACATATGCACCCTTTGAGCTTGAGCGTCGTAATGTTGCTGAAACCTTTAAAATTGGAGGGAGGTAAAAGTTTGCAATTAACTAATTCCAACAATCTCAATGAATTACAAGAAAGTAAGCAAAAAGGAACATCGTAAAGTTTGTTAAGGTTGCCCTGGTACTGATTGTTGGAAAGAATAACTTCAGTTATACCCCCTTTTATCCATAAATCTACTAGGGCTTGGCAGTGAAACAAGTTGCCCTCTATCCTAAACCTTTGAATTGGTTCGCAACGATGAGAAACAATGTGACTTATGCCATTGATGAATCTGTCATGTTTCTTAGAAGGTTTACCATAAGGGAAGTTTTTTGGCAACGTGGATTTCAAATCGACATCTAAATAAGGCATCGAACACCAAACATGCTTCCATTTTGTTGATAAAATTGTTGTTCTTGCCGCATCCTTAATGGGTAAGAATGAGAGAATTAAATGAATTACTGGTTGTGGTAATCCACTTAAGCGATCAGAATTACACCCCTCTATTATTGTTGATACGCTTTCTTCTTCCTTTGAGGATATCTTTTGCTTCTTCTTTGCTCTACGCATTTTGCATGCTACTTTTGTGTGAGAAACGAAGTGATGTGATAATGTCTCAGTACGTCTTTGGACTATTCACATAAATGTGTTAAAAATATAAGAACAGGGCGGAGGAGAATGGAGCCTCATCCATGTAACATATGAGGAATGACCTGCAACATAAGAGTTAGTAGGAATTCAAAACATTACAGTGCCTCAAAACATAGGTCATAAATAAACAATAGAAGAACTC
This sequence comes from Amborella trichopoda, assembly GCF_000471905.2. The sequence continues at coordinate 653,832 of NW_006499920.1, read as the reverse complement.
CATCCAACTCCAATTGCATTCTGGTGACCAAATATAAAACTAATGCATAATTTTTTCATTTGAGAGCGCAAACCTACCTCACACACACGCACACACAAACACGCGTTCATGTCTGCACACTATTGCTTACTTAGTAATGGTGAATTCATGGGCTCCCATGACTAAAAGATAAAGTCTTCAATCAGAAGGAATGGTGATGAAAGGGCGAGATATGGCTTTGTGAAGCCTAGGAAGGGATAGAGAGATGAATTACGCAAAGAGGATAAAGATACAAGGCTTGAGGGAGAAATTCTGGATGTTGGAAAGCAAAACATCAAAAGAAAATCATGTGAGATATCAGACATAGAGAAGGGGTTACCTTTTTTAAAATAACTTTGTGAATAGATGCAATAAAAATCCTATGATCTAACATTTTCAAGAGAACATAAGGGCTTCTCATGATTCAAGTGATCGACTTATTTTCGATTCTGATCCACCGTTCAAAGCCTTTAACATATGATGAAGTTCATTTGCAGTTTGGTACAAAGCCTACCATTTTCAGCCATGTAGAGTTATAGATAGTGCCCATCAAACAGAGCTATGTATCATCTCCACCGTACATGGTAGACATCCTAGGGTGGAGGTTCTCGTCTTATATAAAGGGTACTACATTATCATGGCCAACACATTTTAATAAATAAATAAGTTTTCAAATCATGGTTTTATACTTGGTAAAATATAATTAGCATTTACCACCAAAACAATATATGCCAAATGCTTTCTCAACCACCATCATTAAAAAGCAAGGTTGAAATGAATTGTTTATCGAACTGCTAAATTGCTTTGATGGACTTCAATGAGGACGTCTATTTACCGAACAAAGAGTGTAAACGTTATCAAGTTATGCTTACACCATATATTATAATGACATAATTTTGGTAAAACAATAGTATGCTCATTTTCTAAGAAAACAAATTCCTTTGTTTTCAAATAAATATAATATAAATAAATAAATCCAAGTTTCAAAAAAGTTCAAGATAATTCTAAGAGGGGCAACCTTAAACAATCAAATTAAGGCACATCTAAATTTTATTATAAATAGTATTTTGGAGTCAATTTTTTTTAGGATGACTCGAGAATCTATGTTTATCTCTAATTATAAAATTTTAAATTCCAAAAATAGTTTAAATCAAGTAGATCTATAAATACATGAAAATCCTGGAAATAGACGATCTAGATAATGTGTTGCAAGATACACTATTTTGGGATTCAAAATCTTTTTTTTTTTCTTTTCATATTCATACATCTCGATGCTGAAATGATCAATTAGAGAATTTTTCAACATCCAAACAACCTCTTATGATGGATTATTAAAGTTCAACTTTTTCTATATTGTAAGGTTGCAACCTTGTTTAAACTTTTTCCTTCTAAGAGATAATTGTATATAGCAAGTTTACATGATAAAGGCATGGCAAAATGCGTTTTCACCCCTATCATGCTTTTTTATTTGATTTTAGAATGTTGAAAAAGCTCAATGTTGGAATAAATTTGAAAGGTATTGGGTTTCAGACCTCCATACCAAGGAGAAAAAGGCTTCCTTTCACAAGTAATCCAAACCAAGAAAAAAGAGGTTCCTTTTCACAGGATAATTTTATAGGGGACTACTTTCGACACTCAAAGTAGTAGTGATCCATATGAAAACATAGTTCAACACATGGTATTACAAGCCACGGTGTTTTTTATTTTGGCCTATGGTATGGTTTGGTTTGGGATGGAAAAAAAGAATTCAAAAAATACAGATAGCCCATGGGCCCCTCTTAAGTTAGAAGAAAATGACATTTAATTGTATTCTTACTCTTTTTACTGTCCAGATTATAACATTGACTTCTTCTTTTTTCTTCCAATAATCCCATTATATGAATGGAATTTGGATGAGGAAGAGAGAGAAAGAGGGGGAATTTTTCTAGGGTTTGGATTATTGGGTTATTAGAAAAATAAAAAACATAAATATTATGATTTGGATAATAGAAAATGTTGTGGAGGGAATTGAACATCTTTTTCTTCTAACTTGGAAGGGGTCCATGAGCTTTTTATAAACTTGAATACTTATTTAGGATTATAGTAATAAAGAGGGATATATCCCTTTTTCTCTAAATAATACATAGGTGGCCTTACACCTTAACTTTTTTGAAAATGAAGTTAGAAATGTGTATGTAATAGTTTATTCCCAAATATATTATAATTCATTTGTTCGTTCCAAGCAAATAGTTATAGGGGATATTACTATCCATCAATAAATTTCGATGATGATCGAAAGAGTGAGAATCAGAACAATCAGGCCAAAACTTCAGCTACTTGTCACACTTTTTCCCTCCATCACCGTTCAACCTTTGTGATCATATCTTCCTATAGCGGTCCTTAGGATCGTATTGTAACTCTGTTCATATGGATCATAATATAATTTCATTTTTCACAAATTGGTAAACTTGAAGTCCCAATGTTCATATAGAAGATTAAAGAGCTATATGCTTCAGATAGTGGGTGTTTTCCAGCAACATACGTTGAGTGGATCGCCTATGAAAGGCTTCTTAACTTTTGTTTATTTGAATAATAAGCTATAGTGCAATAAATTCTTTTAAAAAATGAACATGTTGGGATAAATTATTCTAACTCATACAACCCATATTGTCTGATCAGATGTGTGGCTATTTTGTTGGTTGAAGTATTTATGTTTTATAAAATAACAAAACCATATCATTAAACTCAAAATTATTTTACAAAGTCGTTAAGAGGTTCAAAGATCTTTGCGATATTTGTTTCTTATGTTTCTTCAAAAAGTTGTTCAGAAATTACTCTTCAGGTGAGGGAAAGCAGATTTAATTTGTGATCTATATTACAAAAACTTCAAAAATGAGCATTACAGTAGTAAATAAAATCCTCTGAACTCTGCAATGATTTTGTAAAAAATTGAATTCTTCACTGTTATTTTCTCCACTAAATCTTCTTTCGAAATCTTGTAGTGTAGATTTTGCCAGAAACCAATCCAAGGAAAAATCAATGAAATTGGTTAGCCATTTGACCTACTTTATTTAGGTGGGAAAAAGAGCCGAACTACTTTATGTAAATAGTATATACATGGCACAGTAAGCATGGTGAATAGGAACCATGCCTTTCACTTGATGGGACAAGAAAGGACTGAATTTGGAGGAACACTTTATCTCTACCATCCATTATTGAGGTAGACGATGGAGATAAATATCTTACTGTACCCATTTTCCCTATGGTATATACTCTCCCTTCTATCGATAAGGATTTCCATGGAGTTGATATAAGAAAATTAGTCTGAAAATGGAAAATGTTTTATTCATCATTTTGCCCTCAGTAATTAAGTAGTTGACTAGTAATCATGTAATTTTTCTATTAAAATTGAATTTTGAAACCCCCAATAACCGAGGTACAATGTATTAACCCATTTCTAAGCCTCACATCGTTCTGAAAATAGAAAATGTATTCAAATTTGAAGAAATTATATTTCATATATTAATCCTAGAAAATTTAAAATATATTATCTTGCATATATATGGGAAATGTCTCTATGTGACCCCAACAACATATACTTTATATGTGGCCCCACTTCTTAGCCGTTTGATCTGAATCTAACGGCTATGATTGTTCATACCACAATGTGACGTCTAACATTATTTTCTTTTTCTTTTCTTTTTCTGCAAAATATTTTTAGATGAAATTTTGGGCTTCGAATCATAAAATTAGGGCGATTTGGGAAAAATAAGAAACAAGTATTTTCTATAAAAATAAATGATTGAAATGCCATTGCAATTTTCAAGGGTATTTTGGTAATTTTTTACCAAGAGAAATATTTTTTTATTGCTTTTATCATGGAAAATTTATTTAGAAAAAAATAAAAAATAAAAAACTATGAGCCGTTTGATCAACATCTAACTTGCGATGTTGTGGCTCTTGCCATCTTAGCCATCTACTCAGATCTGACGGCTAAGACCAGGGGTCACATATATTATATATGTGGGTGGGGTCCCATAAAAAGCTCCCTCCATACTAATTTTTATACTACTCTAAACATCTACAAAAAGAGAATTACAAAATGTTATTATCATATGTATCTCACTCTTCAAGCCCATGCAAATCTAACGGGTCATTTCAATTGAGGACAACAATTAGAAAGTTCCATTTCTTTGATAAGAAGATCAAGTAAGGTTTCTATAGTAAGGTTTCATAGCAATAGTACATATGGGATGAGCAAAGTATTGTATCAAGCACGTACATACATACACACAAACAAATGTGGAAATGGGCTTTTTTTTTTTGGGAACTTCTATGTAAAAAGAGTTTAAACACACACGGATACACACATAACACTTACCTTGTATGGTAGATGTTGGAATCAAGCGGAGTGAGAGAGCCACAGATTAAGAGATAGAATCATAACCATGACAGAGAGAGGTGGGGCGGGGCGGTCCAAGGAGAAGTATGATGGTGATAGTTGTGAAGGGGATGAAGAGGGCAACCCTATATATTTTCAATGCCATTGTTATTTTTAGGTGGTGCATGCATAGGGCACTGAATTTATTTCATCGCGAAAGAGAGAAAGAGAGGTAAAGAGAGGTTCTTACATAAAGAAAAATGTTGAGGAAGATGAAGAGAGAAAATAGAGTTTGATTTTTGGAAATATAGGTTTGCAAATCAAGAGAAATTGAGCAACATGAGGAAAAATAACGTGAGTAATATTGGGGTTATTTTAGAAATAGGAAAATCTTTTTATGTGGGAAATTGATTGGGAAATGAGACGTTGACTATGGGCAGGTCAATGAGGAGTTGGAACCTAATAAGTGCTACTACAATTATCAATAGACTAATTACCAAGCGAAGTATTCAAATCAAATAGGAAAGTACTTTACTTAGTAGGGCAATCTTTGATGATAGTAACATAATACTTAGTGATATATTATCTATCTTATGACGTTTAAAGGATTTTTTGTTTTGGGCTTTCTTGGATGTCGAATTAGGATGTGTTGTTGCCGTCTTCAACAACTTAAGCAAGTACAAAGCCAACAGAAATTCACATTTTTATGTAGATCACTGTAATAATCTACTTAAACATCCCCAAAATTGTGAAATCCAACTTCTATCCAAAATGGTAAAGATGGATTCTGGTCTATGTTGGGTAATTAATCCCTCATTCGGACCCACCAGAAATTTTATCCAGACCCAAAAAGTTTGACGCCCGAATAGACAAGTTCTCTCTCTCTCAGCACAACTCTCCTGCTTTCTCTGTCTCTGTTTTGCTAAAATGTGTACTAATAAAAATTTGAGAAGAGATATGAAAGATAGTTCGAGAACAGGTATGACTCTAAACACAGACCAGAGCTTGTGAGCAATTTGTTTCAGTTACACCCAATCTTTGTAGAAAGCATCACCTTAAAAAACTCAAATTGAAAAAAATGTATAGATATGAGACACTTGGATTGATATAAACCAATATGCCTTGTGTTTGGATGTGAGGGAGTCAAAACTGTGACTATCTTTCTAGAATGCTTCTAACTTTGCTCTGCAATTTTTTGGTTTTTCTCTCTTTGATATCTAGGAATATCAAAAAGTTTGTATTTCCAAATTTTGTATTAGTTGGAGCAAGACTTCCAAGGCTTATTGTTTTGGATGTGTTTTGATGCATATAAAATCACCCAAGAGGTAGCCACTGTGAATGTGTAGCACAGAACTAGACTACAGTCCCTGGCAAGTGAAACCATAAATTTAAGACCTTTATAAGGAGCCCCATCTTTCCATATAAGCAGGGAAATATGATGATAAGTCCAAATAGTGGCCCAGCAATCTCAAGGCGAGGCATAGGGTCAAGTGCCTGAATGGGCCCCTAGTGCAGTAACAGTTGAAAAATTGCATCAATCATTGAAGAGAAATTAGTTTGGGATCCAGTCTAAACTTGCAAACCCCAAAAAATAAGGAAAAATGACTCTCAAGCAAATCTAAGAGGATCAAAGCAAGCTGTAGGGCAGTACTACTAAATGGATGGTCTAAAAGTTTGGTGAAACCTGCTCTAAACAGGCATCAAGCATTCCAAACTCCAACATAAGAAGTCTTATAGGTCTCCTCCAAAAATCAGTTCAAGCTGATATCAAATGACCAATATATAAGCTTACAAAATTACAGACCATTGAGGGAGTGCAGTCTAGAACCAAAATGACCCCAAATTTACAAAAGAACCCCCTATAAATCTATGGTCAAATGTGTTGGGTTTCTGTCGTCATTAAAGGCTTTATGAGAGCTTGTAACTAACATCCTAGTATAGTGAGACATAAACTCAATGGGAGTGTCGTCTTTTGTGAACCATTATAGGCAAATGTTACCATTTGTCGACACTTTGACGTGCTAGACTAGTCAAGTTGGAAAATCCATGGCACCTCGGCATGGAAGTAATCCAATGAGGGTTTTGTAGGTCATCCGTTGATGAAGTCGGAGTTGTCTAGATGAGTGAGCGGAAGGACAATGTGACCTTTGTGTGTGATGGTTGGTCTTAAAGACGATAGTCAAAGCTTCATCACTGAACCATCACATGGCATGAACATGTGATAGACGTATCGGGAAAGCGAACCACCTTTAAAGGTGAAGCGCGTACATGTGTGAGAGATTACCCATTTACATCATAGAGAAGTAATTGCATTTGATCTAGGTGAGCTCGAGTTCATCTCTAGGGGAGAACCTATAGTCTATAGACAGGGATTAGGTACCCTACATAAAACCCTACAGTGGTCTGTAGGTCATAAGAACTCCTGGGTCAGTTTGAGAAAACAAGTGTGGATTATAATCTACAGTAGAATATGAAGTTCTTCATCGATTTTATAATTTCTAGATCTATGTAGATCTGATTTCTATCAAAATTATTTTATTTGTAATTATTTTGATGATATATAATATTTGGATTGATTATTTGAGCTTTTGTGAATATTTGGATATTTTATTTTTAGAAATTGGATGTATAAATCCAAATATATTCATTGTTTTAATGTTTAAATATTCAAGAGAATAATCTTTATTTCTAAAAAAAAGATTTTTATTTGCTAAAACTTATTATTAATTTTTTTATGAAACACCTTTCATATGAGGGCCCCACCGTGTTAAGCCCATAAGGGAGATGGTGGCACGCCTCACTCGAATGGGGCTTTACTTTCATATGTCAATAGCCTTGAGTTCAAGGCATCTAATTAAAGGAAAAAGTTTATATAAGGATGCAACCTTATAACATAGAATTACGGATGCACCTCAAAAATCCATTGGAAAATACAGTTTTAATGTTGAAAAACCCTTTGATTGATTATCTCGACATCAAGATGTATGACCATGAAAAATAAAAAGATTTTTAAGTCTCAGAAATAATGCATTTTACAACATATTATCTATACTGTTCATTTTCAAGATTTTCATATGTTTATAGATCTACTTAATTTTAACCATATTTGAATTTTACAATTATTTTGAGATAATCCTAATAATATTTTACATCAAAATTATATACCATGATAAAATTTGAAGATGCACCTTACCTTTACAGTTACGGATGCATCCGTTGTTGGGATATGGATATCTTGGGTTCATATTGATATATGTCATTATGGATATATATGTATATACCTCTTGATAAGGTTAGGTATCTAGAAGATAGAGACCAAGTTACTTGGTTATCAAGTTATCATATCATATTTATCTCATGTAAATGTGTGATTTTCCTCTATATATAGAGGAACTTATTAATATAAACATTCATTCAATATAATGAAGATATAGCCGGTTGGGGCTTTGGATCCGTGGAAGTAACGGTTCGGCCTGAACCACGTAAATATTCTCTCTCCTTTCTATGTTCCCACAATCTCTAACATGGTATCAGAGCAACGTTTTTCAACTTCATATCTGACGTCGTCGTAGCCTCTCTACCCAGCCTATCTGCATTATCCGAAAATTTCAATACCTTCTCCCCTTGATGAGCGACAGTCTCTCTAGCCTATTGCTCATGAGCGAATTCTAGGGACAGGGTCAACTTGTTCCCTGCTCTGGTTATTTGGGCCCAAATTTTGTGGGTTTAAGCTATTAAAAGGAGCAGCATCGGTGGAAACAGTGATAACATCAGTGATCTCACCATCTTCGTAAAATAGGGTTTCGATTACTATGGTAGTAAACACCTTTTCTTAACGGGGAACTGACCTGACCATGAGTGGTCCATGCTCAACCTTTCCATGATCCTCACTACAAATCTGTAGTGCCTACCATTGATGAGAAGCTCCGTGGCCCTCTGCCCGATGGCTTCGCAGTCCACCGGAATCCCGTCTTCTCCTGACTCCCTCTCCGTCTTTAAGCTCTGAAACTACTCCTTCAACTCGGAGTGGCTCCTCTCCAGCTCCCACAACCGCTTCAGAAGCTCCTAGTAGTGCCTCGGGTAGTGGGCCGACGCCAGAAAACCATTGCCTCTCGCCGGAAAGCGGTTTTCTGTTTGGTACTGTCGGCTTTCCTGCGGCAAGTCGGCCATTTGGTTGGAATTGCTGCATGTGAGAGGCGGCATCGGGTGGGGGTTTTAGCAAATACGACGTCAAGAGAATATGCTCTTGCACGCCGCTGATCAGTTGTGATCTTGTAAAAAAAAAAAAGAAGTAGAGAAGAGAAAAAAAAAAAGGTGGTATTTTTTTTAATTGTCTAAAAGCCCAATTTCATTGCTATTTTTTTTTTGATATGGTTGGACTCAAAAGAAAAAAATTATATTTTGCAAGTTGGGTGTTTCTTCGCATCCACACCAAACTTGAGGGGGAGAATAGGAGATATGGAGATGAGATGAGGAAATGAAGATGATAGAATTTCACTGTCCTGGTTGTTGATCAAGAGTTCCGTCTCCAGATGAGGAGATGAGGATGATCGAATTTCTCGATCCTGGTTGATGATCAAAGTTTTTCGTTCCTTGATCTTGTTTGATGATGGAGTTGTCTGTTGCTCCATCCTATGTGATGATCGTCGAGTTTTTCGTTACTTGATCTCAGATCTTTCGAAAAGAGAGAAAGAAAAATCCTTTTATTTTAGAGAGATAAAGCCTCTAGAAAGAAAAAAGAAGAGAAGTCTTTGAAGAGAGAGATCTTCAGAGGGATGTTTCGAAAAGAGAGAGAAAAACCCTTTTCTTTTAGAGAGAGAAAACCTCTAGAAAGAAGAAAGAAGAGAAGCCTCTGAAGAGAGAGATCTTCAGAGAGCCTCTGAAGAGAGAGATATTCAGAGAAGCCTCTGAAGAGAGAGATCTTCAGAGAAGAAAGTAGAGAGCCTAAAAAAAGTTGTTTCTTGGAAGACCCTAAAGAGCTCAAGAAAGGTTGTTTCTTGGAAGACCCTAGAGAGAGAAAGTCTTTAGAAGAAAATAGAGAGCCCAAAAAAGGTTGTTTCTTGGAAGACCATGGTAACATGTGATTTTTTTTGGCAACTTAGTCTTATTCAAACTCCTGCTGCTTTGTGTGCATATTGAGTTTGAGGAGGAGTGTTGTGATATAGATATTTTGGGTTCATACTGATATATATCATTATGGATATATATGTATATACCTCTTGATAAGGTTAGGTATCTAGAAGATAAAGACCAAGTTATTTGGTCATCAAGTTATTATACCATATTTATCTCATGTAATTGCGTGATTGTCCTCTATATATAAAGGAACTTATTGATGTAAACATTCATCCAATATAATGAAGATATAACCGGTTGGGGCTTTGGATCCGTGGAAGTAAGGGTTCGGCCTGAACCACGTAAATATTCTCTCTCCCTTCAATGTTCCCACAGTCTCTAACATGGTATCAGAGCAATGTTCTTCAACTTCATATCTGACGTCGCCGTAGCCTCTCTACCCAGCCTATCTGCATTATCTGAAAATTTCAATACCCTCTCCCTCTAATGAGCGACGGCCTCTCTAGCTTATTGCTCATGAGTGAATTCTAGGGACACGGTCAACTTGTTCCTTGCTCTGGTTATTTGCGCCTAAATTTTGTGGGTTTAAGCTATTAAAAGGGGTAGCATCGGTGGAAGCAGTGATAACTCCAATGATCTCACCATCTTCGTATAATGGGGTTTTGGTTACTATGGCTGTAAACACCTTTTCTTAAAGGGGAACTGACCTGACCATGAGTGGCCCATGCTCAACCTCTCCATGATCCTCTCTATAAATCCGTAGTGCCTCTCATCGATGAAAAGCTCCGTGGCTATGAAGTTATCATACCATATTTATCTCATGTAATTGTGTGATTGTCCTCTATATATAGAGGAACTTATTAATGTAAACATTCATCCAATATAATGAAGATATAACCGGTTGGGGCTTTGAATCCATGGAAGTAAGGGTTCGGCCTGAATCACATACATATTCTCTCTCCTTTCTATGTTCCGACAATCTCTAACATCCATATGCCAACTGCACCCTTAATTAAATATCATCTTATGGAAAAATTGAAATTGAAAGATTGTTTGAATATTCGAAATGTAATGTTTTGAGTTTTAAGAACTTTGACTATTCAAAGATGGTATAAAAAAGAGACATTATTCATAAGATAAGAAAATATGACATTATTTTTTGTATTTCAATATTTGATGGGATTAGGTTTAGGAATCTAAAGGAAAAATGTGCTAGCATCTTCTTTTTAATCATGACGGCTGATCTAAAGAATATATGGCTTATATATCTCATCCCACAGGTCTCCTATGATCAATGGTCTGGATCTTATCTCACTAAAGATGACTAATTCCAAGAAAAATCTATAAATAGAGGCATCTTTTCCCATAATTCTCTACACTTCTCAACTCTGTCTATAGAAGGGTGACGCGCCACACTTAAGGTTCATTTCTCTCCTCTCATCTCAAGATATTTCTAAAAGGGTTGGTAGTAAAAAAGGGGACCATGCCCTACGTAGGCAATTAAGAGGGGGCACATCCTACTCATTTGGTTAAAGCATTGGGGCCTTAAACTCTAGATGTCTTATACTCTCATATAGTAATAGTTGAGCCTTAAGCTTTCACACACTTTATAAATCCGAGAAAGACCATTGATCCCGTGCGTTATTGAAGGAAGAGACCCAATGAGGGGTGTACTAAGCCTGGTTGAGGTAATCACCGGCATCTTTTACTTTGTACTTTGCAGTATTTTCTTTCTTGTACCTTTCCTATTACCATAACATTCTATTACTTTTTGTTTATTCCATAAAAGAAGCTGTAATTAGTGGCAGCAAGAGGAATTCACTTTCATTTATTTGTTTATTTCAAAATCAATTTTATTGTATTTGGAGTATTGTAAGTCTTCTAATCGGTAAGAAAAAGAAAAATTTAAAATTATATACACCGTGCTAGATCACCTTGTTCAACTTTCACAATAAACCATAATTTTTATGAAAGAAGGGCACTCGCTTGAAAAGCTTAAATTGTAAACTTCAATCTAATCCAACATAGAAAAGTGCTACTTTTTTAAGTGTTCTTTGGCAGACCTCAAGGGATCACCATACTCAAGCCAAAAACTATATACTATAGTTGTGATTTAGCAGTTCATAAGCATTTTGCAGCGAGTAATGAGGTTTTTTTTTTCCTAAAGCTTTGATCATATTTCATGATCCCCATGGTCAAATAAGCTAAAAATTTGACATGTTGTTATCCATCCAAAGAGTTGTCCATCCATGTAAATATTGATGGTGTTCCTAACATGATTCATAGGTATACCAAAGCAAAAAGTATGAGATCAAAAGTGGATTCATACGTAGTAGTTTCCGTGACCTTGATCTACTTTTTGACTCATATGTCACAATCCATGAAGCATTTCTTGTTGCAGATAAGATCTTCACTCTGTTCTCTAAGCATTTATAGAGTTTGTTGTGGTGACTAGGGGTTAGATTGTTGAGAGAAATTGGCCAAAATATAGATACCACTGAATTTTATAAAAAAGGCCAATAAAATGATCATAACTCCTTGATTCTTAAGGTTTTTTTCCCAGGTTTCTACCTAATTCATAGTGACAGATCGCTAAATAGCAGCCAATAAAGGGTGAATTCTGAAAGACTCTAAAAGAAGCATGGGATTTTCTCAAGTTTGAATATCAAATCCACAAATTTGATCATAACTTCCTCAAAAGTATTTTTGTCCAAAGTTATTCGAAAATTATCACAAGATACTCTATTAAATTGTGGAAGAGAATCGAGCAAAAATCTATTAAAAGAGCATCAAATAAATGGGGTTTGGACATAGTCAAGGGCAAATGAAAGAAATTTCCCGACTTGGCCCTACGAAAATAATCATTTTGAGGTAACTCTAGCTAATTTTTTATAAATCCACCCATCAATGAGGCCTAGTGTTTATTTTCACCGATGTTTTGTAAGCCCATAAACTTTCATTTTCAAAAAGGTTAGAACTTTATTTAGAGAAACTAGAGAGAGAAAACCTAGTATGGAAAATAATTTCTTTTTGGGAACTTATACGTAAAAAGATACGGTTTCTATGAGCCTACGGACTCTCACATGTAGAAATACAGGCCTCTTAATAATTTTTCCTTTTTAGAATTTGGTCCTAATTTTTAGGGAATATATAATCTTCAAATTGGAGATTATTAATATGTAAAAATAAGTAAATTTTAAATATTTAGAAAATGATATTTTTTAGAGAAAATATTTGAGACATTGATTTTAATTTTTCTTTGGAGGGCTATTATTTATGGGACCCGGTTTTGGTGGACGATGTAGATCTCCAAGCCCACATATTAACAAGTGCCGGATTGGACACACTAAACAATTTTCCTATGTAAAAAGAGTTCAAACTTACATACAAAATACACACATGTAGCACTTACCAAGAATATTTTAATGATATTGAATTTTGTGGATTTAATTTTTTTAACCCGGCAACCAACCTTATAAGTGAAAAAATGGATCATACTCTTGTTTGAAGAAATAAATGAACGTGCCAAGATTGAATTGAGAGCATCCAATTTTTGGAAACTTAAAAATCCGTTCTATTTTTAAATGCGCATACGGTGATTTGAAAGCAGACCCAAAATATTAGAACTAGAGTTTACGTCTATTACCCGAGGACGTAAGTTTACAATGTGCTCCATAGGAACAAGCTTCATTTCAATCGAAACTCTGCCATCAATGTCGTACACACTTTATTTGGTAAATCTCTTTAACCCCCTCTTGGCCACATCGACCCAAAATCTCAAAGGATACGGTTAGTATGCGGCCAAAGCACATGTAAAAATGCTGACAATAAATATATTTTTTAAAATATAAATAGATAATTTTTAGAGAATATACAATTTTTAAAATGGAGATTATGGATATGAAAAAAAAATTATAAAATTTGAAAAATAGAAATAATAATTATATTAAAAACATTTGGACCGTTAATTACAATTGTTTTAAACGGACCATCTATTTGTATCCTTTTTTAAGATGGATGCTTTATACCTGTGGACCGTATATTGTAGAAATACGATCCAGCCCGCATGAAACAATTGCTCAAATCCCAATAATCTCCTCTGCCTAGAGCTTTCGAATACTCTCAACGCATATCTTTTATTTGGCCATAACCAAAATGGTCATCATCTACTACATTCCTTTGTACTCATGATTTCAGTTGTTTTCCATGCTCTGAGCAAGGTAATCAAACCATTTCATTTTCAAGATGCTCTCCCTCATTGCATGAAACTTAAATTTGAATATGAGGCAGCACTTGAATTGAATACTCCAGTTTAAATAAACTCTATGATTGCGCATAACTTTTATGGAAATTTATCTAAATATATCTAAGTTTTCAAGAATTTAACAATTTACCTTTGCCAACTGTTCCAAAAGAAAGGTATACAAAGAGACCATTTGGTTTTAGTATGAGGAAGTCACAATCACTCCATGGTGGTCGTGAGTGTGTTGTTGACTAGCTTCAAAACTTTAACAAAAATTCAAACTTTGTAACATACCCCAAGCGACATCTAATGTCTAAAAATAATATTGACCTCCTTATAACAAAAGATATATGATATTGTAGTGTATATTCCCTTGTAAATATGGATGAAATACTAAATATTTGATCTCTTAGTTAATGCGACGACTTTCAATAGTTTTTAACGGGCGATGTACTTGAACCGCAAGTTGTATTGTTTTGTGGACTAATTAGTACTATTTGCAAGTTTAGAGTGATAGAAATGGAGCAGATCAACAAGCAAAAACAAGTAAAATTGAAGAAAGTAAAAGCTTAGATAGAGAGAGAGAGGAAGACGTGCACACACGCTCGTGTGTTTGTGTGCATACAAATACACGTGCGTGTGTGCACACTCTTGCTTACCTGGCAATGGGTAATTCATGGGCTCTGAAGACTAAAAGAGAGAATCCTCAATCAGAAGGAATGGTGATGAAGGGGCGAGATATGACTTTGTAAAGCCTTGGAGAGATAGAGTGAGATGAATTGCACAAAGAGGAAAAAGATACTAGGCTTGAGAGATAATTTCTGGATGTTGGAAAGTAAAACATCAAAAAATATCATGTGATATATCAGACATAGAGAAGGGGTACCTTTTTTAAGAGAACTTTGATAATAGATTCAATAAAAATCCTATGATCCAAATCTTCAAGAGAACACGAGGACTTCTTATGATTCAAAAGATTGAGTTATTTTGGATCTTGATCCACCATTACCTTTAATACATTGCGAAGTTTGTTACAAAGCCTACCATTTTCAGCCATGCAGAGTTATAGATAGTGTCCATCAGACAGAGCTATGTATCATCTCCACCGTCATGGTAGACATCTGTGGGTGGAGATTGTCATCTTATATAAAGGGTACTACATTATCATGGTCACTATAACTTAAACAAATAAATAAGTTTTTAAAATCTTGGTTTTATACTTTGTAAAATATAATTAGCATTTACCACACAAACAATATGCTAAATGCTTCTTCAACCACTAATCATTAAAAAGTAAGGTTGAAATGAACTGTTCATCAAGCTGCTAAATTGCTTTGATGGACTTCAATGAGGACTCTATTTACCAAACAAAGAGAGTAAAGGTTATCAAGTTATGCTTCCACCATATATATGACAGAATTTCGTAAAACAATAGTATGCTCACTTTCTAAGAAAGTAAATTCCTTTGTTTTGAAAACAAGATAAGAAAATAAATAAATCCAAATTTCAAGAAATTCCAAGACAATTCTAAGAGACATTATAATTGTAAATAGCAAGTTTACAAAATAAAGGTATGGAAATATACATTTTCACCCCTACCATGCTTTTTTATTTAATTTTAGAATGTTGAAAAAACTCAGTGTTGGAATAAATTTGAAGGGTATCAGGATTTAGACCTCCATATCAAGGAGAAAAATGCTTCCTTTCACTAGTAATCCAAACCAAGAAAAAAGAGGTTCCTTTTCATATTATAATTTTATAAGGGACTAGTTTTGACATTCAAATTTATAGTAATCCATATGAAAACATAGTTTGATACATGGTATTACAAGCTATTTTGTGTTTGATTTTGGTCTACATTGTTCTCCATTGCTTTGGTTGGGATGAAAAAAAAATCGAAAAATACAGATACTTTGTGAACTGCTGTAAGTTATAAGAAACTGACATTTAACCATCTTCTTATTCTATTTATTGTCCTCAAATTTATAGTAATCCATATGAAAACATAGTTTGATACATGGTATTACAAGCTATTTTGTGTTTGATTTTGGTCTACATTGTTCTCCATTGCTTTGGTTGAGATGAAAAAAAAACCGAAAAATACAGATACTTCGTGAATTGCTCCAAGTTATAAGAAACTGACATTTAACAATCTTCTTATTCTATTTATTGTCCATATTACAATATTGACTCTCTTTTTCCACCAAATAATTACATTATATAAATAGAATTTGGATGAGGAAGAGAAAAAAATAGGGGGAGTTTTTCTAGAGTTTGGATACATTAGAAAAATAAAAAATGACAAATATTATAATTTAAGCAGTAGAAAAATATAAAGAAGTTAGAGATTATTTCTTTTTAACTTGGAAGGGGTCCATAGGCTTTCCATAAACTTGAATATTTATTTGCAATTATAATAATAGAGAGGGGGATATGCCTCTCTCTTTAAATACTACATAGGGCCGTACACCTTAACATTTTTGAAAATGAAGTTAGAAGTGTGGATGTATAGTTTATTCCCAAATATACAATAATTTATTTGTTCATTTCAAGCAAATGGTTGTAGGGGTTATCACTACCCATCAATAACTTTCGATGATGGTCGAAAGAGCGAAGTTGGAACAATCATGCCAAAAATCATACCTTCCGATTGTGGTCATTATGATCGGATTGTAATCATGATCATATGGATCATAATATATTTTCATTTTTCACAAATTGGAAACCTTGATGCCAACACAGAAGATTAAAGAGTTCTATGCTTCTGATAATGGGTATTTTCCAACAAGATTTCCATTGAGTGGATCACCTGTGAAAGGTTTCTTAATTTTTGTTTATTTAAACAATAAACTATAATGCAGTAAATTATTTTAAAAAATGAACATGTTGGGATAATTTTTTCTGACTCATAACTACCCCATGCTTTCTGATCTGCTATGAGGCTATTCTGTTGATTAAATTATGTATGTTTTATGAAATAGCAAAAATATCGTTAAACTAAAATTATTTTACAAAGTCATTAAGAAAGCCCAAAGATCTCATATCCAACTGCCATGTTTGTTTTTTAAGTTTCCTCAAAAAATTGTTCAGAAATACAGGTTAGGGAAAGCACATTCACCTAGTCACCACATTGTATGTTCCATTCCGACCACTAACACCACCCCACTAACACCTTCAAAAATCTAAACTTCTAATCTACTTAAAAAAATGGGTAGGAGCATGTCTTCCCCATTGAAGTACTCCCCCCCCCCCCCACCCCCCCAAAAAAAAAAAAATTTATGTTAGTCCCATATTCTGAACGCAAACAACCAGGCGTATCTTAGTCTATTTTTCCAAACCTAAACAACAAGGCATATTTTTGTAATTTGGCACTAGAAACTTAAGTAGGCCAGAATAACAAAATGCCATTGGTTGCTCAGTTCTCAATCCTGAAGAGGGGTGATTTTGTAATTTTTTGATGAGGTACCTTTATGAAATGAAACTTAAAAAATGTACACTGTAGTAAATAAAATCTTAGAAGATATTTAATGATTTTGCGAAATAATTGCACTCTTTAATGTTATTTTCCCTGCTAAATCTTCTTTCGAAATTGTGTTCTATAGATTTCCTACAGAACCATCCAAAGAAAAATCAATGAAATTGGTTAGCCATTTGACGTACCTTATTTACTATTTATTGATGGGAAACAGTGCCAAACTACTTTATGTAAAAGGTGAGGGTTGTATAAGGTGACAACTTTATACTATTGAAGTAAGGTGTACCTCAAAACTATGCCAAAAATGGAGTTTTGGTACCACAAAGTATTGTGATGACATGAAAATCTATTGTTGCCCCCAATTAACAAATTTAAAGATCTAGAAATAGTGACGATCAAGCATATCTATAAACACTTGAAAATATTGAGAATGGATGGTCCAAATAATGTGTTAGAAAATGAATTAATTTTAGGACTAAAAATTCTTTTTTTTTTTTAAAGTCTATGTCTATGAATATCGAGGTTGAGATGATCAATTTGAGGGTTTTCCAACATAAAAACAACCTTTCTCTAATGGGTTTTTTAGGTGCATCTTACTTGTACATATAAAATTGATACCTTATGTGAACTTTTTCCCTACGTAACCAGTACATACAGGGCACATTAAAATGGTGGACATGAACCATGCCTTCCGCTTGATGGACACAAGTAAGGATTGAATGTGGAGGAACAATTCATCTTTACTGTCCATCATTGAAGTAGACGATGGAGATAAATAGCTTACTATACCCAATTTCCCCATGGTATATACTCTCCCTTTTATTGGTAAGGATTTCCATGGAGGTGATATAAGAAAATTAGCCAAAAATGGTTAGTATTTTATTTACCATTTTGACCTCTGTAATTTAGTTGAAAAGTAATCGTGTAATTTTTATATGAAAAATTTGAAATTTGAAACCCCCAATAACCGAGGTACAATGCATTAACACGTTTTTAGGCCTCACATCATTCTAAAAATGGAGACCGTATTCAAATTTGAAAATGGTATATTTCATTTACTAATTCTAGAAAAGTTAAAATATATTATATTTCATATATTAATTCTAGAAAAGCTAAAATATATTATATTTCAAATATTAATTCTAAAAAAATTAAAATATATGAATTTTTATACTACTCTAAACATCTCCTCGATAACATATATCTTGCAGACAAAAGGGAAATCCAAAATTTTTACTACCATTTGCATCTCAATCTTCAACCCCAGGCATACCACATGATGCACGCTTGCAAAGAAATCTAACTAGGGTTATTTGAATTGAAGACAAGAATTATAAAGTTCAATTTCTTTGATAAGAAGATTAAGTGAGGTTTCCACAGTAAAGTTTTATAGGAATAGTACATGTGCGATGAACAAAAGTATTGTATCAAGCTCAAACACACATACATAAACAAATGTGGAAAATAGGCTTTTTTTGGGGAATTTTTATGTAAAAAGAATTCAAACACACACACACACACAAAGCACTTACCTAGTATGGTAGATGTTGGAATCCGGCGGAGCAAGAGAACCATAGAGTAGGAGATAGAATCATAACCATGACAGAGATGGTCAGGACGGTTCGAGGAGAGGTATGATGGCGATAGTTCTGAAGGGGATGAATAGGGCAACCCTATATATTTTCAATTCCATTGTTAGTTTTAAGTGGTGCATGCATAGGGCACCGAATTTATTTTACCGTGAGGAGGATAATTACTGACAAGGCATACAAATCTTTATTTTTTCTTTTTTTGGAAAAAGAAAAGCCGCGAAGGCGAAGATATAAAAGGCAAAAAGGCTAAAAAAAACGGGCATCCAGGAGACAAAGGCAGAAGAACATTGAGAGAGAGAGAGAGGTTCTTAGAAAAAGAATAATTCATAGGAAGATGAAGAGAGAAAATAGAGAACTAGATTTGACTTTTGGAAATATAGGTTTGCTAATCAAAAGAAATTGAGGAACATGAAGAAAAATGACATGAGTAATATTGGGTCATTTTGAAAATAGTAAAGTTTTTTTATGTGGCTAAATGATTGGGAAATGACATGTTTACTATGGGCAGGTCAATGAGGACCTGGAACCTAAGAAGTGTCACAACAATTATCAATAGGCTAATCACAAGCGAAGTACTCAAGTCAAAAGAAGTACTTCACATAATGGGGCAGTCATTGATGATAGTAACACAACACTATATATATATATATATATATAATCCTGACTCTCTCTCTCTCTTTGATTTGCTAAAATATGTACTAATGAAAATTTGAGAAGAGATATGATAGAAAGTTTGAGAAGAGATCATGACTCCAAACACACAGACCAGAGCTTGTGGGCAATTTGTTTCAGTTACACCCAATCTTTGTAGAAAGCACCACCTTTGACCGATGGTTATAAAGGCAGTAAAGAACTCAAATTAGAAACCATGTGTATAGATATGAGACTCTAGAATTGATATAAACCCTGTATGCCTTGTGTATGGATGCGAGGGAGTCCGAACTGCGACTATCTTTCTAGAGTGCTTCTAATTTTGCACTTCAATTTTCTGGTTTTGATCTCTTTGATATCTAGGAACATAACAAAGATTGTATTTTGAAATTTTTTCAGTTGCAACAAGGCTTCTCGAGCTTATTGTCTTGGGGGTGTTTTGCTGCATTTAAAATCATCTAAGAGGCAGCCACTTTGAGTGTGGAGGACAGAACTAGAATATGGTCCCTAGCAGGTGAAACCAAGAATTTAAGACCTTTAAGGAAACCCATCTTTTCATATAAGTGAAGAAAATATGATGATAAGTCTAAAAAGTGGCTCAGCAATCGCAAGGTGAGGCATTAGGTAGACTGGCTAAACAATCCTTCGGCACAGTAACTGCCGAAAAATTGCATGAATCATTGAAAGTGGATACAATGAGTGAAATTAATTTGGGATCCGGTCTAAACTTGCAACCCCCTGAAATGAAATGATGCAAAATGACTCATAAGAAAAATCTAAGATGATCAGAGCAAGCTGCAGGGTCATACTGCTGAATGGATGGTTGAAAAGTTTGGTGAAACATGCTCTGAACAGGCATCAAGGGTTCCAAACTCCAATCTAATAAGTTTTGAAGGTGTCATCCAAAAATCAGTTCAAACCACATCAAATGAGCCCAAAAAATTAAATACCATTGAGGGATCGCAGTCTGGAACCAAAATGACCTCAAATTTACAAAGAAACCCCCTATAAATTTATGGTCGAATGAACTACAATTTTTATGAAAGAAAGATACTCTCTTGGAAAGCATAAATTGCAAACTTGAGCTTAATACAACATAGAGAAGTGCTATTTTTTAAGTGTTCCTTGGCAGACCTCAAGGGACCACTGTAGCTGTGGTTTAGCAGATCATGTGCAATTTATAGCAACTAGTGAGTTTTTGTACTCCTAAGGATCTCATAATCCTCACGGTCAAATAAGCTCAAATTTTGATTTGTTGATCTTCATTCGAAGAGTTGTCCATCCGTGTAAATATTGATGGTGTTCCGAATACACAGATCAATAGGTATATCAAAACAAAAAGTATGATCAAAAGTGGATTTATGCTTAGTAGTCCCTGTGACCTTGATCCACTTTATGATTCATATCTCACATCCATGAAGCATTTCATGCTGAAATTTTGGCAGATAAGATCTTCACTCTGTCCTCTAAACATTTATAGAGTTTGTTGTGGGGTTTAAAACCTAACTGGGGGTTATATTGTAGAGAGAAATTGCGCAAAAAATAGAGAGAGCTGAATTTTATAAAAAAGGCCAATAAAATGATCATAACTCATCGATTCTTAAAAGTTTTTTGCCCAGGTTTCTTCCTAAATACTTTAAGGATGACTCCCACAATTCATACTGACAAATCGCCAAATAGCAGCCAATAAAAGGTGAAATCTGAAAGACTTTGAACGAAGCATGGGATTTTCTCAAGTTTTAATATCAAATCCATAAATTTGATCATAACGCCTTTAAACTTTGGAGTTTTTATCCAAAGTTGTTCGAAAATGATTGTGACAAAACAAAATTGTTTGGTTATTTGAAATCCAAAAAAGTCTATGGATTTCAAATATCAAGGATTATTGTCGTGGATTTTTCAAATCTCTTGTATATACAATATAAAATTGATTGATTCTTTACAAGCATTTTCATTTCTATTGGTAACAAAATTTAATATAATTTTCTCTAAAAAATTTTAATTACTCTCTCTTTAAAATTTGATATAGTTTATCTCTCTAAAATCTTAATATACTCTCTCTCTAAAACTTGAGATCTTTCTCTCTCTCAATTTCTTTGGTACTTTGGCAATCTAAAATTTGATATAGTTTCTCTCTATAATTTTAATACACTTTCTCTAAAAGTTAAAAATTTGAGATAGTTTCTCTCTTTAAAAATTTTGAGATAATTTCTCTCTCTAAAATTTTTCAAGTAGTTTCTCTCTTTAAAATTTGATATAGTTTCTTTCTCTAAAATTTTAAGATACTATCTCTCACAAACTTAAATTTTGAGATAGATTTTATTTCTAATTTTTTTTTTTATAGTTTCTCCGTCTAAATATTTTCAAATAGTTTATCTCTCTAAAATTTGATATAATTTTTCTCTCTAAAATTTTAAGATACTTTCGCTCTCTAAACCTTAAAATTTGATATAGTTTTTCTCTAAAAGTTTTGAGATTGCTTCTCTGTAAAAAGTTTCAAGTACTTTCTCTATCTAAAATTTGATATAGTCACTCTTTCTAAAATTTTAAGATGCTTTATCTCTCCAAAAGTTAAAATTTGATAGAGTTTCACTTTTTAAGATTTAGATATAATTTCTCTCTCTAAAATTTTAATATATATTCTCTCTCTAAAACTTAAAATTTGAGAAAGTTTCTCTGTAAAAAATTTAGTTAATTTTTCGATCTAAAATTTGATATAGTTTCTCTATCGAAAATTTTAATATACTTTCTCTCTATAAAACTTTAAATATGAGATAATTTCTCCCTCTAAAAATTTCAGGTACCTTTTCTATCTAAAATTTGATGTAGTTTCTTTCTCTAAAATTTTAAGATATTTTATTTTTCTAAAACTTAAAATCTATACAGTTTCTCTCTAAAAAATTTGTGATAATTTATCTCTAAAATTTTCTAGGTTTTCTATCTAAAATTTGATATAGTTTCTATCTCTAAAATGTTAATATACTTTCTTTCACTAAAACTTAAAATTTGATATAGTTTCTCTCTTAAAATACCTAAAAGTCTCTCTCTAAAAATTTTTAGTCTATTTCTCTCTTTAAAATTTAATATAGTTTCTCTCTCTAAGATTTAATATAGTTTCTCTTTCTAAAATTTTAAGATACTTTCTCTCTCTAAAACTTACGATTTGAGATAATTTCTCTCTCTAAAATTTTTGAAATAGTTTCTATCTCTAAAACTTTTGAAGACTTTTTCTAAAATTTGATATAGTTTCTCTCTCTATAAGATGCTCTCTCTAAAACTTTAAATTTGAGTTAATTTTTTTCTCTAAAAATTTGAGATATTTTT
The DNA here is from genome assembly GCF_000471905.2 of Amborella trichopoda. The sequence goes on along the minus strand of NW_006499920.1, from coordinate 631,093 downwards.
TCTCTTTAAAAAGTTTTAAGTACTTTCTTTCTCTAAAATTTGAGCAGTTACTCTCTCTAAAACTTGAATATAGTTCCACTCTTTAAAACTTCTCTCTATAAATTTTAAGATAGTTTATCTCTCTAAAAACATTTATGTACTTTCTCACTTTAAAATTTAGATTTAGTTTTTTCTCTTAAATTTTAATATACTTTCTCTCCTTAAAACTTAACATATGAGATAGTTTTTCTCTTTAAATTTTTTGCTTTTTCTAAAATTTGATATAGTTTTTCGTTTTTGTCGAATATCAAACTAGTGTAACATAATTTTCACATTAAAATATTTTCATGTAGAAATACCGACCAAATATTTCCAAGTTTTGGGTCGAGGGGCCGATGAGTGGGAATCCATGGAGAATTTTGATGATTTATTTTAAAAATAAATATTTGTTTTTTATTTTTTCCATGTTCGCCCTAATTCTATGATAGGATACCCAAAATTTCATTCAAACAATGTTTTATAAAAAAAACGAAAAATAAATTTTCACATGACATTGTGGTATGAACTGTAGTCGAAGAGAACGGCTACGAAGTGGGTCACATACAACTTATATACTGTTGTTGTGGTCATATTTGGACCACATGGATTGGACACATCTTTTAAAAAAAATACCGTCTACTTAGACTGTCTAGATTACTTGAACGTTATTTGTGCCAATAAAGTTGTAACCTCATATAAACTTTTAACTTTTTCCAGTGAACTATCGTGTCAATAGGAAAATGATTGGGCATTTTGAGTCCACTTAACCATGGTCGTGGTTTAAGTTGAGGCTCCGGTGAAAAGAGCGGGAAAGTAGGGCAACAATGGAGGGGGAGGAAGGTGGAAGCAATTTACAGAGCCTCCTCCATGCCATTAAAGCTTCTGAGGTTCCCTTTTGCTCTTTAATTTGCATTTAGTTTTATCTTTCACTTATCCTTCTCCCATTGATTTGTGATCTCAGAGAAAATGGCTTTAGTATTTGAATCAATTGATTTTACTTCTTGCCTCTGCTGGTTTTGAATTTCTACCCTGCAATTTTGAGCATCTAAGAGGTTTAAATTCCAGGGTTTGGGTTTATTGATTCGTCAATTACAAGTTCTTGATCTCAGTGCTCCTATATCATCTATTAACTTGTTTTTTCTCTTTGTACTTACTTTTTAATTTTATTTTTTGCTGCAGGAGATGGTTAGATGATATCATTTATTGAATATTTTTATTTTTAATAGATTCTGAATTCCAATTTTTTTGGGGAAGCTAAATTTGCCTTTTTATTTGGCTGCTGGTTTTTGGGTTCAAATCATGGAAATTTGTTTTCAATTCTCTTGGAATTTTTGTTTGGGTTCAAATCATGGAAATTTGTTTTTAATTCTCTTGGATATTTTTGCCAGTTTACATGTCAGTGCTTAATATAAGCTTTTTAGCTCAGAAATCTTCCAAAAACCTGAGAAACGCTATATGTCCTGGACAGACATGCTCAAACTTGAGGGAGTTTATTAATATGCTACTTTTTGTTTGCAGTTTAGTTTTAGTGGTTCTCTCTCTTATAAAACAAATGTGTATGTAAGTACTGAACTAAGCTTGTTTATACCTTATACAACGCATTGGCCATTTTCCCTGAGAATCACTTTGGAGTAGATCCGAATACACAGGAAAAGTGTTTATGTTTATTCCAAAACTGCGTCATATATAAAGAACTTAGCTCAAATACTTTTGGACATCGTGTTTGAAGCATCTATGCTTGAGACTTCTTTTATAGCAGCTTGTTAGAGGTACTAGACAAATCTTACCAAAGCCACCTTTTGATCTTTGAATCCTGTTGAACATCCAATGTCCTATAATCTGGGATGGTGCTTCCTGTTCACCAGAGAACTTCTGAATTTCTGTACAGAACCACCTGCGAAAACCTCTCTATTGATCAAGGAACTAACTATTTTAATTACTTCAAAGGTTTCACTTTTTTCTGTTGCTGTCAAGATGCTAATGTACTGGGTTTATAGTTCATTTTCTCTCGGAGTTTGTATCATGCATCAGCTTGTGTCTTAGGCATCTTTTCATTTTCTTATGTTAGTTTTTTTCTATCTTTTGACATTATTTCGTACGGATATTGTCTGTATTCCTTCACTATTCTGATGTGATACTTTAGTCTAATCAGATTCTTGATGCTCGTATTCCGCTCGTCAATCAACTTGAAGAGACAGGCGTATCTAATGGGTCTGAGTTAACAAGCATTGCTGAATGCCTTTTTGTATCCTTACACCTGACATTGATTTTCTCTAATTTTCTGGAAAATATTGTCAAATTCTAAGGCAAATTTATAGTTTTTGATGGTTTTATTAAGGAGCCAGTATGCTTACTTATATGAGATGCTTAAGAGGGCAAACTTGCTGACTGGCATGTGTTATATGTTATTCTCTTACAATTTCTAGGTGGAGTTTTTTGGACACCAAGACCATGTTGCAGAATTGATATGGTAATAATATTTTAGAACTGATATTCATAATTCTTCTGACTAGGAACCAATGCATTGCATTATTCTTACGTAAATAAAATTTCTAATGTTTTCGAAAGTTTGACCTATCAAGCTCCTTTCTTTGTGTCTTATTTGTGGAGCATTGTGATGTTTTTGGTAGAAGCTTTGAAATATGTTCTTGATTGGAGAAATTCTTTTCGGAAGTCATTTTTGGTCATTACAAGGCTTCTATAAAATGTAAAAGTTCTATTTCAAGCAATTCTTTTGATTGAGTTTTGGGTACTCAAACCGTAGTGTTTTTAACTCTTTTGCTGACTATAGAATGAACTGTCATGCCCATTTTCTTGATGCGCACAATATCTTCATGTTTTATTTGATGCTATCTGTTACCCCAGATAATAGAAAGACATAACAAAATTTTCACTACAGTTTATGTAGTATTAGAATTAAAGCGAAGTGTCCTTGGTTTCGTGTATGAGTGTGTGATACCATCTTCAGAGTTCAATTCTGCCTCTTCTTCTATATTTCTTTCTTAATGATGGTCTAGACATTGTGGGAGGAGTCTACATGTACTGGGACCTCTCATTGCAAGCTCAACAAAGCCATTCTACAGGTAGCTGCAAAGTACTTAAAACTGGAAAACATGCCTGATTGTCTATGCCAATTTCTGATTCTCGCAACAAAGGTAATGCATGTGGTTGGTTTACATAGAATTTGTATATGCTTTATGTTCATCCTCTGGAGTAGTCTTCTCTGTTGTTTCAATATGTTTTCAAGCTGTGATGACCTTGTTCAATTAACTAACCTGATTTAATAGGCAAGCATATGGTGTGGTAAACATCTCCATGAAAATTTTTCTAATGTGGAAGACTCTCTGGACGAAAGGCATAGAGAACTTTTCTTTCAGGTAAGCATGTTACGCTTTTCTTGTTTGTTCTCCTACTGCATGCATATCTTTCTGTGTGTGTGAGTGCATGGACGTATGCATGCAGTGAGTATATATGTATGTAAATTTGAATGTATGATCACGTAACACTCCTTGCAACTTGAGACTTTTGCTACTTACGGTCAAGATGGTGATTTTGTTTCTCTAAATTTCATTTTATTTTGTTATGTATCATTAGCACAAAAACCTATATATGTTTTGTTCAGAGGCTTTTGATGATAGATTTCAGCACTCTGAACTACTTAGGAGTTAGAGAGCCTTTTATATATTATTTATCTCCTCAATTATTCTATTGATTAGATTGCAAGTGTATTCTGTTGAAAATAAAGTTTATTTCTATTATATCATTCAGTGGCAAGTGACAGCAGAGGAATATATTTCTGGATCTGCATCTTCATTTCTTTCATTTGTGAATTGAGAATCAATATCAAAATAGGATTTGACAGCATCTTGAAACCCATGCCTTTCATTGGTTTTGTAGATCCCATGAGCAACTTTACTATCTTGAACTGGTTGAATAGGCCACAACACTTTTCTTTTGTCCCTGAACCCAAAAGCAGCAAGATCCCAAATTTTCCATCTTGTTATTTGGATCTCTTATGACAAACCTGGCACATTTAGAAACCAGTACAATGGTGTTAACTTGACTTTGTTCCTTCGAGAGTCCAACAACCCCAAGTGAAAAACTTGAGGTGGCAGTTTGGACTTTGGACTCCTAAAGAATAATAGCCCAAGGAATGTTTGTGTTTGTGAGCATGTGTGCGCCTGATTATCATTATTTTTCTGGTATTCTTGAATTCAATCTGCTTAAGATTCTCTTGTTCAATGAATTCATGTTGTCTTTGTAATTGGATATGTCATCTACCATGCCAGTTTCTTCATTTGCCATGTGGATGTTGTGCTGATGAATTTGTTGACACCAAAAAAATTTAACAAGGCGGATGCCTTTGTGCTTTATCTCATTATTGAGAGATGATGGTCTTTAGTTCATTATATGAGAATCTCACCACAATATGTGCTTTCTGTTGCAGTTGGTTCTGGATTCATTAAGCTTCTCCTCTGCCACCTTTTCAGCCTTGACAAGACATCCCATGTCCTTCGAAAATGCCTTTGTGCTTGTCGTTGAGAATTTCATTGCTGAACAGCTGAACCTATTGAAAGTTTCCATCTCAGAGATCAAGGTATTGTTTCTCAATTCTTAGTTCTTAGAAGTTGTTCTAGGAGTTTTAATTAATACATATTAACTTCCAACTTATTACTCATTAACTTGCGTCTTTAAATGTCCCACTACCTAAGCCAAAACCCAGCGGTTTAGATATTTTTAGAATATTCTTGAAAAATTCAACCGAGAAATTAACTTTACTTATATTAAAGGAGAGGCCATGCACTATTGGCATGGCCACCTAACTGTTTATATGATGTTGGCAAGATTTGATCCATCTTGGCTATGATACATCCTCTTCTGGTCCGTGTTCATTCACTGCTTTCAAGAGTTTTCTCTTTCTTAAGTTTGAAATATGACATATATATATATGCACAATATGATGACATTTAAAAATAAAATTGTGTGTAGTTCAATTCTTTTCTTGGTTTATAATTTTCTGAAGTTTCATACATTATGTTATTATAAATACAATTTGTTATTAACGAATGACATTGACTTTGTGTTTTAAAACATCAAATTTTAGTACTTGGCAATCTTTTGCCTGGATGCCAAAAGCCTGCCTGAAATGTGCATCCTTTGACATAATGTGATCTAAAAATGTAATAATTATGAAGTTCTTCCCGTATCTGCGGAGAATTTTCATCCCAGGTTGCTTAAATTGTCTGTGGCAGGACTCATACCAGCTTGTCACTTCACTAATGCCTAGTTTGCAGTCTAAATATGCTGCTCAACATTTAATAAAACAAAATTTGAAGAAATGCAAATTCAAATCTTTCCTTGTTCTTTATTGTTTTACTGTCATCATCATACGAGCCTTATCACAACTATTTGGGGTTAGCTACACAAATCCTGTTCCACCATTTCATTTTATCCAGGGCCATATCCTCAGTCACCATATCCATTCGCATTTGTCTTACCATGACTTCATAAGAAATTCACATATGATAAGCTATCTATGTTGATTATCAGCAATGGTGGTCTTGTTAGGTTGTATATCATTATCTACCTTGTACATAATTCTTTGTAATATGTAGGAGAACATGACAATCCAGTGGATAATGGGAAAACTATAAGTCATTGGGATGATGATGGGGAGAGAATGGGACCCAGCGTTGGTCCATCTCCTGTTTTGGTGTGTCCCATCTCTCTTTCCATCACCATTCATTTCAGTATATGGTGATAGTCCATGGACTGTGGTTTCTCCTCAGTCAATTGGATGGTAATATACTCTCTTAAATCAATTATGTAATTAAAGAATGCTCCAGTTCAATTTTTGTTTACTTTTAGTTTTATCTTCAAAGGAAAAGTCAGGAGTCATCCTTTGATTTTGATTTATGAAACAGAGGTTGCAGTCCATTGCATCTGAAGTACTGAAGGCTGCACAAGAGATCCTAGATACTGCTGTCAAACTATGTAAGGTCTATTCTCAAGGCATCAACTTGGAACCCTGTGAGACTACCAGTAAGGAAGATGGTGATCCTATGGATTGCAAAACCATGGATAACAGGAATCATGTCATTAATGTGACATCTTGTACAATAGAGAACTTTTATAAATTGGGAATTCTTGCGGCTGCTGGTGGAGGCGGCCTGGTCTCTATTCTTAATGTATCTTGGAAAGGAGTTGTCACTCTACTTCAACTGGAAGTTGGTAAAGCTATTTTAGCTAATAAAATAAATGTTGAAGATATTATTCTCACTCTAGTATCACTAGCCAGGGAATCCCTAAAATGCACAGCTGAAGCTTGGGCTCTCCCATTCAAAGGCAGCCTGTCTGTAACTGAAGCGAAAAGGTCTTTCCTTCCCATAAAGTTTTACTTAATCAATGCTGTTAGAATTTGCTCTAGATATCCATGCGAAGCTTCAAAAGTGTTCAAGGATATCATGTTTTGTGTCTTGAGAATATCAACTTTGGGCCTTGAACTGAGAAAAGAAACAAATCTTGGAACAGCAAGTGATGCATTGGCCGAGTTCTTGGAGCCCACGTCATTTCTTCTCATACATACCTTATTAAATTCTTTAGAATTGGAAAATGAATGTAAGTTACAGATTCTGGACTCTTTGTTCCCAATTGATGTTGCTAAGCAGTCAATGAAATCAGAAGGAGACATATGTTCTATTGACAACGAAAAAATTGCCCCTGATGAAGCTTTGGCATCAAATTGTGAAGATATCCCTAGTATGAGGAACTTGATACTTGGTCGGGTGTTTGTGCTCGTGAATCTTCTCAAAAACTCTCCAGACCTTGGAGAAGAAGTGGTTTTCATGTTGTCCAAGAAGCTAGATTGGCTTTTGGATGCCTTCATTAATGAAAATGTATATTCGTTTACCCTGCTGACACAAATTCCCCAGGTATCTGGTTTGACCACTTCACCTGAAATAGCTGTGCAGCCTATGTTTTATTACATTCTGAATTCACTGAAAACCTTCATGATTGTGGCTTCTTCTAGTTTAGCATGGTTGGAGGTGGAGAAGTTTCTACTCTGCAATGTTGTGCACCCTCACCCTCTCTGTTCAGAGATTGTCACAGAGCTGTGGTGCTTTCTAGCCCAACATGCTGAAAGAGATCTCTTGAATGATACTGTTGATAAACTCAGTTCATTAATCTGGACTTTGGCATCATCAGGACAAGGCCCTATTCCTTCTTCAGCTCTAAGAAAGATGGCGAGATCAGTTTGTATAGTTCTTAATTGTACTCCGCAATCTGCAATTGACAGAATATATGGTAGTTTCTTTGGTGAGGATAATGCCCGAAATGGTGCTTCAGTAGCCCTCCACTTGGCCTTGTTGATGGAAGGTTTTCCACTAGATTCCTTGTCAGAGAACTTACGGAAGCTCGCTGTTAGGAGAGTCTTGACTGCATTTTGTGGGTTTATAGAAAGCAACAGTAAAAATCTTGTAGATAGAAGCTCGACAAGTATCCCTGGCCTTCATGGAGAACCAGTGTATGCTTTATCATCTTTGTTCAGTCACAAGTAAGTATCTGAATTTTTCTTATATAGATATAAGGGTTTCTTCAACACACCATTCTAATGGTGATGTACGGAAACTTCACTCCCAAAATTTGTCTATGAAATATAATATATCTTTATTGCTTTTACTTTGAAGATAGGGGAGTTAGAGGTAATTTCAGAACCTGTCTGATACTAGGAGAGAATAAAAGATAAGAGAATCTCATTAAAACCTAAATTTCATTTCCATATGAGTATGAGAATTTCCTGTATTGCCTCTCCTAAACTTAGGAATAACATATCTTATAGGCATTTATTGTTTAAAATTTTGGGAATAGGGTTTCCTAACATCACCATTAGAATGATGTGTAAACATATGTGTGTGTGTGTGTGTTTTGCATTATGCTTTGATGAATTTGATGGATGAATTTACCTGAAACTTCTTCCTCGTCTATTTTCAGCCAGATTAAAGGCCATGAGATTGACAACAAGTACATCTGGCCAATTCTAAGGTTCACAATGACTGTGATTCATGGATTCAAAAGCATCACAGACACTTCTAAAAAGGATCAATACATCCAATTTCTTGGTCAAACCTTAGAAATAATCTCACATATCAAGCAAGCATATGCATGTGATCAGATGCATGAGCTCGTCTCAGAGCTTCTAAGTCTATTCACTGCATATACGACCATCTCTGATGGCCAATTGCACTTGTGTAAACCTGCGCTGGCTGCATTCTTAGCAGGTTTAAGTCACATGGAAATATCGGAGGGCGAGGAATGCCCATCAAGCCGTGCAATTTGGGAACTCTATCATAACATGCTGAGAGAGAAACACTGGGCGCTGGTCCACTTGGGGCTTGCTGCTTTTGGCAACTTTGCTGCTAGGACTTCTTGTAACCAACTGTGGCGCTTTGTGCCACATGATGCAGCTCTCTCATTTGAGATTGAGCAGGAGAGAGAACCAAATGAAGAGAATTTCATGTCAGAATTGAGGAAATATCTAGAGAGAGACGGTGCTCTTCTTGCACCGTCTCCATGCAAAGACCAGCTTGGATTGCTAGTGAGAGAGGGTGCAGTTCTTCGAGAAGTTATTGAGAAGTTGGTTTGTGAGCCAAAGCGCAACGGGTTTGGCAATAATGGTCAGTTTCAAAAGAAGAGGAAGCTACCTGAGGGGATTAATGAGGGAATCTCCTTGGTTCAGAGAGGGTTGAAGGCAATGAGTGATGGCCTTGCGAGGTGGAGGCAGCAAAACGACTGCCATTCCAGTGAATCTAGAGAGATGCAAGAGGAGCTATCGGTGCATCTCTCTTGCCTTGAGGATGTAGTTTCTCACATGGCTAGTCTCGACGAGAGGGGTTGAAGAGTAGTTTGGTAAGATTTCATCTGTGAAACATTTGTAGTTTTACTAACAAATATGAGATCCGAATCAATGGAAAGTATTTTGAGCTATGAACATTGTGGTATTGGAGCTTTAGAGAGTGGGAGGATATGACATGCTCTTTGTACAAATAAGGATAACAGCCATTGCAGTGTCAGCCTGGAATTGGACGGGCAGTCTATATTACAGCTATTTTGATTTGATGGTGGATCATATGTGGTATGTGTGCATCAGGAAAATATGGATGGTCCATTTCAGGTTTTATTATCAAGTTTTGGCACTATCACTAGGGATGAAGCAAAGTTTAAACTTTAAACAACAAAGATGCACTTAATTTGCTGCCACACCAAAATGTGTTCTCTATTGCTCTCTTGTTCTAGTTGAATCACTAGAATATCATGGGATCGTTGAACATTTTCTTGAGGGACAGATTTGTGTCACTTACAACTTTGGGTTGTATTTATCTCCCAGGTTTTATTGTTTGTGCCTTGTGTCTCAATGCTCCACCACTCAAACCAAAAAAGCTTCGAGGTCCCCCTTGACTTACTACTTTGGCGAAGGAAAAGTGCGATATAATCACGAGGACTATTGGAAAACAATGGTCCATAAAACGTCCTCTGAGATGAAGGCAATGGAGCACTTTGTGAGGACAAACTTGACCAGAATGACAGGCCTCACCATGTCTTCATAACCATCCATTTTCTCAGTGGACAGTGATGCGCTGACTGGTTATGCTTTATCCACATTCTCAGTATTAATTTTCTTTCTCATTAACAATTTCTCCACGAGGCTTTTTACAAACTTACAAACTAATGTGGCTAATTTTGTGCCCCTGCAGCCTAATGCATATGGTGGGCATTTGGTGACTATGTTATGGTGACACTATTTTGCAGTAACCTACTCCATATGCATTTTAAAACGTTAATTGCATGGGGACCATGTTGGCATGGAGGCACTCCCTTGATATGCCACATTTTTTCAGAAGGCTTCAAAAAATACTAAGTGTTTAGGCAGTTTAATCCCCATATGGAGGGCTTGGTATTTTTCTTCATGATGTACATGTAATTTCGATTGGGGATTTTATGGTTTTTGCATGTGAGGTTTTCAATTCGAGAAAAACAACGTTAGGGACTTTGAAAAATAACCCATGGTAAGCACATCAAAAGGGGGGACTGGTAGTCTCACGCATGTTTTTGAAACTATGGGCGGTAGGGCTGGAGCCATTGTTTATATCCCAACCCATGGGAATAACAAAAAATTGGTGAGAATATGATAAACCCTAGGGAATCCTCTCCAGTAGTAAACACTAGTATAATAGCACATATTAGAACACTGGTGAATTTCCTTTTGTGCCACAGAGCTACATAATTATGTTATGTAGACATTGATACATGTCTCAATCTCATATAGTTACGAGTATCAGAAACTTTAATTTCAAAATTGGCCTTTCGATATCTATACCCTATTTAAAAGAGGGCCAGGTAAAACTTTTAGGTGTTATTAAGTGCCTTTGTTGATGCATTGTCGGAGCGGCATAAAGTTTATACAAAAGGTGGTATAGCCGCTTGCATCATCCATTTGAAACGGACTGCCCAAATTTCCTCAGGCACATGCAGGTAGTCTACCAGACTGATATAAAATGTTTTCATAGCCACGCAAATACATTTCAATTATCTATATCCTACTGTTGAACTATAAAAACACTAAAGGGGGGTTTTTGTATAACGTATCAACCTTAAAAAATCAAAATTGCACCGCCAAATGTGCAGCAAGATGGAGTTCAATTACTGAAAACAGCTGTGATGACCTGGACTCTATTTACAGGTTATCTTATAGAATTTAAAGCTCCAAAATATTCAATTATTTTGAATATAATTTAGTTAAAAAATGATGCTTATAAGCTAAAACATTATTAATGAAATTTTAGAAATTTTCATAATATTTTTTTTCCAGCAATATAATTGATATGACAAGTTTGTTTTTCTAAAAGGAGGAGTCTTTATTAGGACAAATTTGGCATTTATAAAAAGTTTAATAAAGAGAAGAAGAATGGTTTTCTCGCAAATAACTACTTTTTTTAAAGGAAAAATTATAAAAAAACCCTAAAATGGATGATTTATGCAACTTATCCCTACCTCAATCTTTTTTCTCATTTTTTTTCCCCAAACAAACCTTTCTTAGCAAAAACTCCCCAAGGTAAAAAATTGTTATTTTTTGGACGGAAATATCCATCTCGTACAAACCAAATCAAGTAGCGTAGTGTCGGGAGCGCGTCTTTGTACTGTTAGAGTGCATCTTTTCACTGCCGGAGCGCGTTCTCATAATACCGGAGTGCTGTGGTTCCGACCTGCATTGACAGAGCGCACATTCAAAAGTCGGAGCGCGGTCCTCCATTGCTGGAGCGCTGTTGCTCCAAAGACTTCATTGCTGGAGTAGAATGCCAAAAGCGGAGTGCTGGAGTGCGTCTTTGCACTACCGGAGCAAGTTCTCATAATGCCGAAGTGCTGCGACTCAAACTTGTATTGCCAGAGCGTGTGTTTGTACTGTCAGATTGTGTATTTGTACTGCCGGAGCGCGTGTAAAAATATGAGAGAGAAAGCTGCGTAAAAACAAAAAAAGGTAGTTTAGTCTTATTTCATGCTACTTTTGGGGTGAGGGGTTATTTGCAAGAAAATGTTTTTTGGGTAAAAAGGGTGAGACAAAAAGTTTGGATGGGTAAATTGTATAGATAGCCTTTTTTAATGTGTCTTTTATAATTTTCTCTCGTTTAAACGGTTATTAAATGACTCCTTCTAAAGTCAACTGGGTCAAAACATCCTACCAAACATTTAGGGGTTTACCTTTAGTTTTCATTTCACCAGGCATTGCATCAAAAAATATTCTTAAAAATAAAATAAAAAAGAAATTTTCATCATTCACGGTTGAGAGCTCAAAATAAACAAGAGCATTTATTAATGAGACATATCTAAGAGGTCCCAACTAAATGACGAGACTACCCTGCTTATTCAAAGTGGATCAAATTACTGAGCGTTCCAATTGAGTGCTCTTATTAAATCTCGGTTTCCAACGTTGTGCAAAGACAATTAGGACAATCTTAAAATACTTTTTAATGGACTCTAAAGTGACAAAAAATAAAAATTAAACACTCTAATGTTAATAAGGATTTTTTGAACCTTTAATCAATGATCGCCCCAAAATCTTGGTTCCTTAAAATGATATTTTTCCCTGAAATTACAACTGTTTGGACAATAAGTTGGAATTATTAGTGTTGAAGATTGTTGTCTTTGAAGAGATGCACTAGCATGTGTAAGAGGGAACATGAGAAGTAATGCACTCAATGCTTCAAATATTTTCCATCATGGTTAATGGTGGACATTCCATTATAGTTGATGGCGTGCTCTCTGATCTTGTTCCATACAGACAGATGCTCATAAAGATTTGATAATTGACAATATAGACTCATGAGATTAAAGTTGGTGCCTCATGAGATTAAAGTTGGTGCTCTCAAGAAAATTGACCTCCAAGTCACTCCAACAAAAAGATAAATTCTCGAACTCTTTATGGTCTTCATAATTGGCCCTAGTTACTTTTACCTCATTGCTAGACTGTGTTTTTTTTTTTTAATGGAAAAAGTTTATATAAACTTGCAATCTTAAAATGAAGAATTAAAGATACACCTCAAAAATCTATTGGAAAATGTTGTTTAAATGTTGAAATACCCTCTAATTGATCATCTTGACATTGAAAAGTACGAATATGAAGCCAAAAAAGAAATGATTTTGAGTCTCTGAAATAGTACAACTTGCAACACCTTATCTAGATCGTCCATTTTCGAGATTTTCATATGTTTATATATCTACTTCATTTTAAGCATTTTTATAATTTTAAAATTTTATAATTTTAAAAATTTATAATTTTATAATTTTAAAATTTATAATTTTAAAATAATTTTATAATTTTATAATTTTATAATTTTATAATTTTATAATTTTATAATTTTAAAATTTTAAAATAATCGTAAAAAATTTTATATCAAAATTACATGTTATGATTAAATTTGGAGGTGTTTAATTGGATTGTCGAAGGTTGCAACATTATAAAAACCACACCTAGTTGTTCTTTTTCATATTTATTTTGGAATTGCTCTAACTTATTTCCAGATTGTTTTTTATCTTCTTTATTTTGGATTGGATCAGGATTCTTGAGTTTTTGTTTAAAAGATAGGATTCTTGAGTTTTTGGTTAGGAAAAAGGAAAATGTCAGAAAAAAGAGGGGCATTCCGAGAATTGAACTCGGGACCTCTCGCACCCTAAGCGAGAATCATACCACTAGACCAAATGCCCACGAGTTATTGCATTCTTCTTAGTAATTAACTATATCCAATGAATCTTTGCTCCATGAATTCATTCGAACACTATCAAATAGCTCATGTCCCTAGCTATATGGTCCCCGATAAAAAGCCTGGTCGGGTTTCTAGGTCAACTTTAGTTTAAAGCAATGTTTGGAAACCCAAATCAACGGCTTTGGATCAGTCTAAATAGGTGTTTTAAAAAAATAATAGAAAATAAATAAAATAAAATAACACGGGTTTATAAAGTGGGGATATAGAGAAGACATAAGAATATATTAGATAAGTTAAAAAAAAGAAAAGGTATATACATGGGGGTTTGGGCTTGTAAGAGGAAACCAGACCAAGACCCCTACCATCCTGAAACCATTTTGGTGAGGACCGATTTCTGTCCAGATCAACGATCCGGAGCGAAAATTGCATAATTGTAAAACCCTAGCTCGAATATAAAAAACCATGGTGACCTTATCCGTCGCCTACTAGATCAGTCTACATTTTCAATCTGGTGAGAAAAAGAATAATTTTCCAATAGGAATCCAATTCAAAAAATAAAATTGTTTTTAAAAAATATAAAAAAAAGGGTTGAAAACCGAACAATTCTTCCATTCTCCATTCTAAATCACTCGGTTCTCTATCAACCGAGAGAAGCACGCAAGTTAATGGGGGCAAATTTCTGATCTTGGGCAAAAATCGGCCCAACCATCCATCTACCTGGATCAAATTGACGATTTTTTAAGCAAGAACCACACATGAATAGTCAACATCTTTCACGATCATCAATCACGACAAATGAAAATAATGTCACTAAAGTAATGTAAGCTAACATAACATACGAGCGACTTGATAAAAGGTGGTCACAATTAATCTTGACTATTGGATATGAAATTGGGTAGCAGCATTTATTTCATTGACCAAGCTCAATGTTCAAAAAGAATTTTTTTCAAAATTTGTGACACACCTAAGGTATTAGATTTCACATCGGATGGTTGTAAATAATTGTGATCTCCTTGTACCAAAGTTAAATGTCTCATTGTATATAATACTTCAAAAAAAATATATGTTTACCTCCCTCTTGAATACTATGAATGTTGAACAAACAAGGGTATTTTAATAATTTGGCCTTACTTAAATTGAGTTAAATGATGATAATACATATTGTTGTTCAACTTTAAAAATATATAATCACCATATTAAAATAAAATTGATGTACATGGGTAACTAAGGTTGGCAATGCGTCTAGTGGCCAGGCCTAACGGAGTTGGTCAAACCATGAAAAACTAGGGTTAGGTGAACAAAGTTTGGCCTAACGGTTGGGCCTGGGTTGGGACACCTTGGCCCGAGAGAGAGGGGGGGGGGGGTTGCGGCCCGCAACCCAGACCAGCCAAGATTTTTCTTTCGTTTTTTATTATTATTTTCAAATTTCCATTATGTTCGGTCCGGCATGGTCTAAGGCTGAGCTATGGCCACCTTAAAAAGGAATCTAGGGTCGAACTTAAACTGGGGCCTCTTCAGCCCAATCTATGCTGTCGGGCCTATAGCGATTCGAACCGAGCGTAGCTCATTTGTAAACCCTATGTTTAACAACATATAAAACTCACCTCTTTTTCTTTTCTTTTTTTTGGGTAAACCCTTGTTGCGTATTGCTAACCCTAAACAACTAAAGGAAATATCGTTATGTGGCTCAGCCCACTTGAGTGTGGTAAACTTACCAAAATGGCCATATTTGTTTAAGGTTCTCGATTTTAAACATAGGAAATTTAATTATTTTTAACATTCATTTGAGAAGAAAGTATGTGAAATGAAACTCAAAAAGGAAAAAATAAAACATTATGACATTAAATACAAAGATTTGACCTCCTTAATGATTTTGTAAAGTAATTTAACCGCTTTGTCGATATTTTGAAGATCCTCTATGATCAGGCTCTTGATTTGTCCATCACAGAAGCTCCACTCCCAGTCGATACACCAATAGGCGAATCGATCCACACGGCTTCTTTGGTTTGAAATGCTATAGATATGTTGGATGAACGTGTTAAATGAGAGGAACTCCCCCCTCATGCACGTTTTCTTTTTGAAACTGTTAACAATATTTCATTGAGACAATGACAAGGTGCAAGCACGTGGCCCAGAGGACCAAGGAAAAAAGCAAAATAAGGAGAGAAATAAAGCAAGAAAGAAAAAGAATACAATCAGATCGTCACAGCTTTAGCAAGCTCATCTGCCAAAAGAATTTCTCTCTTTATTTACCAGTTGGAACTGCACTCTTCTGCCACTTAAGTGATAACAAATCTCATTCACAACGCTAACCCGTCTCCAAGGAGTTGAACTAGGGTCCAAGCATTATTTAATAACATTGGAAAAGTGCCCTTCAATGATTAAATATAGCACTTGACTATCAACTTTCAACACACAGAATTTGAGGCCTAGAAGTTCAGCCATGGTAGTAACCTTGTAGTAGTCCACATAATGTGACCCAGATGGTCCCTTAAAGTTCCACCATACCCAGCTCTCATTCCATTAGTACACACTGCCATCAAAAACTCAATTTGAATCACAGAAAGGGAGGCGGCTTCCAAGCAGAAGCTTTCCTGATCTTTTTTCTCTTCAAAAACAATCAATGGCAAAAATTAGCTCGGAGTCCTCCCAAGGAACAGCTTTAAAAGCTTCAAGTGCTTTGGCCCACTAGGCAATCCCACTGAGAATAGAGAGTTTGACAACCTCTACTGGTCTCATCCTGTTATCAAAGGTCCTCGGGTTTCTTTCCTTCCAAATTTGCCGAAGAGTCGCAGCCACTGAAATCTTTCATAGGGACAAACACATGTTAGAGAATGGGAGAGAGCTCAGTTGCTCAATTAACTGTAGAACAGTTTGAATCATAACCCAAGAGCAACCCGTCATTGAATAAAGTCAACCCCACAAGGATACAACAAACTCACAGTAAAGGCATAAATGTGCATTCATCTCCGCCTCTCTTTTACAAAGAATACAAACATTCACAATTATTTCCCCCTCTTTTGTAACTGTTCTAGTGAGAGCATTTTGTCTCTACAAGCAAGCCATAAGAAGGCTTTGACTCTATGCGGGACCTTAAAGGTCCAAATTCTATTGATCCCATGAGCAATCTCAAAGAACCTCTCCTTGCTCGTGACCTCGTAGAGAGATTTAGCAGTAAAGCTTCCCCCTGGTTCTAGCTCCCAAACTATTCTGTCCAATCTTTTCGGGGAATAGAAATGAAAATTGACCAACTGGAGTAAGTAAGTCGGTAAACTGGCGTGCTGTCTCAAAATCAACTCTCCTATGTCTTAAATTCACACTCCATACCACATTATTTCCTTCCCCATGAGCTACATAAAACACCAGACAAGACTTATTGGCCGCTAGTCGATATACTTCACAGAACGTAAATTGAAGGGGTTGATCCTCAATCCACTTAGCTGGTCAAAATTTTGGTCTTACGACCATCACCCACTATCATTCTTGTATACGATGAATATAGGGGTCTCGACTTCTCGATCGCTCTCCATATCACATATGTACCCCCATGATTGACCTTAGTTAGGAGACCAGAAAGGCCTAGTCCATACTTATTAAATAGCACATTAATCCAGAGCTATTGCCTGCCATTTGTCTTTCTCCACCACTACTTAGTTAGCAGCGGTTCGTCGAAAAGTTGCAGCTTTTTAACTCCTAGACCCCCCAGTCTTTTAGTTAAACAGACAACCACCCATTTAAACAAATGATATTTTCTCTGTTCTGTACCACCTCTCCAAAGAAAAGTCTTCAACAAGAAGAAATATACGGGGAGACTAGATAAGGTCGCTCTTAGAAGAGTGATTCTACCCCTCAATGATAAATATCTGGCTTCCCAACAATCCAATTTAGAGGGTAAAAACATTGCATTCCACTTATGAATGTTGGAACTAGAAAGACCACACACGTTTCAGTATAAAACATAACTTTGCCTTCCCCTTAACATGTTTTCCAAATTCTAACTCTTTCGATTTAGGAAAGTGTTTCCTTAATGCCTCATCTTACCTTGCAGTTAGCAACTTGTGTCACTTTTAAGATGACAATGAAAGGTGTAGTTTCAATCCAATCCAACTCTAATATGCGGTTTTAGAAATCGTGTCTTCCAATACTTCTATGTTTGATAATGGGGAAGTTTTTTTAGCAAAGTGGATACCACAGTATCCACTTGTCTTATATTTAAGGTTACAAATTTGAATCACTTGAGTTTTGTTAAAATATGAGTGTCCATTCTTCTCATCAAAGCACATCTGATAAAAATATTAAAAAATTATTCATAAAAAATAAATTGACCAAAATATTCTTATAACTTTTAAAGGTATTTTGATCTATTTTTCAAAAATTAATTTTTTAATTTAATATGGGCAGTTGGGCTTTTACTGTACCCATCAGCTAGTGAGCTGAATATATATATATATATATATATATATATCTATATATATATGGTTTCTATAAGATTGCAACCTTAAACAATCCATTTAAGGCGTACCTCTAAATTTCATCATAATATGTAATTTTGGTGTAAAAAATTATTAAGATTATCTGAAAATCTATTTTTATATCTAATTAGAAAATTTTAAACTCCAAAAAATGGTTAAAATAAAGTATATCTATTAACATATGAAAATTTTGAAAATAGACGGTCTAGATAATATGTTGCAAGATGCACTATTTCTAAGACTCAAAATCATTTTTTTTCATATTCACACATCTCAATGTCGAGATGATCATTTAGAGGGTTTTTGAACATGAAAAAAACCTTTTCCGATGGATTTTTAAAGTGCATCCTTTATTCTACCTTTTAAGATTGCAACCTCTATTCCGTATCTTTGTTTTGGTCAATTAGGACGGCTGGAAGGCTTATGCGCTTATGCAACCTTTTAGATAATTTTGAGAGGACATGTACCAAGGGATGCATTGTTATCCAGAGGCACCGTCCTTATTTCGTCTGTGTGCATGTACATGTTTATATGTGTGTATGAGAGAAAGTATAAGATGAGACACGTTGCTTTTGACACGAGGAGGTCCCACTCACTCGTAGCCTTCAAATCTAAAATCAAATGGCTAAGAGTGTGCCATCAAGTCTACACAATGTTCAATTAAAAAAAAATGTAATTTCATCTTTTCCTATATATATATATATATGGAAGATGCTAGGGTGAGTCCACTAGCTCATAGAATAGTATATAGTATAAATCCAATGGTCCAGATTAAATCTAGGCCGATCTGATGGCCGAGAGCATTTGAATTTTTAATTTTTTTTCTACAAACCCAAATCACTTGAAATTTAAGTGAATATTCTTCTCATCAAGCTGCACCTAATAAAAATATTAAAAAAATAATCCGCATATTAAAAATGATGAAAATACCCCTGAAACTTTCCAAGGGTATTTTGGATATTTTCATGTAAAATATGTTTTTAATATTTTTAGAATATTCACCTATTTCTTATCAATACAAGACTAAAATTTCAAGTGATTTAGATTTGTAGAAAAAAAATTAAAATTTAAACACTATTAAGCATCCGTGATCGTTAGATTGGCCCATATTCAATCTGGGCCATTGGATTCATT
>NW_006499920.1:546082-607307 GCF_000471905.2 Amborella trichopoda | reverse complement strand
GTGTAATTAACCTCATTGTCTTGAAAAATAATTCATTCTTTTTTTAAAATGAAATGAAATAATTATTTCTGCTTATTATCATGAATTTTAGGCGCGATAAATTTTATGCGCACGTGACCTCATTATCTTGAAAAATAATCTTTCTAATAAAAATTGTGATATTTTATCTATGTTAGAAATTTTGAATGCCGTAAATTAGAAAAATAAATTTATTTATTTTTCTTGTCTATTGTTAGAAATAAATGTGATATTTCTGCTTTTAGTAAAATTGTGATATTTCTTTCTACTGTTTTGAATATTTAGACATTGTAAAATTCATGTGCAAATGACTGCCTTATTATTTAAAAAAATTGACATTTTTGCAATTGATTATAGTATTGTTGTGAAATGTTTATTTGTGGATTGATATCCCATAAATTGTGATAATTCCGTATTCTTGAATTTTTATAAGAGTTTTTCTATACATATTAAATTGGCAATTATGCTAGAATGCCTTTACAAACTGCTACATTTCTAAATTTGGGCCCAAAATATTTGATTGGTTATTTTTAAATGTTATAGAGAGTGACTGTTATTAATGGTTTAAGTGAAATTCATATTAATGATTTCAGTGATATGTTGAGTACATGATATTGCTGCTTTCGAATGTTTAAAGAGATTTTGAAATAATTTAAGTATGCAAGTGGACTCATCCGGTTCGCCGGTGAGGTATAAGTGGACCTATCTGGGACGCCGGTAGGGATTAAATGGACTCATCCGGTACACCGGTGAGGTATAAGTGGACCTATTTGGGACGCCGATAGGGATTAAGTAGACCCATCAGAACGCTGATGGGGTATATAGGTGACCTACTTGGGACGCCAGTAGGGTAATTTGTGAAATCCTTTGAATTATGTACTGCCGTTAAAAGTGTTATAAGCATTTCAATTACTCGGATTATACTTAATTATGCATTTATTGAAAGTGAAACTGTTGATGCATTTCTGTTAATAGATCTTATTTTAAAAAATATTGATATCTTTCAATCATGATTATTTTTAGGATTATGATGATCACTTACTGAGTAGCCAAACTCATCAAACTATGGTAAACATTTTTTTCAGGATAACTACAGATTCATTTGAGTGCTAGTCAAGATCAACCTTGGAAGATACTGTTGTTGTGCTAGCTTTCTTTATTTACTATGTAAGACCTCGCCACTGTAAATTTGTCCTATCAATAGATGTATATATGTTTTGTCTGTCACATCTCAGGAATATCAGTATTGTAAATTCTTGGGGTGTGACAAGAAATCATGAGAGAATGATATAGAGAGATAAGTAAAAAGAGAGAGATAAGGTTCTCAAAATTGGTACGAGAATGATATAGACAGAGATAAATAGAAAAAAAGAGATAAATAAATATGTATAAATTTAGAATAAAAATTAGTGTGTGGAGATCATGAGAGAATGATAATAAAAAAATTGGTGCATAAGAGAGATAAATAGAAAGAGAGAGATAAGGTTTTTAAATTCATTCTCTCTCCAACCCAACACCGAGACAAATAGAAAGAGAGAGGTAAGGTTCCTAAAATTGGTGCATGGAGATCATGAAAAAATGATATAGGGAGATACATAGAAAGAGAGAGATAAGATTCCCAAAATTGGTTAGAGAATGATATAGAGAAAACTAGAAAGAGAGATATATGGTTCCTAAAATTGGTGCGTAGAAAAGAGAGAGCTCTGTCTCCCTCTTCCCATAATCTAAGGCTCCTATATCCATCCTTTCTCTCCCTTTGCCCAAAGCCAAAATCCATTATTTCTCTCTCCCTTTTCCCAACGTCGAGATACATAAAAAGAGAGAGATACAGTTCTTAAAATTGAGGTGTGGAGATCATTTACATGATATTTTTCTATAGATAGAGAAAATGTTATTTCAAAATGAAAGTTTAGTCAATTATAACTAAACCAGATCGCGTGCTACACATATGCATAACACTATTATTGTATAATAAGCGAGAGGAATACCCTCGCTATTATTGTGCCATGTGTCCTTTTTAATTTCATAGTTGTCATCTCTCTTCGTTCTCTCTTTAACGCCCTATTTCTCTCTCCCTTTTTTCTTTCCTTAAATTTCTCCCTTATAATCAAATCCCTCTGTTTCCTTAAATCTCTCCCCGCATAATTATCTCTCTACCTTTCTTTATCTCTTTCCTTAAATCTCTCTCCCAAAATAAAATCTCTATTTTTTTTTAAATCTCTCCCCGTTATTTATATCTCATGCTCTCTCTTTCCCTTTTTCCTATAAAACAAATTTTTCTCTCTCAAGTCTCTCAATCTCTCTCATGTCCTTCTATTTCTCTATGCATCTCTCTCATGTCCTTCTATTTCACGTCTATGTGCCTCTATCTCTCTCACGTCCTTCTATTTCTCTATGCATCTCTCTCATGTCCTTCTATTTCACGTCTATGTGCCTCTATCTCTCTCACGTCCTTCTATTTCTCTATGCATCTCTCTCATGTCCTCTCTCTCTCACGTCTCTCTATCTAAAAAGTTAGAGAGAAAGAGAGAGGTGTGTTATAGAGAGATAAGAAAGTTTCTTTTTAGTTAAAATTTATTGAGAGAGATGATATATAGAAGTTTGAAATTTAGAAAGATATGTGTATGGTTTAATAGAAGAAAGAGAGAGAGAAAAAGTTAGAACTTAGAAAAAAAAATTTAGATAAAGAGGTGCGTGGATTAAGGGGAGAGATAAAAAGTTGGATATTAGATAACAACTTATAATAAAGTCATCTAGGTGTGAAGCTCTTGGACTTTTTGGCCTTATCTTTGAGCTCTTAACGGATAGGGTTTCTCTCTCTCTAGAGATATATTAGGCTTGTTTTCTTTTTAACTCTCTCTCTCTCTGTTAGAGTTAGCTTAACTTTAGCATTAATGATCTAGTGCTCTTTTTTTTCTTTTTGTGCACGTGTTTATGTTTTTGCTCAATATATGAGACGTCTCGAGCATAAACGAGGGAGATAAGTGTTTAAGAATTGATGGGTGCTCTTTGTTTCTATTTTATGTCTTTTATTTGGCTCTCATGGTTCCTATTCTCTATGCATGATATTTCGGATCGATTGATGTACAAGTTAAAGTTTTGATCATGGAAGAAAGTTTTTCTTCCTTTTTTAAAGTTTAGATCACATGTATATACATGCATTATGAAATTTGAAAAGTGATATACTGTCACTAGGAGTTTTTGGAGAGTAAGAGGCCACGGCGAGAAGGCCAGCCTGCTACCTTTCTCTTTTGCACACAAAAAGAGAAAGCATTTAGGTATTTGAGGGAAAGGGGAATATTTACGATGCCATGTATTGTCATACAGGGTATCATACGATTTCTTTTATTGCTTAAGAAATTAGAGCATTGCGCTCGCCTTTGATTCTTTTATATGAATTTTAATTTTTTTTATACATTATTTTAATCGGGATTTTTGAACATCTAATCTAGGAGATTTATTTTGATTTATTATATTGTTGGGCTTGAATAATTTGTGACATTAACCTTTTATTTGAAAAAAGGGGCTCACTATAATTTTTTCTTTTTTTTGGATGGCATGAATAATTGGGTAAATGTGACTAATAATTGACAGAGAAGTCAATTTTTGTTTTTTGCATATAAACTTTTTAGCAATTTTAGATCCATATATACTAGAATGTTAGATTTAGAATAAAACTTTTAGGATTTTACTTTGAATTATTGTAGTGAAATTTATGGTTTTGGTTTGATTTATTATAATATTTCTATTATTTGCTAATGTGAATTTCAAGGAAACATCATGTAAATAATTCCATAGTATTATAAATTATTTATTAGGTATTTGAATTAAATAGTACTTATTCTATTTTGATAAATATATAAATTTAGTGATAAGTAATGAAAATTTTATATTTTATATCAATTAATAGTATTTGTCAAAAAATAGTTAACATAAATATAATTAATCATTCTTGTTAAATTAAAAAATACTTAATAATCGAATAATACCTTTTCGAAAATGTTATTTCAAAATAAAAATTTATTGAATTATAACTAAATCAAATCACGTACATTGCATAGGCATAACACTAGTACAATATAAGCACCAAGGGAATAAACAATGCAATTTAACGGAATGGCAAATGTATTGAGTATATCAATTTAAAAACTATAACAAATCAAATAATTCAATATTTACTATATATGGCCAATTAACTATAAAATTTTGCATATATTTTTTTTGTAATTGGGATTTTAGGATTTTCAATTTTTTCTCTGAATTTGAGGGCTTCAATTTTATTTTATTTTTTAGTATTTTACACTTACCAATGTTAAATTCTTTGATTGTGAAATGATCTCAATTGCAATCACAAATTACATATTTTTAAAAACACTTAAAAAGTGATGAACTTAATATCAAAAAGTTTCAGAAATAATTGAAAACTAAAGTTTAAAGTTAAATCCATGAAACTTTGGATGTGTATATAAATGCCTTATTTTGCAATTTTGCAATGAGAAAATATGTACAAATCCTAAAAGAATACCCATTGAATAAGTCTAATCTTTTCTGCTTCGGTTTTTTATTTTAAAAAAGTATTGGCTTTGCTAATTAGCATGTAGATGGAAATTTTCAAAGTGAATTTCTTAATTTAAGAAAAGAAACAGATTCGTAAAATTTTACCAACCTTATAGAATATAAAATAGGGTACTGTTCAGGCAGAGTAAGGAAATCTTTGGTTATTTTTGTACTTTAGCTTGTAAATTCAATAATTAATGAAATAAATTAAATTAAAATACACAAAAGGAAAGAGGAAAAAGAAAATTTTATTTGCAGTCTTCTTTCTTTTTTTATTTTTTTATTTTTGAGAGAAAGTTCAAAGATATTATTAATCTAGAACAAGATTACAGAATCCAAAACAAACGGCTTCAGAGAGGGTAAAACCTCATTTGGCAAGGGAATCAACTAGCACATTAGCCTCCCTATGAACAAAAGAGACAGAAAATGGAAGGAGATGAGATCCAAAATCTGAAATAACAAAGTTCTCCCAAGAAAGTTTCTAATCCCCTTTGCACCATTTCACAACATTGAGGGAATCCTCTTCAATAATGTAAGAAATCCCCAAATTCTTCTTCACAAGAGAACAAAGGCAAAAAAGAAGGGCTCTCGGCATAATTCGCAATACGCACCCCAAGTGGTCCTGCATAGGAAAAGATCACATTACCCATTCAATCCCGAAGAACCCCTCCAAAACCAGCAAGACCCGAGTTACCCAATAAGTTACCATCAAAGTTGAGCTTATAAACCCCCAAAGGTGGGACCATCCATCTTCCTTTCTTGTCGGTCATGATTTATTGTTTCCCAACAATTCAAAAACCCAAAATGTATCTGAAAATCACATTCCACGATTCTATAAATCCAAAACTTGCAAAAAAGAAAAAGCGTCCCAACAATTTTATTTACCTTATAAAAAAGTGTCTCGATAATTTCAGATTTAGAAAATAAAAAATTCATTTAAAATTTACATTTTTTTATTTTAGAAATTCAAAGCTTATCAAAAAAATAAAATAAAATAGTGCCTCAACAATTATATGAGTAATGATCTTATGAGACCCTCACACACCCATATGTGTAGGACCTTAAAGGATCACTATTAAATTTGCCACATATCTCTAAAAAAGTTATCACATGGGTATGGGACTTGATTTTTTTAAAGATCTGTGTCAAATTTAATGGTGATCTTATAAGGTGGTCCAACACACATAGGTGTGGGAGGCTCTCACAAGGTCATTTCCCATAATTATATTTACCCAAAAAGAACCTACAATTTCAAATCTTGAAAATCCGAAATTTATTTGAAAATTGAAATTTCATATTTTAAAAATCCAAAAATCCCAGTTTAGTATCCCAACAATTTCAAATTCAATTTGGGATTTTCAAATCCAAAAATTACATTTTAGCATCGCTAAACATTTTAAGATTTCAAAATTCAAATTTTACGTTTAAATTAAAATTTTGATTTTTTAGAACCCAAAAATTCCATTTTCCAAACCGAATCATAATTTTTGCTAAATTCGGATATTGAAAATCCAAAAATCTTGCGAGGAAAAAGATTACATAAAAAAAGAAAAAAAGTCTCTACTACCCTTCAAGATCTGAAAATCCACAAACAAAACTTGAAGATCCAAGCAATTTTACAACCACCAAATGTTGTAAAATTGTGGATAAATTTTACACAATGTTGAACAAAATAAATATTAATGTACTTTCTCTAAATTTTACAATTAATTTGGGCTATTCACATGGTTGAGAGAGAGATCTTATCCAGTAGCGATCTGTTCAGAAGAAAAGTGTTATGGTAAAACTATAAGGAAAAGGTTTCTATGCTTCTTCTACAGCATAGAAGTTCTATCCTCGCTCTACCATCCAGCCGTCCAATTTTGATCAAGCGAGTTACTCACCATTTGATCTTAGATCCGACGTCTCAAAGTATTTTATTTTTAATTTTTTTTATACAAAATTGTATGAATATGAACTTTGGTACGTGCCATCTTTTCATTGGGGCACACCTATAAAAAATATTAAAAATAATTTTTTGATAAAAAATAATGTCCAAAATACGTTTTGAAACTTTCAAAGGTATTTTGGTCATTTTATTTTATTAAAAATATTTTTTTTATATTTTTCGCTAGTGCCAGTTTAATAGAGGAATGAACGTCAAAAATTTGGTATCGAAATAGTTTATAGAAAAAAATTAAAAATAAAATGGTACAGAGACGTGACATTGTGATTGGACAATCTTAGCCCTTCATTTAGAATGAACGGTTGGATAAAGGGAGGATAAAACTTCTATTTATGTAAGGGACGCATAGAAAGCTTGCCCAAATCATAAATCTATCACAATAATGTGTGAAAGACCTTACATGATAGTATTTTGAGGGTAAGAGACATGACTTCCATTTGAGAGAGATATTTGAGAGGCAATTCCACACCGTGAGAATTGACAATGAAATATGAGAGAGAAGTGAATAGAGTTTCCAAACTCCAAAACTATTACCCTTGGACTCGGAACAAATGCGTCGTTGTTGTCTTTTTAGGGGTTAGTATTGGGAAAACCGTAGGCGATTTTGAATATTGTTTCGTCCCACTTGCTATGTTTGTAGATGATTTATTGAACGAAGCTGCAACGAATAGTACGTGGTTCGCGGTGGTTTCTGCGTATTTTTTTTATTGCCACTGACATGTTATATTTGTGACGGGGTACCGACCATCCTTACTGTCTAAGAAAATCCTTGCCCATAGATGTTGCATAGTGGCTTCCTTAGTATTGTGTCCACATTTTGTGTGCACTCAAAAAGGTACAAGCGGTTTTAATTGTTGAGATTGAACCATCATCATCCAAGGGTTAAAATTAATTTTTTATTTTTATTAAAAATGATATTGACCTGAAATTTGGATTTTAACCTCACATTTATTGATTATAATAAATAAAAAATATATATTTTTTGAAAAAAAAATTGATCTAAATGAACTTAGGGTGCGGTTTGTATAGAGCCGAGGCTCTAAACAATAAAATTAGAGCCCACCTTCAAATAATGTCAAGAATATAATTTCAATACTGAAAAGTTTTGTGATAGCCTTAAATTATATTTTCATCTTTAGTTATAAAATTTAAAGCTTCAAAAATAGTGTATATCGAGCAAATATATGAAAACTTGAAAATCTTAAAAATTGACGGTCGAAAAATACGGTACAAGATGTACTATTTCCAAAACTTGAAATTCATTTTTTTATCATGTGATATCGATATGATCAATTTGATGATATTTGGGCATCAAAACAACCTCTTCTAGTGAGCGTTTTTTAGGTAGGTTGTAATTTGATTGTTTGGAGCCTAGGCTCTACATAAACTTTTGATTTTTTTATTTAGCGTTTCGTTAATTATTTCTATTTAGTTCTCTTTATAAAAGTAACCTACACCCTAAAATTCAGATAAATATTTTATTTAAAGACAAATGAAAAATAACATATGAAATCAATTCTTGGCCGTTTGATATCGTTTGGTGAAATATCAACGATTAGAAGGGTACTTGTACACCCATCCACATAATGTGGATCAGATACTTTTCCATCTTTTTATTAGCAAGTGTATGGTTAAAACTGTCATCTTTGCTCGCGAGAATTCAAAGCTCTTAGGCATTGGGTTTGGGTTTCACTAGTTAGTGGTGCAATATTACGTCTCAAGTTCAATTTCTAA
Organism: Amborella trichopoda; assembly: GCF_000471905.2. The sequence goes on along the minus strand of NW_006499920.1, from coordinate 599,053 downwards.
CACTGAATAATAAAATAATAATAATAATAATGATCAAAGTCCTCTCTCGCAAAGAAGAACCCTAAATCTTTCTCCCTCAAAAGAGCCCCTCTATCCTAACAAACTTGCTAATGCGAGTCCTATAGTGGTCAAGCACCATTCATAACGCAAGCCCACATAACTAAGCATTTCGTTTGGTCTAGTTTACTCTTAATCCAATGGTCGGCAAGTTGCTTGCACTAGTTGTATTTCAAAGAAAAAATATTATTTATAGGGTCAACTCCTTATAAAATCATTAACAGGTCAAATACCAATTAACATAAAATGATTTCTTTTCTAATTTCATTTCACTAAAGTACTTTTCACAAAATTCTTCAAAAACACACATTGCCCCGGCGAACTCTGAATAAGCAAATGTATTCAAGGGAATTCGCTCCCATAGACTAGCGAATGACCAATTTTCTGAAAGGCTACTCAAGGAAAACCTCTTGGAATTGCTTGAAGTCAGAATTCCTCCACTTTACATCGGAGATGCATTTGAGGAATGCCGAGCTTTCATGCACAAGGTTCAATAATTCCTTTATAATGGTGTGACAAGCGTCATAAAAAGAGACGTTGATAGCGATGGAGAACAAACAGCTTCAGATACCTCGATAACTAAGGCCAACATCAACTTAATTAACTTAAGCGAGCTGGAAACCCTGCTCAAATCAGAAGAACATCCACAATGACCTTGGGGCATGGGAAGAAACCGACTGATAAGATCAGAACATGAAGAACTAAATGAGCATAAGCTCACCCAAGACTCTGTGACTAGGGATTATCATAACCACGATAATGAGAATAGCCCTCCTTTAGATCCCGTAACCCAAGAAAGGGCTGCAAAATTGATTGGTTTATGGAAAATACCGATTGAAACTGAAGATGTAGGCCCACAGGGAATCCAAGGTCCCCATTATACATTAATACTAAAAATGTAAGGGGCTCAAATTTCTAGGTGGATTTTGACATGTCTTCCTCTCACGATCAATCAGTGAAGGAGAACACGAAAGAAGGGGAAGAAAAGGTGAGCCTAAGAGAAGATCCATTCCCTCGTGAAGAGGTGGGAGAACTCACATCTCTAGAAGTTTTAAGGGGACCTCCCAGACCACTTCGACAAGATTTCATATTTAATCCACCCATTTGGGATGAAGTGATATTGAAAATCAAACCATGCTACCTCCTCAAGAGGGAGGGTTTCTAGAAGTCTGGGGCTTCCCTCCGTCAAGAAACACCATTTAATGAAGAACAAGCCACTATTGATCTAAAAGAATCTGCAGGGGCAATCCCATCAAATCATTCAAATAGGGTACCCTCATTCGATACTGAAAATATAGTAAGGGTAGTTGATGAAATTGAACCCTTGTTTGTTAACTCCGAACTTGCCATAAAGTCATCCAATGTTAACTTGGTCACTTTTCTTGTGCCAGAGTCTCACTCAGACTCAAACACTCAGAAGGAGCCTTCTATAGATTTAATCTCAAGCGCAACCTGAAATTTTAAATGGAAAGACAATCAAAAAGGAATTGGGTGATCACCCACCCCTTATCAATAGCCAATTGAGGCATTCACGTTTCATATTCCGAGAGGCATTAATGCCCAATGAAAAACAAAAATCATCTCACTAACAAGGACAACATAATGAGCTTATTCATCAAATCAAAAGATTGTAAGGCTAGGAAAGTGAGAGTGATTTGGGGTATGAAAATCAAAGTTCATGTAGGGCAGTTTAAGGGAAAAATTCAATGGAAATTCAACTACCAGTGTCAAGGAGATATTGGATACCAACTCTAAGACAAAGAAAATCAAAGGAAAACCAAAATTAGAATCTTCCTACCATCTAGAGAATGGAAGAATGGTCAATCTCCTATCCGGTTCTAGGGGCCAAATGCTAAAAGGAGAACAAAAAAAATCACCATTGAGTCTTCTTCTTCCTTCTTTGCCATCTTCTTCTTTTTCATCATTATCATCTAATTCAAAGAGAGAGAGAGAGAGAGAGAGTAACATAAAAAGGGAATAAAGTAATCCGTCGGGCTACAAATCTAAAAAGAACCCCGAGCATTGGAAAAAAATACCACCGGGCTGAACATCCAAAAATGACCCTGGGGTAATAGAATAAAAGACGTTGTCTATCATTTCTATTTCTTCTCTCAGGTGTCTTCTCTCTAAACATCTTATCTTCAATCTTCCTAAGTCAAAATGGTGTCAATGGCAAAGTCAATGAACATTAGCCTTATAAATCATAGTTAAGGACCTCGATTGTCTGAACTTCAAAAGGTCCATAGTGAAGGAATAAAATTCAAGGAGATTCCAAGCACTCAAGGGCATTATCCCATATTCTCTAAGAATCTAGTTTGCTCAAAAGCTTCAAAGAACTATCATTTGAATGGAAATACAAGAGTTGAGATTGAGAGATAAAGGAATACTTGTCGATTCATTGTCTTGAAAGTCCCATCAATGACCTAGCAAGCTCTTATAAGGTCCACCAAAAGTGTCACAAGTGGTTAAATTATAAGACCCACATTTTTTTTAGAATTCTTGAAAATTTATTTTCAAAACTTTTCAAGTTCTTTTTCAAAATCATTTGAAAAATGCTCATTGGTGGCATGAGCTTAACCACCTTCAATCAAAAGTCATTTTAAAAAAAGATAGTTCAAAATGTCTAGCTCTGTATGACATAAAAGCTCAGGTTTATTTTCAGAAAATGTCTAAACCCGTATGATGTAAAAGGTCAGTACATTCCATAAAATGTTTAGCCCCGCATGACCTAAAAGGCCATGGTACATTTTAGAAAACATTTAACTTTGTATGATATAAAAAGTCAGGTGCATTCTAGCCCCATGTGACTTAAAAGGTCAAGTATATATCCAAAATTTCTAGCCCCATATCACGTAAACGTCGATCGTATTTCCAAACAATGTCTATCACCGTTTGACATAAAATGGTCAGGTGCTTTAAAAAACGTCCACCACAAGACGTTCAACTGCCGCGTTGATTACATCCATTGTTGCATGATGGTAAACTACTTAGAGGACTCATGTTGGCATGAGCGAAAACTGCTGACAAAAAACTTGGTTTTCAAAAAGTTCTTTCCTTTTTTGAAAATTTCACTTATGTATCTTATGTTTTTAAAAATCTTAATTTTTTTTATAAAATCATACTTGAGCTCCCAGTTCTATTGAAAAAAATGTCTATTTGTTTAAAAATTTTTAAAATATTTTTTAAAATAAAGGAGCTGGACACCCATAAATGAAGCTCCTGCATTACCTCCTTTTCTAATCTCTTGAGAATTGAACAATTTCTAATCTCTTGAGAATTGACCAAAAAAAGGGAACAAAAACCTTTTATAGACAAACTCTCCCAGTAGGAAAAGCCCTCCTAAAACATTAGAAAACCTTGAAGTCAAGTTAAGGAGATATGCCAAGTTTGAAAGACTGAAATATGAAGTGAATACCTAAGGTTAAATAGCATGGCGAAAACATCACGTACGAAACCCAAACTAGCGTAAAACAACTTCCTATGAAAAAAATCACACTGAAAAACCCTAGGAAGGAAATGCCCTGCGTGGGTGCGTGAGAATGCGTGATCTCTCAGACATAAGAGTTGTTGTGCTTTGAGCGTCCCAAGATAACTAGCTAGGGCAGGTGTCTAGGGCAGGTGTCTCTACCATATCTCTCTACTTTTAATCATTTTAGCTAAGCATCCATTCATTTACGTTTGGTGTTATTTTAACACCTGGGTTATGCCGGCTGTGCCGATGATCTAAAGGAGGATCCGCCCATCAGGGTAGATTAGCTTTTAGATCATAATTTAATCGGTCTCCACGACTTCTTAACCTATTTTGATTAACTAGTTTGTAGTGTCAGGTTGGAGGGGATTTTCACGTGAACATCTTTCAAATTTGCACTCTAAACAATCTTGATATTGAGATGACTAATTAAAAGTTTTCTAACGTTGGAACGACCTTTTCTAATGGAATTTTTAGGTATGCTTTACTATTATGGTATATGGTTTATGCCTTATATAAATCTTTTCATAACTACAAATACAATAAAAATATGAGAATTAGGTACAACAAAATACTAAAAAAGTAAAAGTTGTGGGAATGACATAAATTGATCCAAGTAATTTACAAAAACAATATTTCATTATTTATTAATATTTTTAAATTTAAATGAAAATCATTTTTATTGAATTTTTTTAGTTGGGGCATTGTGAAACACACGTGCCATTAGCAAGCGGTAGACAACGGGGTAAAGTCTATATATCATAGACATACAAGTCTATGATTTGGGTGTTTGCACCACGAAGGACACAACACTAGCTGATAAACTTGAAAAAATATCTCTATATCCCCTATTTTTTGATTTCATTTCTTAATAAACCTAAGGTTTCAAAAGATATCTTCTAACCCCTTGATCACTTTAAACCTATTTTTTAACCTAAACAAATATGAGAAAGACTTGTTATTTCTAAACCTAATATTTTCTCTCTCTTCACTTATATACCCCAAATGTCTCTCTTTCTCTCTCTTCTTGTGTCTCTCTCAGTCTTTCTCCTCTAGCGTTTTTTCAAATACCTCTCTCTCTATGAAGCCCTTCTCTTTCTAGAAGTTTGGGAAGATGGTTTTTAGAAAAGACATGTCTTTTTACATTTGTTTGACCTAAAAAACATGCTTAAATTAGCTCAAGGGGTTACAAGAAATAAAATCTACAAGTTTTATGCCTCAAGATATCTTTTAAAACCTTGGGTCTATTGTGAAATGAAACCTAAAAATAACGGGTATGGAGATATTTTCCCTATAAACTTAGATACTTCTTGTTAACTTAATTTTTTAAATCTTCCTGTAAAAATACCTAATGTTACCTGAAGTCTAATATTCCTTTACCAAAATGATGTATCGCACCGTGTCCAAAAGGCCAAGTTTTATTGGCATTTCTGGCAATGTATTCATGCTAGAAGCTGACATATCTATCTGTCTGCATCTGTTTGGTGCATAGGATAAAATATATATGGGAAATTGATCAAATTATCCATAAGAAATAAACAATTCAATAGTTTACCCATATCGTTTGATTTAATTGAAAAGTATCCATAAGAATACACATGGTATCTCTTATGGGTATTTTGAAAGTGCATATTTTGCCGTGATGCATGGTATAAAATGCATAGCATAGAGTGCACTTGAAATGGTAACATGGTAAAGCGATTCTATGCCATACAACAATGATGCACGGTACAACGTGCACACTAGGAGCATCTAATACCACCCTCCATTCCCATAATGAATGGTGAAGATTAATTATAATTCTTGGTAAGAACATATCATTACAAAATCTTGCTACCCATTTTTGGTAGTGGGCACTGGGCAATGGATTACCCTTATATGTATTATAATATGCATCAGTGATATATGTGGTAGTGGGCACTGGGCAATGGATTACCCTTATATGTATTATAATATGCATCAGTGATATATGGTGTATTTTACATTTTTTAAGTTAGAAGATTATATTGCAATCAGTCCCTTAGTTCCTCCAATAAAGCCCTATCCAAGAGCATTCTTTGGATTATAATTGGTGGGAAATCAACTTAAAAAAACTATACACGTCCTAAGATGTAAGTGTTTAACGACTCGAAATTTATTTATTTATTCCAATGGTTTAAAAAGCGGATCGGTGACTCGGATCGGGCACCTCAAAAACCGTTCCGGATCGGCGAATCGACGATTCGGATCGGGAATCGGTTGAATCGATCGGATTAAAGCTTCAAAAAAATCCGAAAAAATTATTAAAATTCATTATAAATGTTATTTTTTAGGAATCCAATAAAAAATGAGGGTACTACATTATTAACTTTCCTTTGTTTTTTATCAATTTGTGAATATTGAGATGCTCTTTCCCTGTATAAACTTATTTTAACTATTAAATTTGCATCACATAAAAGAAAAATCATAGAATTATCATGGATAAAATATATAATTATATATGAACTATTATAAAGAGTAGACTAATCAATGAAAGAATGGCCATTAAAATCTCGTTTTGACGAAAAACCCTAATCCGCTAAAAAAACCTAAACTATTATAGCCTAACTAACTATAATCCAAAATTATTACAACCTCACTAATTATAATATTATATACTGAAATTATAATTATTAGTTTACATTTTATAATTATTTTATTAAAAAAATAATAACAAATTAAAAATATTTATAATATTATGTAATTTAAAATGTATTATTGACAACTGTAAGAAAAATAGTACATTACATGATTTATAATGTAAAAATTCATAAATAAAGTAAAAATTCATAAATAAATTAAAAATTCATAAAAATTAATAAAATGCGTACAAATTTTGGAAATAACACTTCAATTTTTCAAAAATTTATTTTTTTAGGTTTCTATAATAAATTTAGTAAAAGAGATTGTTAGTAGAAAGATGGAGATTTCAAATAGAATAAACCTTTTATTTTTATTTTTTTTATACCTTTCATATTATTTACAAAAATAATTATACCACTATATACAACAAAAATTAACTGTTATATAAAAAATTAATTTTTTTATTTTTCACTTTTTTATGTCTTTTATATTATTTACAAAAATATTTATATTTATACCAACCACTATATACACAACAAAAATGCAACACATGCCCAAGGGGATTCGAATGCAACATATGCCTAAGGGGATTCGACCTTGGGACATCAAGTAAAAAAACAAAAATCATAACCACTAAGCAATCTAACTACATGTAATTATAAATTGCTGATTAATAGACTATATTTACATTTCGTTTTCATGTTTGGAAATTATCCCAAATAGAAATATGGGTATTCAACTTTGGTATATAAATACCTATGTAATATGAACTATAATATGCGTGAAAACTATTAGGGCAACCTCACACGTGTGCTTGGATACATGTGTGCATGCGTGAGTGTGCGTGGGGCACGCTTGCACGTGCGCTTGGACACACGTGTGCACGCATGAGTGTGTGTGGGGGCATGCTCGCACGTGCGCTTGGACACACGTGTGCACGTGTGAGTGTGCGTGGGGCACGCTTGCACGTGTGAGTGTGCGTGTGTGAGTGTACGTGGGGCACGCTTGCACGTGCGTGTCATGCGTTACATTTATGAACTGTACTGAACTGGATAGAACCGGATGGGAACCGGCGGTTCTACTCTAGAACCGGGCGGTTCCCTGTTTTGTGCTGGAACCAGCACGGGCTATGCCGGTTCCCGAGTCGAACCAGGGGAGTTTGGTTCGACTCGCCATTTTTTAAAACACTGATTTATTCAGTACTCACAATGTGATTTTAAAGTGAATCTCAAAATTCAAAAAAAAAAAAAAAAAAAGCCTCTTTTGCTTGAGAGAGTTAGTATATAGCCTGCTTCTTTAGGGATGTGATAGATGTGCTTTTTGTTAGATTACTTTCCAATTCAAACCAGGTTGAAGCGATTATGGGATTCGTTTCCATTTTAGAGTAGATTGAAATATATCAATTCATGAAGAATTATGGCCATATTCACATGGGTATTGAAAAAATTTATATAAAATTTAGAAGTTTAGAATATCTAGTCTAAGAAGGATGATGACCTTAAATTTTTTCTTAACCCATCCCAAACCCGAGTAAATGAGGTGGATTGTGTTAATTAAGTAGGCAGCCAATATAAAACTTTGCCAAAACTTCTCATGAATCTGGAAGACAACATATCTGCTTATACTAGGGCATTCTTGGTAAACAACGCGTTGTATTGGAACCCTGGTGTAGTGAGAAATGAGCAAGGGCTAGCTAGGGCATTCCCAAGAAGCTACACGCACCGCTCGGTTGTAGCAAAAACTAAGCAAGGGTTTCCGTGATATTCTAGAATAGTGCGGGTAAAGAAGCTAGTCCAAAACAATAGGATTCGCTTAGCCACATGGAATGTAGGAATGCTCACAGGTAAGAAGAGTATGAAGTTAATAGATACAATTAGATGAATGAGGCTAAACATAGCTTGTCTATAGAAAATTAAGTGGAAAAGAGAAAAGCTAAGGAAATAGCTAGGTATAAACTTTAGTATACAAGAAATGACAATAATAGAATGATATAGGCACAATAGTAGAGAAAAATTCTAAAAGATAAAATAGTTAATATTAAGAGAGTAGGTGATATGCTCCTATTAATTAAACATGTATTAGGGGAAGATATAATTAACATAATTAGTGCTTATGCACCCCAAGTAGGACTAGATTATAGAATTAAGAGACAATTTTGGGAGTACATGGATGGACTAGTGCAACACATACCAAATGGAGAGATGATAACCTTTTTAGGAGGGGACATAAATGGACATGTAGGGAAGGATAACAGAGGATATGAAGGAGTACATGCGGGATATGGGTTTGGTGAAAGAAATGAGATGGTGATGTTAGTCTATATTTTACTATGGCTTATTATCTAACAATAGTGAATTCTTACTTTACAAAGCGAGATGGACATTTAATAACCTATAAAAGTAGATAACATAAAAGCCAAATATACTTCATAGTTAACAAAATAGGTAGATCATTATGTAATAACTTTAAGGTTATCCCAAGATAAAGTTTGACTACTCAATATGGGCTTGTGGTTATGGATGTCTCCATAAAGATAAGGAAGACAAGGGGTGAAATTAATAGGTGTCCAAGAACTAGGCGGTTGAATTTTTTTGAAAAAAAGAGAAAATAAACTTATTTAGGGATAAATTAGCTAAAGACGAAAAATTGAACTCTGAACATGAGATCAATATTATGTGAAATAAGATGGTTGATTATATTAAGAAAGTGACAAAAGAAGTTTAAGCGAATTTAGATGGAAAAGAAATTCTAATAGGGAAACTTGGTGGTGTGGAGTGATGAGGGTCAGAAGGCCATTTGTGAAAAACAATCATATTATAAAATTTGATAATATAATAGAAATATTCAAAATTTAGAAGAATATAAAAAGGCTAAGAAAACTTTCAACAAATAGTAAGGCATATGATAATCTATATAGTAAACTGGAACACAAAAAGATGGAAAAGATGTCTTCAAATTAGTAAAAATGAGAGAAATGTAGGGATTTAGATCATATTAAATGCATCAAGATTGATTATCAAAATGTTTTGATAAATGATGAAGAGGTCAATAAAAGGTGGAGAATTTATTTTAAAAAATTATTAAATGATAAACACAATTGGAACATAGCGATAGAAGGAACCGTATTGGGGGTGGAGGTCATAGACACATTTGTAGGATTATGATATTGGAAGTCAAAGAAGCTTTAAAGAGGTGAAGATATGAAAGGCTTTAGGACTAGATGATATTCTGATAGAAGTTTGAAAGTGTATGGGGGAGACTAGCATTAACTGACCAAGCTGTTCAACAAGATGTTGAGAATAAAAAAAATATCAGACGAATAGAGGAAAAGTATTTTGGTACCTATTTACAAAAACAAATGAGACATATAGAATTCTGCAAATTATCAAGAGATCAAACTTATGAGCTACACTATGAAGCTATGGGATAGAGTGATTGAGTACCGACTAAGGCATAAAACGAGTGTATCAAAAAACCAATTCGATTTATACCAGGGAGGTCAATGACCCAGGTAATTTTCCTATTTAGGCAATTGATTAAGAAGTTCAGGGGCGAAGGGAAAAGACCTTCACATCATCTTTATTAATCTAGATAAAGCTTATGATAGAATACCTCTAGATTTAATTTGGTGAGTATTAAAAAAGAAAGGAGTCTCTAAATACTATATTGATTTGGTAAGGGATATGTACAAGGGAGTGTTGACTACTGTGCGAACAATTAGTTGAGAGACGAGTGAGTTTTCAGTGATAATGGGTTTATATTATGGGTCAGCATTGAGCCAATACCTTTTCGTCTCAATTATGGATGACTTAACTAAGAACTTACAAGATGAGGTACCGTGGTGTATGCTATTCATGGACGACATAATTTTAATCAATGAGACCTGAAGCAGCCTCAACTCAAAGTTAGAACTATGGAGAAATGCTTTGGAATCTAAAGGTTTTAAAATTGGCTGGACAAAAACAAACTATATGAAATATAGGTTTAGTAATAATAAAACGAGAGACAAGAAAGTAGTTAAGATGATCAAGAAATACAAAAAAGAATGCACTTTTGATATCTTGAGTCACTAATTCAGGAAAATAGAGATATTGAGGAAGATACTGAATTAGAGCTGCGTGAGCGAAGTAGAGATGTGCAATTGAAGTTTTATGTGATCGTCACATACCAATAAAGTTGAAGGGAAAGTTCTAAAGGACAGTAGTGAGACCAGTTTTACTTTATAAGATGGTAAAAAAACAACATACCCATATAATGAGTGTAGCTGAGATGAAGATGTTGAGATGGATAAGTGATAACACAAAAAGGGATAGAATTCGAAATGAATACATTCGAGATAATTTAGATGTGGCACCAATAGGCGATAAGATGAGAGAAAATATACTTATATGAGATGACCATATGTGGTGCAAACCCAATGCACAAGTTAATTTAAATGAGCTAAAAAAGAGCAATAGGTAGGCCCAAAATGACATGGTTGAAAGTAGTGAGAAAAGATATCGGGACTTATTGCCCTTAATGGAGCAGAATGGTGAACCATAATTTACCCAATTAGTTGGAAAAAGGCTTCGACGATGATGATGATGAAATTTAGAATATCACTTATTTTCTATTATAGACATGGTAATTTAATACATAATGGCATTGTTTGCTTTTAAGCAAGTACAAGGATAAGGTCAGACCATCTAATTTTAGTATGGGGAGGTCACAAATCTTATTGACCATTAGATTTGAAATCAGGTTGTTGAGGTTTTCTTTGAATGGGTGCAAAATCAAAAATAAAAGTACTTAAACTTTGTAACATACCCTCAAATCGTCTAGTTTCACATCTAATGACTACGATTGATTATAACCTCCTTACACTAAAAGTAGATGGTTTATAGTATACATTCCTTTTAACCAAAGGGTCTGAGGGAAAAAAAAGAGATGCAAGTTGTCACATGTGAGTTCGGTAAATTATGGTTGCTCGGCCTATGTCATTATCCTGTACAAAGTATTTTCATGCTTCTAGCACAATTGATGGTACATCTACAAGTATCCAATCCACGTGATCTGGACCATGGTAGGCTGCACAAGCACCTTTCCAACGATTTGGATTGAACTATACCATATTGAAGAGTCAAAATTCTATTTTTCTTTTACTTATTTATTTTTATTTGCAAATGTGCTTTATTTGAAAATTGAGATACATATTCAACTTTATAGAATGATTCTAAAAAATAACACAAAAATGTTTTGAACAAACAATTGACTAATATACCAGTATTTTCGCCAATATGAAAATATTATTTTATTGTTTTTTATTGGATGCCTCATGCGTGGATTTATTTAGGCCCCAGTTTTTGTCTCAATATGATTTTTGAAAAAAAAAAAAAAAAAAAAAACCAAGCTTTGTGTTCTTGGATATGAGCAGGTTTTGTTTCAAGGGTACTCATGCTCTTTTTAATAATCAACATTGTATGGATTTTATACCATTTGTGTTCCTAATTGCCCATTCTTAAATCGGCAAGGAGCTTTTGTATTGTAAGAAAATAATTTTATTGTAGACTTTTCCATTTTAATAAGGTGAAAGTATCGATAAATTGGCACTCCAAGAAAATTATAAGAATGTTAAAAAAAGTTAATATTGTAATTGTTAAATAAACTAATATTTCAATAAGATAGTTTTTAAATGGGAAATTATCACAAATATACCTTAATTTTCGCCTAATTGAAAAAATAATAATCAATTTTTATAAACCTCGTCCACACCCTTTTTCTTTAATTTTGGGTTTTTTTTTTTTATCAAAATAGCCTTCACGGTAGTCGTATTACCGTGAAGCATCATTACGGTAATTTAACTACCGTAATGTTTAGCTCATTTTATACGGCACTTAGAATATTTTAAGGTCTCTAGCCTTTGTTACGGTAATTGAACTACCATAATACTTTCAAACATATACTACGGTAGTAAATGCATCGTAACTTCGTTGGGTGATTTATACGATATAAAAACAACCATAAGTATTTCTAAAGTATTCTCCCCCTTTTCATGATTTTTTTATCATAAAACCCTATATCTTCCCATCCCACTCTAACCCCACATCTATCTTCCTTTGCCTCTTTTCTCCATCTCTATCTCTTCCTTAGCCTCCTCTCTCTCTCTCTCTCTCTCTCTCTCTCTCTCACTCTCACTTCCTTATCCTCCTCCTTCTCTCTCATCCATTTTCTATCCTCTTGTCTATTTCTCAATCTCTTAACGAGGTCTCTGAAAACTATTTCCCAATCCGTGAGCATCAACTATATACACCAACACTACTTTCTAGGTATATCATCAAAATCGTCAGACTTTTAATTATATTTCCTTGGATATGAGATGGGAGCAGTTTATAAGAAATATTATATTGTTTTTTTTGTAGTAATTGATGTAGTTGGGTTGGCCATTGTAATTTTTTATTAAAATAATACATAAATAAATTTTAGATTTGTATTTATATTGTGGCATCTGTATTGCAATCTAATGTCCCTCTATAATGCAACCTCTTCATTATGTATAAATATTTTGAAACCTTGATCCGAAATATTTTTATTTTATATTTGTTTCCATCTGAAATTTCTCAGCAGTGATTGGGCAGCCGACTAGGTATAGGAGGTAGGCACAGGTGTGTCGTAACATGGTGTTGCAGTTATAGTTTGTGGCAGTTGTTTAAATGTGTTCTTCAACCATGTCAGCCGGATAATAGAATGGTCAGAACCTGGTGGCAGTTGTCCTAGCATGCAGCCTATATAATCCATGTACTTCTGCACTCTCTTGATTACAGCAACACCAGTCACCCTTAACCGAAGAATTTTCCATGCATCTTCAAGAGCAGGCATCATCTCTCTGACGTCTATATTGAAGTATCAGGTGCTCGTCTTTGCACAACACCTCTCAATCATAATAGATAATGTGCCACAGTTGTGGTGAGTCATCGGAACTATGGTCAGATGATACAATCTTGATCTCCTAACCAAATCGATTTGATCATTGTTTGTTAAAAGGCCATAAAGTAGTTGCATTAGCCTTCTCATCAATCCTGAGGGGATTTTTTCGATCCTGAAATGAAATTTGTGATTTCAAATATTAAAATAAATAAATTGATTAATCAACATGATAGATAAAAAATATAATTTGAAACAATTGTACATACATATCCTGCCCAAATCTTCTGTGATATATGTTCTCTTTGTCTATTGAGCAATGTAGGAATCTCAGGACCTCCAGCATAGGGAGCACTTTCTATTATGATCCATGTTCAAAAAGCAATCCGCATTCATTTTCAATCAAAACACAATTTGGAAGTATAAAAAGAAAAAGAAGTAATACAAAGCATAAGAAGGGGGAAACAAATAACAACCTTATAAAGACAATATGAAACCTTCAATCATCGGTTGAAAATCTATGTTTAATATCTATGATCAACAATTACAACCATAATAAATAAAAGAAAGAAAAGACAAACAAAAACATCAATAGAAAGTGCTGATTTGTAATCTGGAACACAAACAAATGGAGATCAGAACCATATATCAAGTAAAGAATGTTATAAAAGAAAGATCCATACATTCAATACTTGTAAGCAATCACATAGAAAACTATAAAACTCGAATTTTTTTCCTTCAATCGGTAAAATTAGGGAAGTAATTTGATTTCAAAAATTTCAAAGAGAATATGATCAAAACAACCAATCACCAAAAAAAAAAAAGCCACAACCCATCACAAAAGTTTAAAAAATAAAATAAATCAAAATCGCGTAAAAAAAACATAAATCAGCACTTAGATCACCTAAAAAACTTGAACCACCATCAAAAGCACCTTGATAAGTAAACCACAATGTTTAACACCTATGAACAGTTCCCTCAAATAATCTAATTTTGATATACTTTCCTCATCTTCCTCTTGAATAAGAACCCCATTAGCCTTATTTTCTTCCCCATTGCACAACCAATTAAGAGAGCCATCCCCATGAACCATGATCTCTGTGCATAAACTTGCCAGTGTCTCCCTACTTTTATCTAGCCTTTATAAAAAGAAAAGCAACAAAAAAAAAAAAAAAAAAACAAAAACAAAAACAAAAAGAAATAAAAACGGTAAACAAATGCCAAACTTGGGAACAATTCTTCTTCTCTTCCCTTTGACTTTGGCATTAGAGATAGAAACTAATCTATTTTTTTTTTCTAAACATAACTAATAGCTAATTTGCTACATAAATCAGGTTCAAAACATCCAACCTATAATAGCTAATTTCATACCCTAACTAAAGTCAAGTTCCTAAAACCCTAATCCCCATTGTATAACAATCATCAACAAGGAAATCAAATTGAACTGATAATCAAAGCCATATCAGCCCAAAGCAGTACAGAACATTCATTTCAATGATGCCACCGGCAAAACCTTATTCTAAAATAATATATTTACTTTGAAGTATGGTGAGGGATTCTACAGGAGGTGTGGATGGTGAGGGTGATGAAGAGAACGGATTGAAGGATGGCCTTCCTCATATAACCCTGTGGAGAGGAAGGTAGAGGACAATCGTTGTGTGTTCATTTTGGCGTTGTAGATGATGTGTGGAAAGCGATGCAGACTCCAATATGACCGGTTCGAGGTAAGCTCTTAACTATCAGAGTATGGAGCTCTTGTATTCACTCCTCTTTAATTCGTAAAGATTTCTATTGGGCTAGATTTTATGGCATTCCACTACATGCTTGGAACTTTGATGTTTTTCAAATTCATAATAATGCATGTGGTGAGTTTGTTAGCATGGATCAGACAAGCCTCAATAGTGGTGATATGTTATATACGGATGAGGATTAAGAAGAATTCGTTGCCACCTAATTGTAATGTTATTAGACTGTCAGTTCTAGGTGATGACTTTTTAATTTAGGTTCAGATTGAAAGACTCAAATTTGATATCTATCTGGTTGAGAAGGTGCGATCAGGGGAGAATGACCAAGAATCTTAGGAGGTTGAGGAGCCGAAATGGCAAGTGGTGGGTAGGAAAGGTCGAATTGCAGATTGCACAAGTTGTTCAAGTTGATAAAAACTTGAACAGATGCTTTGGGAAGGTTGATAAAAACCTGAGCCGAAACAATTGTTTAGTTTATACAAGGCTATTGCTCTTATCCTCACAACTGTGTGGTGGAGAGGCATGGAACATCGTTACCTACCTTTCCAAAGGGCTATCCATAAATGAGTGATTAAGGGGCTGAGAGTCCCCTCTAGAAGGTCAGGGGTCGTCCATTGTTGTTTTAGATGAAAGGCTTGGTGTTGATATAATGCCTATCCATATGATCCCAGCAGCAGAGTCTTTCACATTCTCCGTAGGCGCAGAGAGTAGTGACTCAGAAGACAAGATGGAGAACCCACCCCCATTGGCTTTGATGGATGGTGTTGGTGGGGAGGAAGGGGACCAAGGTGTAGCTGAGGAGGGTTTACTTCCTCCAGTGGGTGGGATTGCTAACTTGGGGGAGGGAATGCTAATGATGTTGAGGATATTAGGCTCGATGTGAATAATATGCATGGGAAGCAAGATATGATGGGGATCATCATTGAAGATCAGAGGGAGGAGGGGGAGATTGTGGATGGGATGGATTTGGTGGATAATGATGGTGCTGATGCTATTGAAGCCAGGGAGGAGGTAGAACAGGGTGATCAAATTAGGGCATTGGTTGACAAACCTGAAAAGATAGTAGCAATGTGTGATGATATTGGTATGGGATTTCACGTGCCCATTGCTAAGGTGCTCGAAGTGATTAAATACGACCAAGAGTGCTAAGAAGAATGGTAAACACAAATCTGGTTTGCCATCGAAGAAGGAGGAGGATGGTGGGGGTATTGATCGTATTGTTATGGGAAAGTGTGTGTCTACTCCTACACGTTTCTCACTACGTTTGGTTGTTAGGAGAGAGCCCCAGCCAAGGCAGCCTGCTATTGCTGATGATGAGAGAGGAAAGGAAGTAATGCATGTTGCAGACTCAAGCTCTTCATCAAGCTCTGATGACTGTCCTGGTTTGGTCAGGAATGGATCTTCCTCGCGTTATAATGAAGGTGTGTAGTTGGAATGTTCACTGGGGCAAGGAGAAAACGAGAAGTCCAGCTCATGGTCAGGTCTCTAAATCTTGAGGTTTTGCTTATGCAGGAAACAAAATTGTGAAGTCTGACAGTTAATTCAGTTAGGGAGGTTTTGGGGATAGGACCATTGGCTTTTGTTGGGTCTGACTTTATAGGGGCGTCTGTGGGTCTGTGGTCTTTATGGGACCCTATTGTTTTAAAACTTATCGATTCCTTTCTTTCTGAAATAATAATTTTTATGATTTTGGAAGGTCCAGTGGATGGTTTTACTTGGGTGTACTGTAATGTTTATTAATACCTTGTCAAATTTAATACTAGTTGCGAATTTTCCTTGTTGTATTGGTGGTGATTTCAATATGATTAGATGGTGTGCTGAAATTCCATCTATTTCTTCTCTTACTAATTCCATGAGGATGTGCAATAGGTTCATTTTGAGGCATCAATTTATTGATTTGCCAATTAATGGTGTGCCCTATACCTAGTCAAATAATGGCATCGAGAATCTGATTCAAAGTAAGATTGATCGGTTCCTGATCTCTAATGATCGAGAGCAGTAATTCCCTTTGGCTCATGTGGTGGCTTTTACCAAACTCTTCTCAGATCATGATCTTTTGTGTTTTCATATTGATAATAGCCAGTTCAGTCCTAAACCATTGTGGCTAGATCTAGTTTGGCTACAAGAGAGTAATGTTGTTGGTATTATCAAACAGACGTGGCAGAACTCTATCATTGTGGGATGGTATGGTTTTCATGTACATAAATTTCAAATCGAACAAAGGATTCAAGAGAATCTATTAGACCTGGAGGTGGTGGAAGCTCAGATTCAGAATGGTGGTAACTTAACTGATGTGCTTCATGAGGAGAAGGTAAGTCTCATTAATTCTCTTCATGAGAAGCTTCGCGTAGAAGAAATTTGTTGGCGTCAAAGATCCAGGGTTAAGTGATTGAAAGAAGGGGACTTGAACACGAAATATTTTATTACAATTGTGAACTCTAGGAGAAGACAAAATGACATATCGAGTGATCACTTTGAGGGAGTATTAGAAGGAGATAGGAATGCGTGGGAGCATAAATTTATCAATTATTTCCAACAACTTTTTACCAAAGATATGTCTCTCATTCCTTTGTTGAATGGGCTTAATTTTCTGAGATTATCAATGGAGGAGGCCAGGTTGTTGGAAGGTTGGGCGTCCGAAGAGGAGGTTAAACTTGAGGTTTTTGCTTTACCCGGTGATAAGGGTCCTGGCCCTGACGGATTTCCTCTAAACTTCTTTCAAATTTTTTAGGATGTGGTGAAGATGGATGTGATGATGATGGTTACTAAATTTCTAGAGAGGGGTGCTCTCAACAAGGCTATCAATTCAACTTATGTGGCTTTGTTATCGAAGAGTGGGTCTATCTCAAGGATATCAGATATTCGTCTGATAAATCTTCTAACCACAATGTATAACAATGTTGCTAAGCTATTAACTGAAAGGCTTAAGAGGGTTTTGAATAAAGTCATTATGGGTCCACAATCGGCCTTCATTCAGGGCTGAATTATTACTGATAGGGTACTCATTGCTCAAGAATGCATTCATTCTAAGAAGTTATTGGGAGAGTCAGGTGTCCAGCTAAATTGGATCTAGAGAAGACTTATGATCAGGTTGATTGGGATGTACTTTTAGAAGTTATGAGATGCATGGGGTTTGGGGATAGGTGGTGTCGATGGATAAGGGGATATATGATAAGCACCTACTTTTTTATCTTAGTTGAAGAATCTTTGATATGGTTCTTTAGAGCTACGAGGGGATTGAGGCAAGGTAACCCTTTATCTCCGTTTCTATTTACACTGATGGGGAGGCCTTTAGCCGTTTCACTGGGAATGTAGTGAATAGGGGTCAGTTTAAGGGTTTTAAGGTCTCAATTGACAGTCAACAGATTTTCCACCTTCAGTATGTTGATGATACATTACTTTTATGGAATGCATTGGTGATCAAATTTTGAATATTAGTAAAATGTTTCTATGCTGCAAGGTGGGGTTGGGTCTCAAGGTAAACTTTGTGAAGACCTTCATTATTGGTGTGGCTTGTGGCCATGACATTTTGAATCTTCTAGCTGATATTTTAGGGTGCAAGGTGGATGAGTTTCCTATAAAACATTTGGGGTTGCCTATTTCTGATGTAGGCTATCCAAGGCAGTATGGGACCTAGTGATTGAAATAATGTATTCTAAATTGGACTTGTGGAAGTCTAAAAATCTGTCACTTGGAGGAAGGACAACTCTAATCAAGTCTTCTCATTCTAATCTGCCTGTGTTTCAAATGTCTCTTCTTATGATACCTGCATCAGTTTCAAAGATTATAGAGCGACTAATGAGAAGTTTTCTCTGGGGGTCTGGAGATTTCGGCAAGAAGTATCACTTGGTGTGCTGGGGTAGAGTGTGTACAATAGTTTGTGAAAGTGGTATGAGGATTAGAAGAGTGAAATATGTCAATCATGCTTTATTAGCAAAGTGGTAGTAGATGTCGATGGATGATGGGCAAACTCTTTGGAAAGAGATCATAAAGCATAAGTATAGGGATGATAGATATAGCTTGTGGATGGGGAATATATCAAGTTGTAGTTCTCAGTCGATGGTTTGAAGAGGGATATTGCAAAATAGAAGATTTGTCATCAGTTGTTCTAAATGGGAGGTGAGGGATGGTTCACATATTCCTTTCATACATAGTAAATGGATAGGGGATGCTCCGCTAAGGTATTCGTTTCCTTTAAAACCTTTGATGTTTCTATTAACCTTATGATAAAGTCAGCGATATGTATTTTAGGGAGAGTGCGGTACGAAATATTAACTGTATTTATAATAGGGTTAGTGACGAATTTATAAAGTAGATGACGGAGCTTTTGAGAATTCTGGATAAGGTGAAGTTATTCCAAGGATTCCAAGATGAATTAATTTGGGAGGCTAAAAGTGGCGAGTTATTCTCAGTGAAATCAACATACTTGACATGATTGGGTGGAATCGGGCTCCATTGAGAAGAGTACGGTCTTGGAGGATACTCCAAAAGGTTAAGGTATTTCTTTGAGTGTTGTTTTAAGGGAAGTTTGATGGTGGATAAGCTTGTGAAGAGAAGAAGGACCATCACTAATGTATGTATGCTCTGTAAGGAGTGTAATGAACGCGGTGATCATTTATTCTTACATTCTCCATTCACACATGATAGTTAGTGTTGGTTTCTTTTTGTAAATTAGGTATAGCTGGCCCGTTACTCCTGAGCCATATTAATATTACAGAGAGCTTGTCATTTGATGGGCTGCCTAAGGTGGGTAACTTGATTTTTCAGATTGAAAGGGCGGCAATGATTTGGGAGATTTGGTTGGAAAGGAATAGAAGGGTGTTTAAGGATTTGGTAATGAAGCAGGATTTGGTGAACAGAAGAATACAACATACCATTTGGAGTTGGTGCTCTATCACAAAGAGAGGCTTAGGGTATCTAAGGTTGGGCAATTCAAAATTGAATTGTGATGGAAGCTCGTTAGGCAATCCCCAGGATAACAGGAATAGGGTGTGAGTTGAGGAATCATCTTGGTGAGTGCATTTTATGTTTTGCATGCCCGTGTGGTATTAAAACTGCTAATGAGGAGGAATTGCTCACCGTGCTTCAAGGATTAAAAGTTGTCAAAGAACATGGTATACAAGAAGGATATGTGGTGGAATGTGATTCATTGAACATAGTAAATTGGTGTAACTGTGTATGTAGGCCACCATAGAAATTGAGTCGGAATGGATGGAAGTAATGGATTTGTGGCATGATATGAATCTTTCTTTTCAACATGTTTACAGAGAAGGGAAAGAGATTGTAAATGCTTTGGCCAAGAAAGGAGGAGGGATGTAGAACCTGGTTATTTCTGATGTTCTTTTTTTATTTTCTTTATTTGATAGTATTTGATTCATTGAACATAGTAAATTGGTGTAACTGTGTATGTAGGCCACCATGGAAATTGAGTCGGAATGGATGGAAGTGATGGATTTGTGGCATGATATGAATCTTTCTTTTCAACATGTTTACAGAGAAGGGAATGAGATTGCAAATGCTTTGGCCAAGAAAGGAGGAGGGATGTAGAACCTGGTTATTTCTGATGTTCTTTTTTAATTTTTTTATTTGATAGTATTGTAACTTCTTTTTAATCAATAAAGTTACGGAACATTGTCAAAAAAAGGAATCTAAAAAAAAATGGAAGACTCCATAAATTTACCCCAAATCAAAGAAAAAACCTAAAATTCGCAATGTTGAATAAAAAAAAAAAAATTTGAGGAAAGATTTCTTACCTTAAAGTAGAATCTGATGAGTTAAGGGAAATGAGGGTAAAAGAGACCAGTGAGAGATTGAGCCTCAAGAAATTTTGAAGCAAAGTAGAAGAACGTCACCCTAAAACAGTAAAATAGAACTACAATGAAAATAGGGTTTCCTTAGGGTTTATAAGGCGCAATAGTCTTACGATAATTCGAGTACCGTAATAATCCTTGGTTTTATTATGGTATTTTTTTTTTTGACAAATGTTACTACCTTTATTGAATACTAAGGAAAGGAAATTACATCATTAGCAATGACAAGGGAAGGTAAAGAGGAACCACCCTTAGCTAGAGCATCAACTACATAGTTAGGTTCTCGAAAAACATGAGAGAAGGAGACCGATAAAGAGGTAACAAGATCTAAGATCTGCAACCATAATGGTCGGAGTTCCCATGGCACGTGTTGCTCCTTGTTACACCATTTAATAACATTCAGTGAATCCCCTTCAATCCAACAATTGTTACCACAATTCCTTATAGTAATAACTTTCATACCTTCGAGTAACGCTCTTAATTCTGCATAATTAGCAGTTGCAATACCAATTGGTCCAGCATAAGAAAAAATGAGGTTACACATATGATCATACACCACTCCCCCGATTCCAACTAAACTAGGATTGCCGAGAGAACTGCCATCAAAGTTGAATTTCAAAGAACCTGCTTGAGGCGTAATCCATATATTTTTCGGTCTATAACTAACCCAACCAAGAGTAAAGAGATTGTGTAAGTTTACCATAACATCCACTTTCGTGATACCCCATCCCTCCTTTAACACTGAAAGCCACGCCCATATTGAGCATTTGATAGTATAAATCAGTCTGTCAAAGCCATGGAAATTTCTTCAAATGTCCTCCTATTTCTCTTTTGAAACTTCTCATAGGATCACACCTTTAGCAATCTTCTATAAGGCCTTACCCACCTTGGGTAAATGAGGAAGAGATAATTGTGAAACTACCCCTTCCACCGATTGAGGAAGTGCTAAGTTGATACCTAAAACATCAAACAACCAATGCCAGATTCTCACCGTAAAAGAACAATGGATGAAAAGGTGAGCACCAGATTCACCATCAGCTTTGCCAAGAAGGCATACATTAGGTAAAAATTTTCCCCTTTTAATCAGATTATCAATGGTCAAAACTTTATTCATAGCAGCTAACCAGATGAATGCTTGTACCATGTGGGGTAGTGGCCACTTCCAAATCTGAACAATCTGGGGGCATGATCATCTCCATCGATCATGAAAGAATAGACTATAGCAAAATTTGACAGTGAAAACATCATCACTTTCAATCTCCCAACCAACTCATCCATGGCATTCTGTGAAATATAGACCATATCTAACATTTCTTTAAGAGAGTACCATTGGAAAAGAAGGACATTATTTAGTCGGCTATAGGCCAACTGAATGTTCCATGAGAGATTATTGCCCCTTCTATCCACAGCTTCACTGACTAATATATTCGGCCTCATAACAATCCTAAACAGATCAGGGAAAACAAACTTTAGAGGAGGAAAGTCTCCAATCCATCTATAGTGCCAAAAGGAAATTTGGTAACCATCTCCTGGATTTCGTCTAAAATATCCTCATATCATAGTTTGTAATCGATCTCCACATCGACAACTATCTTTTCCTCTACCAGCCCCCAACCAAACACCAAATCTGTCCATACCATACTTAGAGATGAGGACTCTGTATCAAAGGTGATCCTTAAATTGAAGGCTGCGCCACCACTACTTACACATCAAAGCTTGATTCACCAGCTTAATTATCCGTATACCCAAACTACCTTCTTTCTTTACAGTACAAACTCTATCCCATCTCAGAAGATGAAATTTCTTGACCTCAGAAGTAGAAACCCACAGAAATTCCCCCAGTATTTTCTCAATCCTCTTCGCAATCGAGGCAGGCATATGAATCACAGACATCTAATAAACTAGAAGACTGGTCAGACAAGCCCTCAACAAAGTCACTCTACCTCCCAATGATAGGTACTTATGTTTCTAAACATCAAGTCATGATTGGACTCTTTCAAGGATTTTATCCTAAACTACCAAAGGAAGCCTCGAGTCAGAGATGGGAAGCCCAAGATAGGTTTCTGAAAAATTGTATACTTTACACCCCATCACACTAGCCAATTCATCAATAACCTCCTCCTCACAATTAATACCAATTATAGATGACTTGTGAAAATGCGCCAAACATTACGGTAGTTAAAAAAAAAACCCAAAATTGAAGAAATTTGGTGCAGACGAGATTTATAAAAGTTGAGAGTTTTTTTTCTAATTAGGTGAAAATTAAAGTATATTTGTAATATTTTTTTTTTTAATTTCATTTCACTTAGATACCTCTTCAATTTTATTTTATTAGGAAAATAGCCAAGTTGTATCTTGAGTCTCTAGCTCCGAGCAAGCCAAGACATTTTGGCTAGGACACTTACGTTACTTAAGCCAAATAATTTACTTAAGCCGAATAACCTATTACAAGTTTTACATTTTGTTAATTATGACAAGTGACCAACAAACTTATATTACCTTAGTAACTAAATCCACAAATATAAAAATTATAATATTGATCTTGTTCTAGGTTTAAAACCGGAAATAGATAGGAGTTTTTTGTTTTTTGTTTTATGAGAATTAGGGAGAGAAATAGACAAAATGTGCAAGCTTGTTTTAAGTTCTAAAACTAAAATAAAAGTTTTCAAAATTCAATGAAAAACATGTAATAAACTAAAAGTCAGTATACACATTCGATTAAGTTATGGATGAGACTTTCAAATATCTGTAAGGCCCAGGCTTTATGAAAATGAAATAAACCCCTCACCTCAAAATCTTGACTAAAATGTGCTTTCGGCAACGAAAAATCTCCATGATGGCTCTAAAATTAATTTTCCACACCGACAGTAAAGTTTGAAACTGAAAAACCAGTACACATCCTCTGGATCTATGAACACTTATTTTTAGGGAGAAATTGATGATCTAAATAATTTGTTACAATATACGCTATTTTTAGAGCTTGAGATCCTATTTTTTTCCCATAACCATAATGCTCAAGCTAAGATGATCTATGTAAAAGGTTTTCTCATGCTTGAATTGCAATTTCCATGAGTTATGAGGTGAGGCTTTACTTCTTTTGATACGACAGCAGTCCTATAAAACCATTTTCCTGAATTTATTTAGATCCAAATGAAGTTTTTATAAGGCATAGGCTTTATGAAAACAAATTCAAGCCTCACCACAAATCCTCATCCAGAAAGCACTTTTGGCACCGAAAATCTTCATGATGGTTCTAAAATTAATTTCCAACATTGGCAATAAATTTTGAAACTCAAAAAATGATACAGATCTTGCATATATATAAACACCTATTTTTGGGACGAAATAGATGACCTAAATGATTTGTTGCAAGAGATACTATTTTAAGAATTTAAAATCTGAATTTTTTTGTACAACCATAATGTTCGAGGTGAGATGATCTATTTAAAGGTTTTTCAACCCTTAGAATTGTAATTTTTGATGAGTTATGACGTGATGCTTTACTTATTTTGATAAGGCTGTAGCCTTATCAATCCATTTTCTCCATTTCTCGAGTAACTTAATTACGTTAAACATACAACAAGGACTATTTTAACTTAAATGAGTAAAACACTTAACAAGAACAAATTAGTAATTTTTTAATAAAATATTGAAATGGTGCCTTAATGTATGACATGAAAAACAACTATTGTCAATTGTGGCAATTTATCTACCTCATTAATTGCAGTATTTTGTCTATTTTGATGATATATTTCCTCTAATAAGAGGAAACCTATTGTCCACTGGCTAAAGAATTTATCAATGAAAAAGGAACAATATGTTCTTTTTTGCTGTAGATTTCGTTTATTTTACTGTTAAAGTGGTGAACGTGTTCCATCATATGGAACTAAAGTCTTTCTGGTTCGCCTAGTTTACTGCTAAAGTGGTGAACGTGTTCCATCATATGGAACTAAAGTCTTCTATGGAACTGAGTGAGTTTGTCGGGGAATTGAGCGATTCGGTTTGTCGGGGAATTGGGCGATTTGGATCGAGTGGATCGCCTATTTTTCACCCATTATATTTTTTTATTATTTTTATTTATTTATTTATTTTGTATAGATTGATTTTCATGCTAAAATTTGTGTTTGATTTGCCGATTCTAATCAAAGATTTGCCTGCCCAGATTTATGAACGTGGTTCACCCAATTGGACCGGTTTTTAAAAAATTATAGTGAAAGTTAAACTAAGGGTCCATATCGGATTCATAGAAAGAACAATATCTCTTTTCCCAAAATCTCATCTATATCTCTTTTCTCCACATTTTATATTTTATTTTCATTAAAATAGCTTTCATGGTAATCTTAGATTCATAAAAACATCACAGTGGACTCACTACCGTGATGGCTATGGGGGTTCAACAATTGTGATAGTCGTTAAGAGGCATCACCACACTAACAGTTGTGATGGTCGCTAAGGGTTGAAAGATCATCATGATTATTTTACAACGTGATGCATAGGTAAGAGTATAACCGTTTTTTAAGTATCGTAATGCTTCAAAACTACATTTAACTTACAACCGTCATGATTATCAAAGTTTTCAATCGCCTTGATGTTTTTCTAGTTCAAAGACTACTATAATGGCTATTTTTGTCAACTTATCCTAAAAAGATATGAATGAGGTTTTAGAAAGTTTGAAATTTATTTTCAATAATTTAAATAAAAAATTTTAACATTTTTTTTTTTTCTTTTTTTTTTTTTTTCACCGTGCCGTTCCAATTGAGGAAGTGGTGTTTGTGCTCATTTATAGCTATGCACATTTCCTTTGAGAAAGACAAGAGAGGTCAATGATGCCATTTCATTTTTTCTTATGTGCAACTATAGTCCAATTTCCTGCACCAGAGTCTGTTATCATGATCCAATTCATTCATGAGCCGACCTCTCTCTCTTCTTTCTCTCTCTACCTAACCCAACCCAACCCAACCCAACCCAACCCATCACCATCTTCATATCAGAGAGAGAAGCTTTCAAAAGGTGAGTCTCGCCCCACATTCCCCTTTAAATATTTGCTCAGATTTTAAAATACATGATCCCCTACTTTTCTCTTTCTCTCTCTTTGTCCCTCTTTTTGTTCCTTTCTTGCTCTAGGGCTTCTTCCATGGTGTGGGTCTTTCCATTTCTCTTTCTAATATCTCTTCTTTAATAACACAGTAACAAATATGGGTCTCTTCCTTTTGACCTTTATTCATATTCCATCTCTTCTTCTTTACTCAGAATTTTACTTCCTTTGTCTTTGATTCGCTTTACTTCATTTGTCTTTGATTCTCATGAAGTTTGCGTAGATTCCTTGCCTGTCGGGAGTTCCTTCATGTCCCCTCCCTTTGCCGTAATTCCCATTCTTTTCGAGCCCTAAGATCTGTTTCTATTTTTTACAGTGGATTCTCTTAATTGGGTTCTGGTTTTTATGGTAATGTTTTGATTCTTTGCGCACTACATTTATTGGGGTGCTTTATTTTTATCATTTTTTTTGTATCCTTCCCTTCTCTGGTAAAGGAGTAAGATCTGTTACATAATTCAACTGTTTCGTATCTTGATTGGGTTATGGTTTTCTTGACTTGGGTTCCATTGTTTCGAGGTTTCCTGCAAAAATTTAGGGATTTGTTTTCCAATTTGTTGACTTTTGTCAGTTGATTTGACCCCATTCATCAGTTGGGGTGGTGGAGTTCTTCATTATTGTGAAGTTTTCTGGCCTTTTGCGTATTCTGGGAATTGGTAGTGTTTTTCCTGTTGTCTTTCCTCTGCTTGTTGTTCGTGTTATCTTCTTTGTTTTCCCTAATGTTATTTCTTTGACACAAAAGTATCTGCTGAATAACTTCTCTGTAACATAAGGAAATTAGAGAGAGGAAGCGAGAAAAACTGTTCCTTTTCTTACTGTTTCTGTTATTCCGTCATTTTCCCTAATGGTATCCCTCTGACACCTAACCATCTGCTGAAGAACTTTCTCCA
This sequence comes from Amborella trichopoda, assembly GCF_000471905.2. The sequence continues at coordinate 572,489 of NW_006499920.1, read as the reverse complement.
CAAATCTATGAATTGGATTGACAGAGAGAGAGGGGCACAAACAAAGACTTGGCTCGGTCCATTTTGACCAGAGAGAGAGAGAGAGAGGCAGAAACAAAGACTTGGCTGGGTCTGATTTGACCCTAGAGAGAGAGAAAGAGAGAACTAGAGAAATACAGTTTGTTCCTGGATTTTACGATTTGGGTTAGACGGATTTGATTTTAGAGAGAGACAGAGTTGGGTCCTGGATTTTGTGATTCTGGCTAGACCAATTCGGCTTTAGAAAGAGAAATAGTTGAGTCCTGGATTTTGCTAATCTGGTTTGATCTATTTGACCCCGGATAGAGAAACAGGGAGTCTCTTCCTGGATTCTGCGACTCTGGTTAGTCCAGTTTCTCTCCCTGGATTCTGCGACTCTGGTTAGTCCAATTTGACCTCTCTTAAGAAAGAGAGAGTCGGTTCCTAGAGAGACAAAGTTGGTCCCCTTTGAAGGACCAGTTTGATCGTGTGCCCAGCACTCAAACCATGGCGACACCTGCTATTGATATCTCAAAATACGCCCAGAGCCCTGTTCACAAGGCAGTGGCTATCCGAGACCATGCCGCCCTTAGACGCATCCTTTCAAACCTCCCCCAACTCGCCACAGACCCCTCCTCCATCAAAACTGAGGCGGCCTCTCTAGCGGAAGAAGAGAAGGCGGATGCCATCTCTGTTGTCATTGACCGACGTGATGTCCCAAATCGTGAGACCCCCCTTCACCTCGCTGTAAAGCTAGGTGACTTGACATCGACCGAGCTCTTGATGGCTGCTGGGGCTGACTGGAGTTTACAAAATGAGCAAGGGTGGAGCGCATTGCAAGAGGCCATTTGTGCTCGTGAGGAGGCCATTGCTATGGCCATTGTCCGCCATTACCAACCCCTTGCTTGGGCTAAGTGGTGTCGCCGCCTTCCTCGTTTGGTAGGTACGATGAGGAGAATGCGCGATTTCTATATGGAGATCACCTTCCATTTCGAAAGCTCAGTGATCCCATTCATCTCTCGGATCGCCCCATCTGATACGTACAAGATTTGGAAGCGGGGATCAAACCTTAGGGCTGATATGACTTTAGCAGGCTTTGATGGGCTTCGGATACAAAGGTCGGATCAGAGCGTTTTATTCCTTGGTGATGGCTCAGAGGATGGGAGGGCTCCTCCAGGCACTCTTTGTATGGTTTCTCACAAAGATAAGGAGGTCACCAACGCTTTAGATGGTGCAGGGATTCGTGCTACTGATGCCGAGGTTGCTCAAGAAGTGGCGGCAATGTCACAAACAAACATGTTTCGACCAGGTATTGACGTGACCCAAGCTGTCCTCTTACCCCAATTAACATGGCGGAGGCAAGAGAGGTCGGAGACAGTTGGTCAATGGAAGGCAAAGGTCTATGATATGCACCATGTTGTTGTTAGTGTGAAGTCTAGAAAGGTTCCTGGTGCCATGAGTGACGATGAGTTTTTCAACACATGCAATGAGAATGATACAGAGAGTGAGGGGTATGAGGATGTCTTGACCGAGGAGGAGAAGAAGCAATTGGAAATGGCCTTGAAGATGGGGTCCCCTGAGAATGGCGATGATGGGTTCTCAGACATGGTGGTGAGCCATCGACATAGTTGTTATGAGCAAAGGGATGTCTTCATTGAGGGAGGAGAACATAGTGATGGTGTCTCTTGCGAGGTCAAGCAAGAGAAGAAAGGGTGGTTTGGGCATTGGGGGAAGAGAGGGGTGAAGAGTAATGAGGGGCACCCGAAGAAGTTTGCACCACCGAGAAGCTCCGTTTGTATGGATGAGAAAGTAAGTGATCTTCTTGGTGATTCGACGATACAGAGTAGGCCGGGTAGGCATTCGGTGGAGGTTGGTGTTCGAGGAGATGAATTTAGAAGAGTAAGAGAAACTAAGGATGGGAAGAAGTTTGCGTCTACTTCAGAGAGCTCGCATAAACGAGTAAAGGATGGGAATCGTGAGAGCGAGTATAAGAAAGGCTTGAGGCCTGTGCTTTGGCTTTCACCAAACTTTCCATTGAGCACAGAGGAACTACTGCCTCTCCTTGATATCCTTGCCAACAAGGTCAAGGCCATTCGTCGCTTGAGAGAGCTTCTGACAACGAAACTCCCCCCTGGAACCTTCCCTGTCAAGGTATGCCACACTATTATTTCTTTTGAGTTTATTAATAAAGAAAGGATCCCAGATTGATTATATTCTTTCTATGCCGCACTGTTAGTCCTTAGTTACATTGATTCTTATATTATTTTCTATTCCCCTTGCTAAATTCTTATATTATTTTCTATTTTTCTCACTAACTTTCTTGTTTGGACTTCTGCTAGTCTTCTTATGTTCTTATGTCTTATTGATTGTAATACGAGAAAAAAACCTCCTATTTAGTTTAATAAAATCCATCTATGAGCACGAAGAATCTCAGATTTATATTGGTGCTTATATTGTGTTCTCTGTTTTGATTTGGGACTTCTAGCTTTGGTGCATTGTTCAAAGCAACATTCTTTGTAGGTATGCATCATGATTCTGATTGTATCTCTCACCTAGCATTTTCTTCAAATTTGGCAAATCCTTCCTCTTATGCCTTTACAGAAGTTTAGTTCATGTGAATAGCTTTTACTCAGAAGAACCTTGTTATGAGAAAAAGGAAAAGCATCAAAATACACTTGGTGCATTGCCTGATAGGTTGTTGGTGGCTAGCTGGCTATGTTCTCAACCTTGTTATTTTTGAGAATTTTTCTCTGTTGATTCTTGGTATTATAAAGTTGCTGTCTTTCTTTTACTTTATAGTCATTTTTTTGAAATCACTACTTTATTGTCATTTAGGAAGGAAATTAAATCGTGTATTGCAATATTTCCTTCACTTAATCACTATGTAGAAGTTAGCATTGCAACCATGCTTCGAATCACTCCAGTAGAAGTTAGCATTCCAACCATGCTTAGAATCACTTAAGTAGAAGTTAGCATTCCAACCTCTCAGAACTTTTTAAGTGGAGTGTCTGTAATCCTGAATGTTTTCCAAATTTGCAGGCTTACAAAATCAATGATTGGTACCCTTGTTTAGTTTCTGTAATTCGGGGAAGAACTTTTCTATGCTTATCGTTTTGAATTTTCCAATCATTGAAAAGCAATTTTTTTTTTTTTGGGAACTGATGGCAACTATATTAATATATGATTTGTTTACAAAAGTATTCCATGAGAGGTGGGTTGAGGCAGTCCGCATGTTGGGTGCTTTACAGAACTGTACAATGTTTAAGAAACCATAAGCATAAGAAGGTCCTTTTTGGACAAACGGGTGGGGATCATTACAATAATAGTATAGAGTTGTCTGAGAAACCGAGAAAGGGAAGGAGAAATATAGGGAGACAAGAGTAGTGAGAAGTATAGATAAAATAGGAGAAGAAAGGGGAAATGATGGAGAAAGAACGAAGAAAAAAATACAAGAGTAGAGGAAGAAATGAGGTGGAAAATAAAGAAAAATGCCCGCTGGGTTTTTTCTTTTTTTGGGGAGTTGAAAGAGAAGTATGGGTAGAGATGAGAGAAATAAAGAGGAAAACGATGCGAAGATGAGAGAGGTAAGATAAGGGGCGATAGAGGAGTAAGGAGAAGCAGATAAGAAAAGAGACGTGTAAAATTGGAAGAAATAAAAGAAAAAAAGGAAAAAAAAGGAAAAAAAAGGAAAAAAAAGGAGAGATGTAGTACAGAAGAAAGAAGAAACTGGTAGGATGATAGGGAGAAGCAAACTATGAGGCAGTGCTGTATATCCCAAGATTTGCCCCGTCTTTAGCCACAACATCAGCCGTTAAATTGGCGTACCACCAAGTATGGCAGAAGTTGACTCCAGGATGCTTGCACAAGTGACGTATATGATAGAAAACTGTGAGATAACATCCAAGGACGAGAGGACATCCTTGAAGACCACAGGATAATGTTCTGGGAATTTCCTTTCGGAAGATGTTCTCCCCCAGTATGGGTCAAATCATTTCATTCATTCAGGAATGGCAAACTGGCATTTTGATAAAGATATCATGGCATTATGGTTATAATTTCTTTTAATATATTTTGGAGAATGAAAATTAAGGTCAGCGGTCTCTCCAAACATGTTCCAGGGTCTTGTAGTCAAAGATTAGTATGTGATTGATCTTAGGCTACATCACATTTGCTTTGGGCCAAGAAGAATCCTCAAACCGAGATCACCTAAAAACTTGATAGAGTGTTGCCTTGTGAATTTTGTAGGACACCCCGTAGTCACAATCCAGTGTTACCAAGATCTACATTAATTTTGATAACACGTGGGTTTAGGGGTATGTAAGAAGTAGATGTAGACCTTCTCAGGGGTTTGAAGGGTAGAATGTTGGCACAATTCAATCTGAAATATGGTGCTGAGAAAAGTCTGATTCCTTCAAAATTTATTGCCCAAGAAATAGTGAGATCTCTTGCATTTTCAGCTGTGGCATTCGTTATCCTCTTAGTGCCTCGAAAAATTCTGGAGGTGCTTTCTTCCCCAAATAACCCCCAGAGGGGTGAGAATTGAAGCTCTCCACATGATTAGGCCTATCTCCAAATAGGGGAGTAAGTAGGAGGCTATATATAACTGTTCAATGGAGTTGAGGATTTGCATAATGAATCTGTATAACTAACCTTGTGTGTGCATTTTGCTCTGGCTTCCTCCGAGATTGAGATCTCACGAAGTTGTAAGGGAATAGGCAAATCAGATTGGTTCAGTGCACGTCCTCACTTTAGCCTTTTTGACAACAAAAAGGAAACCCCACTTTCAGTTACTCATCTTATGTATGGGGCAGAACCCTTCTTTGTGAGTGCTTAACTCTACAAAAACAAGGGTGTGTGGAGAAGGTCATGTGGGACTTGGTTAGCAAGCTGGGGATTCGTGGATGATGCAGCTGTTGCAATCTTATCTGTTACTGTTTGCTTATGATCAGCTATAGATTGTTTGTCTCATATAGAGATAAGGCAGAAGTTTGTTTTCCTTTTAGAAGCTTTTCTTGTCAATGAACTTATTTTGCATGTATGAATGTGTCTGTATGGTTTGGCGATCTTTTTTTTGGAAGGGGTGGGGGGGTGGAGGGCTGGGGATGGTTTATCACTAACGCTTGAGATTAATTCATGTTTTGATTGGTTATCCATCGAGAATAAATACCTATAGGAAGAATAAATAACAAGTATCAGAAGAACTTTACAAACTAAAATAACTCAAGTCAATAAAAAGCCGAAAATAAACCTCTTCTATATCAGGATCGACAGAAAGAAGACTCCATTGGAGCTATAGCATACAAAGAATTGAAAAACTTCACTTCTAGTCTCCACCATGTTGGGAAGCAGCATATCCCGCAAGAGCCTTTACTGGAACTTCACAGTTCACATGCAACTTGTCTCAGAATTTAGAACCCTGAATTTTAAATAATTTTAACTGAACGAATCAAGCTCTAGAAACCCTTGAAACCAGGAGCAAAGCCAGCAAACTGATCTTCACCAGTTCTCGAGAAGGAAACAAGATGCCCGAAATTTCACTGCCAACTCCAATTCTGATTTCACAGACAAAATGGAGAGAACAAGAGTAAGAACCCCCAGGAACTTCCAATTGCTGCGGCAAACCCAATTGGAACACTTTCTCAGAGAAGATTTCACCAAACCCTAGAAACGATTCAGCATCTAAAAATGCTAATCATACACATTACAGTGAAAATTCAGCTCCAAAAACCCTTAAAATGGAACCCAATAGAAGGGAAATTTAGAGAGGGAGGGAGCGAGAGAGATGCATGGTTGCTTGAACCCTCGAACGAGTGGTTGAAATTTGGGGTTTGTTGAAGTGGAAATGACTTCTATTGCTTTCCAATTTTGGGGATTGAAGTACCGGATCAATAAGAACGGCTTTGAGTGTTTGGAGGGGAGAGAAGAGCAGGATCTCTGATGCTTTTGTATTTTAGTGATGGAGAGAAACCCCAAGAACTAGTAGAGACAGCAGCATAGCTTCAAAGTTGGGTTTTCTAGAGGTAGAGGTTTACTCGCATTCTGAGTGCTGCCTTTTCTGGGTTTGGTCTTGCAGATGATCGGCCATGAGAGAGAGAGAGAGATTGCACCCTCTACCCACTGCTGCTTTTCCTCTGCATAGAGAGAGAGAAAATGAGAGGTGGGGTGAGTGAACTAGAGAGGGAGGGAGACAAAAGATTGAGAGAACAAGAGATAAAAAAATTTGACGGAGAAATCGAATCCCTTAAAATTCAACTACAAGTTGAATTATTGGGTATTCAGATATTTGGGAGTGATTTGAATATTAAAAGATATGGCTTGATCTTGTCAAACATGACATGTAAAATAATACTATCAGAATTACAATAGATTCTACATTATCCTGAAATATTAGGATATTAGGGTCCTATGAAACAGACCGTAAAGAAGTATCCCCGAGTAATTTCTATAAAATATAATGTCCATAAGTATTTTCTTGTGACACAATTACGAGTGTTCTCAATGATGTAAAGCACGAGAAACACATGATGTGTTGTATAAGTTGAGGCTTAAGTTGCTGCAGCAAAAACTTCAGAGGCAAGAGGGTTGTGCCAGTCAACCGGATGCTAGTAAATTATATCTATAGTTAGTATGTATTTTGGAGATACCTTTGTTGCATGCCAAGTGAAAATCGATCTTATTATGTACTTTTACATACATACTTACTTAGGTATGTGTGGATTATATTGTACATTAGATACTGTCACTCGGTCAGGGTGGTAACTAACTATTGAGATTCTGGAGGAGATTGTGGAGCCAAGTATAGTCTTGTACGGTACGTATCATTGCATTATATTGTGTGACTACGAGGCAGCATGTTGCATTCTGTTGCCCCAGATCCAAGTAATTTCAATATCCAGTTTCTGATTATCAGTAATTTCAATATCCAGTAGTAGAAGTGAACACTGATTATCAGTAACCCTTATTTATAGAAGCTTGCTGAGGGATTCCTTTATCCTTCATAGTATCAGAAGGTTGATGCATCAAGGTATTGTGTTCCTATTTCCAAGGCGCTCTTTGGACTGCTTTTGATAAATTATGTGGATAGCTCCAAATTTTCATCAAGGAATTTGTCGTGATATTTCAAATAAGATGCTGTGACTGCTTTTATATTGCCTTGCTGGCAAGCTTTGTAAGATGGGACTTGAGCTCGACATCATAGGTAAAATGGGCAACGTTATTGTTGAATATCATATAAAAGGTTTTTTTTGATAAGAAATCGATTTTGTACTCGTAAGATGTTGCTTAACTTGTTTTTCCACCACGACCCACACTTGTTGAAAAGTGGACAACCTCGGTTTCAGGATCAATATAACAGATATAGGTGAATGATCAATTCAATTGATGGAAATGATTTAGAAAATGTGAAATGGAGTAGGCATGGGCTTTACAAGGCTGCCCTTTGCATGGTTGTTAGGTTGCTTTATGGTTCTGTTATTATGTTCTCTAACAATATATGTGTGTAAGTTTCCTATAATTCAGGTGTTTGTTAGTTTCAAAAAAAATAATAAATAAATAAAATTCAGGTGTTTGTTTTATCTTTTTATTGGTTATTTACAATGCTTGTTGTGCATGTTCCCAACTGGACGTGCTTGTATGTTTCTCCACTTCCATTGCCCCATTATTTTTTGTAATGGGAAACCTGCTGTTATAGGTTTTCACCCATACAGATTCTAGTATATACGTTTCGGCTAGTACATAAGTTAGGCTGCCCGGTACGCTATTGAAATATTACTTTCTCTGGTTTTTTGTAACTTTTCCGAGATTTTTGTAACTTTTCTGAATTGTCTGCTCCACTACTTGAATAATTTGATCCTTTTATTGTAGTATTTGTTCTTTATAGGGCTATTTCGGACTCAATCAGGTTTCTTGTGCCTGATTTGAGAATCTAGGTTGTTATTATCAATTCTCAACATCTGTAGCAGTCTACAGAATAAATTCCTTTTTAGGACATCACTTCCTCTGCCATAACTCTTACCAATTGTTTATGTGGTTGATACCATAATTGATGGTTACTTCAACATATGTTGTGCAGACATCATGAATTTGTTTGCTCGCATATGTGTGCAAAATCTTTACAAGTGAATCCCTTGTTGTGGTCCAGTTGCAGCCACAAGAGAGAAGAAATAGCTTCCAAAAAGAATATATGTATGCATTTAGATGCCTCAATCCCCTTATTTTTCTTATCTTGAATACTCATCTAGCCATGACTTGTGGATCTTCTTGCTCCATGGCTTCCCAACCTAGGTCATTATTGTAGTGTGAACAGCAATGATGGGTTAATTTCGATTTGAAAATAGGCTTCGAGCTCAAACTTGCCAATCCTTGACTCATCATCATCAGAGCGTTTTCCCAACTGATTGCCAATCCTAGACTCATAGTATAGCAATCCATGTTGACTCTTTGAGCACAATAATCAGCATGGCTAAGCTCAAGTTTCCGAGACACCACTCTGAAAAATTAAAACCAATTTCCGTCATTTACAAAGCCATTTCACAAATTGCAGGGCCCTCTAGTAAACTATTGAGGTAGAGGCTATTAGGAAAAGTGCAAGTTCCTTTCCTACATTCAGAATTTCTGAGGACGGATCTGGGTGAACTTAGGCTTGATAGTTATGGTGATTTAGGGAATAGAATCACTTTCGATCCCAATTAATTGGAAAAAGGCTATGATGATGATGAATCACTTCCCAAGAAACTACATGACAAAAGAGATTGCACTTTGTACCAAACGCCCCAAAAGTTCATTAATGGGCAAGCCTGAGTACTTTTCTCTCAGAGATGAAGGTTGCTCCAACAAACCCAGCAAAGTCACCAGCTCAAATAATCGTCTTTCAAATACCGTCCACTTAATCTTTTGGTTCCAAACCATTCCCCTCCCCCCCCACGAAAAGAAAAAAACATCAATTTCTGATCTGTTGAACTCCAGAAATCTAACATTAAAACACATCTCTGTCATTGTACAGAAAAATGGAATTAATATAAAAAAGTTATCATTTTAAAAGAAAGTTGTATGATTTTCTTTATGTGGAAAGTTCTGTATCATATTAATCTCAGAGTTGTCAGTGTTAATGATATCTCCATTATGATATCAAGATTGGCTATCAGTTTCTATTTTGATGGTGTATTTTCTTTTTCTTTATTGGTTGATTACCATTAGCAGTTATTTTAGAAAAGACAAAAAAAGGGTGCATCTTTTATTTAAGTGGGTATGCAAAAACGAAATTGGGGACTGCCCCACATTGAAGAAAGTGTAGATTTATTTTTATGTTTGATACTTATTGTTTATAATTAAGAAAGTGCAGAGTTTTCTACCCTGCAAAATATGGGATGTGCAACCAATAGGCTTTGAGAAGAACAAGGAGGAGCTAAACTTCAAGTTAATTTTTTTTTGAATAAGTTTTTGTATTAATATGTATAAAGAGGTACCAGCAAAGAGTAGATATAGGCAAAGCCAGAGAGTGGGTGCCCTGTACAAAAACCCCACTGGCCCAATGCTCTACACTAGTGACAATAGAATAAGTGGGAGGCAAGCTTAAAAAACACTTAATATGCCGACGACATCCTAATCTATTGGCGATCCGATATATATGAAGTTGTAAACCCTACTTTCACATGTTATATCATATATCATTTACCCGAAAGGAAAATGTTATATCTAATCCTACCTGATCTTTGCATTGTCTGATAGTGAATATATTCCTTGATGATTTACCAACAAAAGGAAAAAATGCTTTATGTTTATCATTATAGCCAATTTCGGCATATGACCAACAGAATTTGAATCATTTTCTCCATATAAAATAACCTTTGAATCATTTTTAGGTGGCCATACCTGTTGTTCCCACCATCAGAGTTATTGTCACGTTCACCAAGTTTGAAGAGCTGCAGCCTTTGGAAGAGTTCTGCACTCCTCCTTCAAGCCCCCTCCCTGGTCGTTTGGTGGGTAGGGAGAGCCCCTCCATATCTGCTAACTACTCAAATGGCTCATGGTTCCAATGGATTAAGGTCCCCTATCGCCAAGGCTCTTCAGGGATCAACAGCCCTAGCAGCCGCGTAGAGGATATTCAAGACCCATTTGCTATACCCTCTGATTATACATGGACCACTATGGAAGCCAAGAAAAAGAAGGCACATGAAAACAAAAGCAAGTCGAAGAAAGCAAGAGGCTTGAATCCATAGGAAGGCACACACACAAAACGAACACTGACCAAGAAGAAGCGAAGGTTTTGACTCCACATTGCTAGATATGCTACTTGCAAGGAAAAACTGGGTGATTTCCTACTTTGGTGAGAGGCAACGAAACTTTGAGACCCCGACTGAGATTGGTGTTTGATTTGTAAGAGGATGGAGAAAGAATTGTTCATATTTGGTTTGGGATATATTGATGGGGTAAAAAATTAGTTGTACCATTTGTCTTCTTTCCTTTTTCCCTTGTGTAGAATCTCTTGGAATGCTTGTAAGTCAACATAAAAGATTTTTTCAAATCCTTCAGGGAGTTTTCTTGAGCTTGGCATTAAGGTTGCAGATGCATAATCGAGGAGACATTAACCAAATGTAATCCCTTCTTTTTTTATGGGGCACGAGGTATGGAATGAATTTTAGGTGTGTATTACATATACTCTTTTGGTGTTGAATCTTGGCGGTAGGGCAAATGAATGTTCAGCTTTGTAGGCGTCACATATTGTTGCACTCAACCCCAGAAGCTATCATAAGTATTGACTGAAATTTTCTGATAGTTTAAACGTGGGAGTTTTGAATTTTTTTTGTAGTTGACTGAAATTTAGCATGGGCAGTAAACATACTCAGCAATTGAAATCAGCTAATGTAGGAGTCTCAATCTTTTTTTTGAGAAATCAGGAGTCTCAATCTTTGTACAGAACAAGAAGAACCAGATTATTATTCAATACAAAAAGGGTGCAGCTTATATAGAGCCTAAGCTTTAAACAATCAAATTGGAGCCTTCATTCAAATCGTGTCGAGAAATGTGGTTTCACTACTGGAAATCTTTGTGATAGCCTTAAAATATATTTTTATATTTATTTATAAAGTTTAAAGCTTCAAAAATAGTGTAGATCGACGGATATATGAAAATTTGAAAATCTTGAAAATTGACGGTAAAAAAATGTGTTACAAAATACACTATTTTTGAAACTCGAAATCCAATTTTTTCTCATGTCCATGCATCTTGATGTTGAAATGATCAATTTGAAGATATTTGTGCATCAAAACAACATCTTCTAATGAAAATTTTGAGGAAGGCTCAAATTTGATTGTTCAGAGCCTCGATGCTGTATACACTTCGAAAAGATGTTAAAATGGAGATTCTCCAGAGGACAAAAGTAATTAAGGGAAAAAGAAAATGCCTCAAAAATGGGAAGAAGCTCTGGATCTGGAAAAATAAAAACGGTTGATATGATGTCATGAACTCTCACTAGCACTGTTTCTGTATTTTACTAGGTAAAACGTAAGTGTTGACCACTTAAAACTATAAATACGTGGATGGCTACAATAAGAGTGGAGGGAAAAACCAAAGATGAGATAGATAAAGAGACCAAATAGATATTTAAGAAACAAAATAGAAGAGCATCAAATGAAAGAAAAGTAAATCAAAGAAGAAAATTTGAAGTGGAGAAAGTAAATTTAGACACTAAATAATATACTAGACCGGCCCATGACCAGTATATTGTATACATTTGGAGTCATCATCGTAAGTCTTTATATTTTTTTGGACGACTTCTCATCACATCCTTTTGGGGTCGGTCTTTTGTCCTTTTCAACCATTTTACTTGAACTAATTCGCACCTCTTAACAGGTGTTGTACTAGGTTTGTGCCACACATGACCAGCCTACCTAAATATACTCTTTCTCATCTTATCGTCTACTCATACCACACCTAAATTTATTCGGTTTATATACATTTCGAATGTGAGTTGAAAATGATCGCGCCTATAACAACATATCATATGATCATGGGGGATCATAATATGTATACCCAATAAAATGATTTATCAAAGGTTTCCAACCCATAGACTAGAATGTTGTAAACTAAAATTAATCATTTCTTCCTTGAATCAAGTGGAGAAGATACAAGAAATGAACAACAAAGACATCAAGGATAGAAGCACAAAAAACAGCCACATTTCGTTCACGTAAAATTATTTTCTAAAAATCATTTATATATTGAAAATTTTTTCTCATGTGGTTAAATGTGAGAATATTTTCATATCAATCGGTCTCAGTGCATTTTTTCCCATAAATTGACAACTAATTAATGTAAAAATATTTCTGCATTTAACCACATGAGATAAATTTTTCAAATGAAAATATTTTTCGAAAAACAATTTCACACGAACCAAACATGCCATAAATGAGTTCCTCAAAATGAAAAGACATGTAACAGCTGAGAGGAAGGAATCAAAGAGGCATGAGCAGCAAATAGGAACAAAATGAAACATAAGATGGTTGACACCATAGAATTGACTGTTGAGAATGAAAAGAAGAGGAAACTCTAAACAGGGGATTAAGGAATGTCTTTGAGGGTTGTTATAGCTGCTGTCCCTTCATTCTCTTTCCAAAAGTCTAAAGCCATATCTAGGAAGAAGTAAAAGAAAACAAAAGGGGGCCTCAATTGGGTTGGACCTGTGACCTTGGCGTTTTGCTTGGGAAACGCTTCCAAGAAGGTGGTCCGGTTGATTTCACAATAGACAGGTCAAAGTGTAGGCCCCATTTCTTTTAAGGATGGTCCAAAAAATGTGTTTCAAATCAAAATTTCACCTATTAATTGCACCATTATCGGCAAAGGATGCAGCTTCTACAATAGGCTCTACGAAAAAAAGTAAAGCCTCTTCATGAAATTTTGTCGGAAACTTTTTTGAGCATTCGAAGTTCTTGAGATGGCTCTAAAATCTATTTCCATTATTAATTATAAAATTTGTAGCTCAAAAAATGGTATGGATCTTATGGATCCATGAACACTTGGAAATGAACGGTGTAGATAATGTGTTACACTACATTGTATACTAGACCTTAAAATCCTAATTTTTTTTTTTTCACAACCATGATAATCAACGTCAAGATGATCGAGTTGAAAGTTTTCCGATGCTGATACTATAATTTTCGATGAGTTTTGAAGCGAGGCTTTACTTCTTTTTTTAATCTTTTTCCCTTGGAAAATGACAAAACTAACCACACGAAATTATATTCGAAAGATTTTATCCTCCCACCGTCGCTACAAGACTTTCTCTAGTTTTGTCATTTAGTAAAAGATATTATGCTCTCATAGGAGTATGTTGCCCATTTACTCCCTTAAGTAGAACCCTATCTAGGATTAATTTTACATCTCAAATATATGGGATGTAACCACTTCAACAATAGATTTGCTTCAATAAAAAGAATTGCACCTTTGATGTACTTGAAAAAGAAAATGTATCATGAGTGAATACGTACCATCCAATTTTTGGATGGTAAGATCTCAATTATCTAGTGATTCTTAAGAAGTACTCAAATATTTAGATTGAAAAAAATTCTGACAAGGGCGTCTTCTGACTAAAGAAGTGGATGTACACTATGCTCCTAAGGGAGCCAAGCATACACACTCCACCCCCTCGAGTAACATAAGGAAGGAGTAATTTCACTCCCTCTAATTGTGGGAAGGCAGCCGCTTTTGTCAACTTCTTCAACTTAGAGACCACCGTGAGATAATAAAAAGGACAAGGTTTGTTTGAGTCCATGTAGAAATGTGTCCTCTTTTACAAATATATTTTTGAGATGGATTTTATGTCCCAATTTTTAAGGACATAAAATGAGATCATGAGTATAAAAAAAAATAAAATAAAATAAAATTAAAAATAATTATTTTATGAAGAAATCTTTTGGGTCGTTATTTCTAACTTTTTTTAGATAGACCACCCATTTGTATTTATCTTTAAGATGGATGTTTTATACCTAGAGGATCACATATGTAGAAATGCGTCTCCCAATGCATGAAACAATTTTCCTAATAAAAATCCAGAAAAATATTAAACCCATGCTAAAATTTAACTTCTAAATGTAAAATGGAAGCTGTTTAATTATAGATGACAAAGTCTAAGTGTTTAAAAATTCTTCAAATAAATACTCTGCTATTTGTCAAAAAAAAGAAGTACTTAAGATTAAGAAATCCAACTTAAGAAAATAAATATCCAATAACTTTTACATGGATTGCAAAATTTAATATCAAAAAATCCCTAAGTAACTCTTTCAAGTTTGAGAAAATCCCCTAAAGTTTGTATTTTACATTCATACCTATATTTTCTCCCTTTTTTATAGTATCTTGAATTGCCCCTACTTTAGACCTTAAAGTTCCAAAACATCCAAAGTGGGAAGTAGAAAAAGAAGTTCTTGAGTTAGAATTTTCAAGATCCGAAGTCAAGTTAAAACTCTTGACTTTATGTCATGAAGGTCCATAGTCAAAACATGAGAGTCTTGATTTTGGACCTTTATAATCTGAAGGGATAATGAAATTGTCAACTTTAGATCTTCAAGATTTGAACTTATATGAATTAAGTCAGGGTTCAAAGTCAATATCCAAAATTCATGATCCAAAGACATAATTTGAATGTTTTAGGCTTAAGGTAAGGGTATTTGGAGAAAAAACAAACAATAAGGTATAGAAGTACAATATATAAGGTATTATATACTACGAGACCGTTTATCTTTATTATAAAGAGGTCACAATTATTTCTAGTTATTAGATGTGAAATTCGATGGTTTGGAGTGTGTTTAAAAAGTTCAAGAATGTTTTTTTGAACTTTGGGTCTAGTAAATGACACTCTTACAACGACAAGATTTGAAATATGATGAATACGAGTAATTGCGACCTACCAAAAAGCAAATGATCTATTTGTATACATTTTCAATATAAAATTATAGAAAAACTACAATGAGACTATTTACCATTGGTATAAGGAGGTCACAATTACTTTTAACCATCATATATGAAATTTGATAACTTAGGTGTATCACAAAGTTCGGAAAAATTTCTTTTGAACTTTAAGCTTGGTTAATAAAATAATTGCAACCATCAAATTTCACATCCAATGGTCAAGATTAACTGCGACCACGTTGTACCAAAGGTAAATGATCTCATTGTATACTTTCCCTATATTTTTTAAAAGGAAAAGTTTATATAGAGCAGACACTCTAAACAATCAAATTAAAGCCCACTTAAAAAATTTCACTAGAATATGTTGTTTTGATACCCAAATATTCTCAAATTGATCATCTCGATATCAAGATGTGTGGACATGAGAAAAACAATAGATTTCAAGTTTTGGACATAATACATTTTGTAACACATTTTTGGACCCTCAATTTTCAAGATTTTCAAGTTTTCATAGATCTACTTGATCTACACTATTTTTAAAGTTTTAAATTTTATAATTAAAGATGAAAATATATTTTAAAGCTATCACAAAGATTTTCAGTATTGCAACTACATTGCTCGACACTATTTTGAAGGTGGGCTCTAATTTGATTGTTTAGAGCTTGGAACTATACAAACCACACTCATATTTTAAAAGGCGAGGTTTTTATGGAGCCCAGGCTCTAAACAATTAAATTAGAGCATACCTTCAGATAGTGCTGAGAAACATGGTTTCAATATTGGAAATCTTTGTGATAACTTTAAAATATAATTTCATCTTATTTATAGAGTTTAAAGTTTCAAAAATAGTATAGATCGACAGATCTATGAAAACTTGAAAATCTTGAAAATTGACAGTCCAAAATTGTGTTACAAAATACACTATTTTCAAAACTTGAAATCTATTTTTTTCTCTTGTCCATGCTTATGATGTCGAGATGATCAATTTGAAGATATTTAGGCATCAAAACAACCACTTCTAGTGGAATTTTTGATGTAGGCTTCAATTTGATTGTTTAGAGCCTCGGCTCTACATGAACTTTCCCTTTTTTAAAAGGGTACAAGTGTAAAATTTCTCTCAAGTTTCGCCTGGAAGAGCAAATGTACAATATGGTCTCAGGGGAGCATATTCTCCGCGCTTGGCATTATTAATCTCTTACCACAATAAATGGGTGCACCACACAAAAAAATGGAAAACATGGGGCTCTGCATTTTCGATTGGTTGAGCAGCAATTACGTGTATCAACAACCACCGACTCTCTCCCAAGTCCGAACAAATAACTCTCTCTCTAGCTATCAAGTTTCAACTCTCTCTCTAGCTTTCTAGTTTCAACGCTCACACCCCCAATAATAACTCGCTCTCTGGCTTTCAAATTTCAACTCTCTCTCGACCTTTCTAGTTTCAACACTCACACCCCCAAAATAACTCTCTCTCTAGCTTTCAAGTTTCAACTCTCTCCCTCCCTCTCTCTCTCTCTCTCTCTCTCTCTCTCTCTCTGTCTCCTGGTTCATTTGCAAGAGCAACGGCCAGACCAGCCGTCCCTCTGTCAACAAAAAGTCCTGTCCCCTCTTTCTCTCTCTACAAGTAATCCTCTCAGCTGCGCTCTCTTCACTCTCTCTCTACCTTCTACTTGTTTGACTCCGTACATTTGAGCTACAGGGTGTTCTCTCTCTTCCTCTCTCTAAGCATAGAGGAGTGAGAGTGCTCCATACACCAATGGACGCATCTCATCTCCTCTGTCGTCGTGTCCAATCTCGCTTGTCTCCCTTTCTTACTGCCTCGGAGCAAAGGAATTGCAGAGCATTTCAACATAGATTCTTAAGGGAGAGGCGAAGAAGGACTTTAATTCGGGCTGTTGCCACTGGGCCAAGAACTGACGCTGAAACTTCGGCGATTATGAAATCAAAACCCTTGAATGGGACGAAATCAAAATTGAATGGCACTTACAAGGTGAGGATTTCTTAAGAAAGTGAAAATTTGAGCTACATCTCTCTCTCTCATCTTACGGTTTTTTTTTCTTTGAATACTTGGTTTCAGCAGGTTTAAAAGCATGATGTTATCAACTTATAATTTCTTTATTTGATTTTCTGAATTTAAGTTTTGTTTTTGTTTGAGTTTCTTATGATTTTTTAGTGGAACTTTGGGGTTTGGGCTTGCTGGTTAGTGAAATTTGGAGCTACATCCACTTTTTTCTCGTATTGAATTTTGCGCCATACTTATCATAGGCTGATGAATTAGTTTTGTTTTAAATTTTCAGCTTTTTTGGAAACTTCTTGTGACTATGTTCCATTATTATGAATTTATGTTTGTGCAGAGTCTTGGCAATGTTTCAGATGACATTAAGAACTTTAGGGCACAGATGGAGGAAGATGAACAGTTGGCTTCTCTTATGAGGGGTCTTCGGGGCCAAAATTTGTCTGATTCTCTGTTCGCTGCTGATGATGTCCAGCTTCGACTTGTAGAGGTTGGTTTGAATTGCTTTGATAGAGGTTATGATAGATTCATGTTGTTAGATTCGTTTGAAATTACATTTTGTTAGTGACGGAGTTTAATTGATGCTTTCTGATTTTGGGGACAAGATAAGGTTTTTCTTCCTATGAGAAAGTTGCGTAAATGCAAATTGATATGGTTCCTTTGTATGCGAGCTCTTCTTTTTAGCTTCAAAGAAGGAGATGAAAATCATTTGCCCAAAAAAAAAAGAGATGAAAATTATGATTCAACTTTTCTTTTCTGGACTTTCGATCGTGAATATATATGGGGCGACACTATCCTTTGCCCTAGTGACCCAAGAAAAAGTATGCCTTACACACAACTGGAGATCTGGAAATGAAAATGTAGACTTTATTTGAATTGAATCTAACGTTAACATTGGGGTATCACTGCTTCAACAGTTCAAACAAAAGTCTGGAAGTCCGGGCTTTGTTTACTTGGATTATTATTAGGATAATAATCCAGTGACTATGAGGAGCTCACTTCCAAAACACACTTCTAAATTCTGGACTTTGTTTTTGTACATTGTCATTGACCAAGCTTTGGACTCAAGTAGACTCAATTTCTGAAAATATCAGATCAGGTGATGTAGGACCAAGGGCTTTGGCTCCTACACAAGTGTGACCCTCAAGAACGGTATATTAAGAAAGGGTTTGGATACAATTAGGAAATCTCTAATTGAGTTAGATTTATAACTCCGAAATGTTTCTAGGTTCCTATAAAGATTAGGGCAGCACGGTTTTGGGCCTTAATAATTTTTCTTAACTAGGGTGGAACTAAATGAAGTGCACCTAGGATTAGGGTTACGGGGAAGGTTTTGGTTAGGCTAGGGCAGGGTTTAGGATATATTTTAAGGCTTCTTAAGGGGTTAAAGATTACTGGAATTTAGCAGTTTCAGCAAGATAGGATGATGATGAGATGGATTCTAGGGTTAAATTACGACAAATCTGAGATCTAAACTTTAAGTTTGAAGGCTATAGGGTATAGCTATATGTTTACTGTATTCTAGGATATATGTTTTTTGTTTTTGATGAAGTTAACTGTATATTCTAGAATATATGTTTTATTAATGTTTGGAGAGATTTACCTAGGGTTTATGAAAGGATTTGAATGGGTGAGGAATTTTCTTGTGGGGAATCTTGGATGGAGATGTGCCACACAATACAAAAGGGGAATGAAAAATTGGGCCAAACTTAACTGGGGAGAACATCCCACTCACAAGCCAGGGACTTATGGAATATCTCCACTAAAAGAAGGGCTCTAACCTTTGGGGAGACCCTTGAAATTAGGGAAAAGTTGTAGAACAACTCTTCTTTACAAAAATAGTTGAGGAATCTCTTCTCTCAAGAGTCTCTCTCTGCAATTGGCAGCTCAATTTAATCACTCAACTTCAATATGAATTGGCCATGGGCCAACACGGGTAGTTATAGAGAGTCATGAGTTCTATTTAACTAGGATTGGAACCTTACTTTCTAGAAACTCAGCAACTTAAAGAAACTAAAATGAAAGCCCAATTGCAATCATGACTCCATTCTGAAAAGACAAACGTTCAACGATGATTTACGTTAGAAATTTCCAAATTACGAAAAGCCATAGAGATAATGGGAATGGATCTCTAAGGGATCTTTGTTTTAAGCTTGGACCCCAACAGACATCCGGATGAAAAATTATGTTATTCGAAAGTTGATTGCATCATCAGGTTATATTAATAATTTGGGCGAATTTGATTTGGTACCTGCAACTGATAATATTGTGAAGTAGATTGTTATGGAAGAAGTTTAATTTGGCTTCACAATATTAAATGATTGGTGCAGGTCATCTTTGCATGTGAGATCACCTAGTGAAGCTTTTGGGCAAGGCTATCCTCCTCTAGAGTGGCTCTTGAAATGATTATCACATTGTTATGATGTTGCAGTCCTTGCTAGATTATTGACTGTGGCTATCATATTGGTTTCCCTGATTCATTCCAACTGTTTGCTCACTGCATTGCAAGGGGTGGACAGGGCAAAAAGGGGCTCTGTGGGGAATATGACTAGTATATTAGGTATTTGTACAAAGGTATGGGGAACATTATTACTATATGAGTTACAAGTGGGTGCTGTAAACATTCTTCCATTTTTTCCTTTTGTGCATTCTTCTTTAGAACAATCTTCATAAGATTTATTGATTCATCAACATCTGTGTTAATTTTTTTTTCCAAGCATGAGTATGCCTTTCCCTAAAAGTCAATTTCATTGAATGCGTAACTGATGGTTATTTGCAGAGCCACTTAGAGCATCATGCCTGGCATTTCATCTTCTCTACATGTGTTTCCTACTATGGTAGAGCTTCTTAAATTATTAAGTTTTTTGTGGAAGTACGACACATAAAATTGATCTCAAAGATTTTCTCTGAGATGTATGTTATGGTTCTTCACATTTCTGGGATGTGACATAGTTTTGTTTCATGCCCTCATAGTTCATCCTGTGCTCATGCCATTCCAGGCACAGTTTATTATATTACACTATTCTTGTTGTTGAATCTACAATTGATGGTTTTCTGTGGAACCACCTACTATATCTATATCATGTCTGGCATTAAATCTTCTCTACAATGTGATGTCTGTGGGAATATGGAATTTGTATGAGTTTCTGAATTATTTGGAGAATCTTCTCTAGCATTACATAGTTTTGATTGATGAAACTAGAGAAGGCGTAAACACAAAGTTAAAACTTTAAAGCGTTGCTTTAAAATCTAAAGGTTTTAAATTAAGCTCAACTAAGACAAAAATATATGGAATGCAAGTTTAGTAATAATATGAGCGGAAACGGCAAATTAGTTAACGTTGATGAACAATAAGTACTAAAAGAGATTATTTTTGATATCTTGGGTTGATAATCCATGAGAAAGGAGTGATTAAGGAGGATATCGCTCATAGAATTAGAGCTGGGCGGACGAAGTGGAGATATACTTTATGGAGTCTTATGTAATCGTTGCATACCATTGAAATTAAAGGGTAAGCTCTATAGGATGGCTATAAGACCAGCCATGTTTTTGAGACGAAATGTTGGGCAGTCAAGAAATAACATATCCATAGAATTAGTGTAGTTGAGATGACGATGTTGAGATGGATGAGTGGCAAGACAAGGAAGATAGAATTCAGAATGAATATATTTGCGGGAATTTAAGTGTAGCTCCAATAGGCGATTAAATGAGGGAATGTAGAGTTAGGTGGTTTGGTCATGTGCTGCGTCAAACTATAACAACACCAGTTAGGAGGGGTGATTTGGTTCAAGTGGAAAAAGGGCAAGAGGAAGGCTATGAAGGACATGGATGGAAGTAGTGAGAAAAGATATATTGGTTTATGGTGTGACTGAGGTTATGACCCTTGATTGAGTGGAATGGCATCATAATATTCGTATAGCCGATCCCAAATAATTGGGATAATGCTCCGTCGATGATGAGTTCCTGAATTGTTGGATAAAAATAGATAATAGAAGCACCTCAATTATTTGCTTCGGGATGTATGTTATGGTTCTGCCCATATTGCTTTCAATTTATGTTTGTCTATAAGGTGATATTATTGTATTGGACCAAACTTTGATATTTGTTTCTCATGCAATGAATTGACCTGCACATTTTCAGGTCTCAGATTCTCAAGGCAGCGAGACATTACCTTTAGTTTATGATCCTGTTGTTATTTCATCTTATTGGGGCAAACGTCCTCATGCAGTCGCAACACGTATTGTTCAGTTATTGTCGGTGGCTGGTGGATTTCTTTCAGGGTTATTATGGGATGTTATTAACAAGAAGGTTAAGGAGGTAAAGAGCTCCCACTGTTTGGCTTTTGTTCATGAAGCTAGTTTGTTTCAGTGGGATTCACACATGCGCATACATTTTCTTTGTACTTTTATGTAGTTGAATGCTGCATTTGAAATCAAATATCGAGAGTGGTTGTTGTCTTGTTTATTAAAGATACAGCTATGAGGCGTGATACTTGTTTTTAAAGGCATTATTTGTGATTAGTTTTGATATCAAATGCTACTTTTCTTCTAGAATGAAGTCGCGCGGGCCATTGAACTGAGAGAGATTGTGACCTCTTTAGGACCAGCATATATAAAACTTGGACAGGCTCTGAGCATTCGACCTGATATATTGTCTCCTGCTGCCATGACTGAGTTGCAGAAGCTTTGCGATAAGGTTTGATTATCTGTGCTAGTTTCTTCTGTTTACCTATATATATATATATATACAATAAAATAACACTTTGAGAGTATGCGAAATTGTCATGTTTCATTTACCAATCAACTGCTAAAAGCACACAAATGCACAATGATACGTATGTCTCTGTTTACATCATTACTTCCTTACATGATGTACATGTCATAGAAATCCTTTCAAAAGATGTAGAAAGTACTTGTCGTAAAATATCTACCAATAAGAAATCACTGTGCTACTTCTATGTGTGAACCAAATAGCTTTATTTTCATTGACCTCTGACTCTATTCATTCGATGAGTATCAGCCGCCTATTAGAAAAGAAGTCTGGATCTCGTCTTCTCTTTGAGCAGTAAATTTGCTATCTTATAAATCGAGGGTATATTTGATCTCTGCAAATAAACTTCACTAAGAGTAATAAAATTTGGCGTGGTACAGTGGCTTACTATCTATTCATTCGTATCGAATATTAAACAGTCCATTGTTAATTGTGTCTGGCTCAGAGTGGGACTTTCTTTTGCATTGAGTCAATATTTCTTAAGCAATATTCTACTTGATATGAAATGTTTTTGGAATGATAAAGTCATGATATATAACTATTGATTTCTATGAAAAGAATAAATCAAATGGATCAAGGTTCATTCACCCAATCAACCTCTAAAAACACAGAAATTTACAATTGATACTTGTAAATTCTCAATGATTCATTATCACTTTAGATCAGGGTTTTAAAAATTGGCGAGTCGCAACGGACTCGTTCGAGTCGACACGGAAATCGGTCACCCTGTGTCGATTCTTTTGTAAAACCAGGAATCGCCCGAACCTAAAAGAGAATCGACGATTTTGAATAGTGAATCGCTTTGATTAAGTCATAAATCGCAATTCCAGACGCTTTGTGACGTCATAGAACGAGTCCTTAACTGAGGACATTATAGTAATTTTGTTCAAAATATGACCGTAGGCGTACCCTTTCTCTCTATCGCGTTAACGTTTAACTTTTCTTAAGATATTTATATCGTGTAAACTTTCTCCAATTCTTCGATGTGGGACTTGCGCTAAGCGATATTATGTTGAAAAGTCATTCAATATGAGTAATTATTGTAAAAGACTTTTCAGTAGTGCGTGGAGGGCTACGGTGGTTAGCAGCAGTGTTTCTATGTGTGACGTCCCAAGCTCGAATCCCAGTTGGGACGCTATTGTGCAATTCACTTTTTGTCTTCATAAAAAAAAAAAAAAAAAAATCATAAAAAAGAACAAGGGAAAATTTCGTATAAAATCCTAATTCCTCATATTATTTCATAGTAGACCCTCTTTCTGTTTTTTTTTCAAGCTACATAAGGAAATCCCTTAGGATTTCACTGCACCTCCTCATCTCTTATCTTCCTCTTTTATTGACTTTTGACCATAAAAATTAGTCCCAACAAATCTTTTTATACCATTTCATCACAAATACGTTTTTAACCATCTTTTTCCCTTTCCACCCATTAAAAAGGTTTTTGGGTTGAAATGGTATTAAAAGATTTGTTAGAGCTAAGTTTTATGATCGAAAGTCAATAAATGAGGGAGATAAGAAATGAGGGGTATGGTGAAATCTTTAGGGGTTTTCTTATGCTGCTTGAAAGAAAAACCGAATGAGGGTCTACTATGAAATAATACGAGGAATTAGGGTTCTATACGAAATTTTCTCAAAAAACAAATAAAAAGAAGATAGGTTTTTACTTTTGTCTTAAAAAAGAACTAAACTGAAGAAAATAATATCATAAAAATAAAATAAAATAAATAGGAATACAACAAGCATTTCTTGCTAAAAAACAAAAAAGACAATACATCTTCTTTTTTTTCTTGTAAAAAAAAAGGTAATAAAACAAATATTTCTTGTCAAGAAAACAAAATAAAAGGTACCAGCAGCATTATTTTCTTATTTTCTTGTAAAAAAATAAAAAGTAATACAACAAGCAAAAAAAAAAAGATAATATAACATCTTCTTTTTTTTTCTTGTAAAAAAAAAAAAGGTAATATAACAAATGTCATATTTTCTCTTAAAAAAAAAAATACAACAAGTATTTCTTGTCAAAAAAATAAAAGATATTTCTTAATACAACAAATATTTTTTAATACAAACTAGGAATAATTGATCTAATTATAATTTTTATTTTTATAATATGGTAAGCTTTAACATAAATTTAGGAATATTAATTTCAAGATATGATTCATACACATTTGAAATATCTCTCTGTCTTTAACAATCTCTTCCATTAAATTTACTCTAGAATTCTAAAAAATTGAAAATTTGAAGTGTTATTTCGAAAATTGATGCGCATTCGAATAATTTCTATATTGGTAATCAAATATTTTATTTATTTATTTGCATTATAAATCTTGTAATGCATTATTTTTCTTATAGTTGTCAATAATACATTTTAAATTAAATGATATTATAAAATATTTAAAATTTGTTATTATTTATATAACAAAATATAAACCAACAATGTTCGTTGCAATATATAATATTATAGTTAGATAGGTTGTAATAATTTTGGATTATAGTTAGTTCGGTTGTAATAATTTGGTGTTTTGTTTTTAGTGGATTGGGGTTTTCCGCCAATTCGAGATTTTAGTGGCCATTTTTCATCGATGTAATCCATTATTTATTGTATTCTATGTATGGTTATATATTTTATCCATGGTAATTCTATGTTTTTTGTTTTATGTGATGCAAATTTAATGGTTAACATAAGTTCATATAGGGAAAGAACATCTTAATTATTCACAAATTGATTAAAAATGAAAGTTACTAATGTAATACGCGTATTTCTTATTGGATTCTTAAAAAATTACATTTATAATGAATTTTCATAATTTTTTTGGATTTTGTTTAAGGCGTAATCGAACCGATTCGGCGGATTCCCGATCCGGATCGCCGATTCACCGATCCGGATGGGTTTTTGAGGTGCCCGATCCGGGGCACCGATCCGTTTTTTAAACCACTGCTTTCTATGTTGAAACTCAAAGACGTCAGTATATTTGTCATTTATCTGTGAACATAAAAAGTTGCGGACTGTGATTCTTTCCGATTGATAGATGTTATGTGGCCATTTTTTTTGAGGAAACTAGGAGATTTGTATTTCCTACCAAACTTAGGGGCGTTCCAAAAATTAATAGGTGCCATCTAAGCATCTTCACGAGTTTATAGATCTTAGGTTTTCTTCGTTTTGGGAGTATTTTCACAGACTCAGATCTAGTACTTAACATTTTTCGCTTGCATTTGAAGACTGTTTGCAATGCTTGCTGTCTTTATCTTTGACACATGCTATTCTGAACTCTTGACCATTTTGTATGGATATCCAATATCGTAAAGGTAGAATGGTGCCAATGTTCTGCATGTAATATTTTCTTCTTCCTTGTATATGCTGTCTTTTTATCCTTCGATTTCACAGGAACTTTCTGATTAGCTTCTGCTTGATAATATTGAAGGTTCCTTCTTTCCCAGATAATGTAGCAATGACTCTCATAGAAGAGGAACTTGGTCAGCCATGGCATGAGATTTATTCTGAGCTCACTGTGTCCCCTATAGCTGCTGGTATTCTTCTATAATTATTACTTTTTTGGTGAATTTCTTCTTTGCATTTGCAATCATTCTTTTCTCAAGTTCATTTTCATCTTGACCTTTCTGATTCTATTTCTCTTGGCTATTTTGTGGGGATGATCTCAAAGAATTATAATCTTTTATGAACAACTGGACATGCGATCCTTTAGTTCAGTTTTTAAAGCTGTGTATAATATCCATAAATTGTTTTCCTTGATGCAGCATCTTTGGGGCAAGTATATAAGGGGCGACTGAGAGAAAACGGGGACATAGTGGCTGTTAAAGTGCAGCGTCCATTTGTGCTTGAGACTGTAACCGTAGATTTATACATTATTCGAAAATTGGGACTCGTTTTGCGAAGATTTCCCCAGGTATATCAGTCACTTGTTACACCTTGTGTTCTTTATTTTCACTTTTGCTCTCACCTTTAAGATAGACGAGTTAAGACTGATTTACTCTTGTTAACCTTAAACTTTAAGCATCTAAACTTAACCAATTGACGTTTTCTTCCCGTATCATGATGGATGGAGACATGGAACAAATGCCATTTCTGTGTCTGCTATCAAAAACATATATAAGTCACCAAAACTGATGCACAAGCTATATTTCTAGCGGTATCTGGGTGTCATGGTCGATCTTGATACACATGTACCCCTGTGAGTTTATTCAGGATAATATATATTCAGGATTCATGGAAAGTTTTAGCAAAGTTTTATGTTGATTGCCTACTTAACAGAACCCACCTCCTTATGAAGATACTTTATATTAAATATAGAATTTACTAGTTTATTACGCTCATTATATGTAAGTTAATTACAATATATATATCTAGATCTATATCTATATATATATATATATTGACTTTGTGGTTGTGTTACTTATATGAAACATGATTCACACCTTGTTACTTTGAAACTTTGGATTCTTTCAAATGTTTGATTTTTTTTATCTTTCAAATTTTTATTGTAATTGATTATGGAGATCATCATCATTGTCATCATCATCATCATCATTAGAGCCTTTTCCAACTATTTGAAGCAGATAACATAGATTCAGGATTTATGGAAAGTTTTGGCAAAGTTTTATGTTGGCTGTTTACTTAACAGAACGCACCTCCTTATGAAGATACTTTATATTAAATATAGAATTTGCTGGTTTATTACGCTCATTATATGTAAGTTAATTACAACATATATA